>JARJCX010000043.1:600000-1110441 GCA_029282285.1 Mycena rebaudengoi | reverse complement strand
TGGGCGAATCATTGAAATTAGTGTCGGCGGGTCAAGCCGTAAAACTGACGTGAGCTTTGATGGGAACGAGAAACCGGCTGCCGCCGCCAAATCCACGCCCACGCAGCGACCAAGTTAATTAACATGGGGGACAAGTGTTGTGGCTGCTGGAATGAGACAAATAAAGTCTCTAAAGAAATTTATTTCGAGACCCTTTCCCTCAGCGCAGACGGAATATTGATGTCCCATACTACGACTGAGTCCACGGCATACTCATCCCTCCCCACACGCACAAAAACCTGCTCAGAGTAAGTTTGACAGGCAAATCAACCCAATTAGCTTGAGGGTGATGCCATGCGGACAAAATGGCTTGTCCACTTCGGAGTTTGAGACCGCAAGGGAACTACCCATCTTTTTTTTCCTATGATCTGGATTTTTTTGAGTGGAATCTCAGGCATCGGAGAAAGTTCACAGTATAAAAAAGCGATGATATGAGTTTTCTTGAAGCTCTGGCAGCTTCAGTTTTAAACAAAGTAATTAATTAGGGGCATTGGAGCCTTCATCACTAGTTATTTATTGAAGTCGATGTTGGCGGGCCAAGCCGACAAAGTGGCGTGGGCTTTAACGGGAATGATCAAATCGATTTTCCCCAGAAAACATCCACGCCCATGCCCAAGAGGCCAATTGACGCGTGTGCACGCAGTTTTTCAAGTCGAAAAGTCAAGTTTCAAAATCAACTCAAAATAATAGTACTGAACATGATACCAGTCGTCTAATGTGCACGAGAGGTATTAATTGAAGCACCCGACATGGTCGCATACAATTTGGGAGCATGGTAGCTTTCAATACTCGTGAAACAGTTGACATTGACTTTGGTGGGCGAAGGCGACAAATTGGCGTGGGCTTTGATGCCATCAGGACAAAATGGCTTGCGCACTTCGGAGTTTGAATTGAGTTTCCAATCCACGCCAAGTGTCTTGAAACCCAAGCTCAGGGCACTCAGCAGGTGAATGCACTCCAAATGCATGGCCTTGGGTTACTTTGGCTGGCAACGGGAGGCATATTCTAATTTTCCACAAAAAGGAGCGGCATGGTGCCAGTTATAGCTTGTGCATGGCTATTTTTCAACATAGCACCAACAATTATTGCTTTTTCTCTCTCCCATTGTATACAGTGCCTCTTGAACATCCCCACTCCTCATATAACGAGACAAGCCAGCTATTCAGTGGATTCTGGGCCAGTGGAATGTCAACTCAGTGCTTTGAGCCCGTGCATCTTCAAGTAACAGGATGCTATGAACCTTTAGAATTTGCCTCCAGAGGTATAATCCTGGCTACATGCTTTCATTTCACTCTCTCGACCAAATTGATCTTGGCGGGCCATGCCGACAAATTGGCGTGGGCTTTGATGGGCGTGAGCAAATCGGCTTGTCCCACCAGATGCCCACGCCCACGCCAAAAAAGGAATCCGTTACGCGGCTGTGGCGCGCCAGTGTTTCAACGGGCCGTGAGGTTGGAATCCTGTGCCGTAGCCGTGCCGTTGTCAAGCAGAGATAATAGCTGACGGAACCAGCACGACACCTGTGGCACCGGTGCGGTCGAACCATGGTTACGGTCGCGGATGAGAGCCCTCCTGTTCAATAGGAACCTCTATAAAGAGGTGTAAGCCAATGAATATGGCTCGGAAATGATGGTGGCTTTGCGTATGCCAGCCATTCTTTATCCCGGGAGTGGGTGAGCCGCCAAGTGGCACCCGTGGGAAAACTTAGGTTAACTTGCGGCACGCGTGCCGAAAGGGGCAAGTAAAGTACAAGTTAGTTTACATAAGTTACTTATTACGGGTTTGTATTTTCGGCAACACTGAGGCCAGATTCCGCCACATATATGCGACCATTTCTTCACATGTGTGTTCCCAAATTTGATCAGTTCTCGGTGGTGTTTGACATCGGTTTGAACTAAAATATTCTTATAGCAGTGATTGCCTCTTAACTTGCTAACCTGTTTTGCCTCCGGAAGAACCAAGGAAGCTCTTGGCATCGTTACTGGGCCATTTGACAGCCTTGGGAGTCTCGGGATCCTGGTAAAGCCTCACTATATTCAAATAATCTAACTACTGTTACTACACATTTGATAGCGGCTTACAAGTCACAATTAAATCAAGAATAGAATAGCCCATGGAGATATCTGAAGACAACTGTGTACTCGTTACAGCCGTGCCGTCAACTGCGCCGTCCCGACGCCAAGTTAGATCAAGTTAATACGGACAAATTAACTTATGCCATCAGATGCCATCACTACCGCCAAGTTCACCCGTTTCCCTAAGTTAGGCCAAGTTAGGCCAAGTACGTGGACAGTAAACCATTTCTGATGAGCTATTATCGCCAAAACCAAGACATATTACTAACTCGCAAGCGTATAACACATCTCACGTCACTCTCCAACCTTACGTGGTCGTGTGCTTCGCCGCCCACGAACCGCAGCATTAACCGTCTCTGCAGGATGCACTTCGGGGCCACCCTCCTCTCCTGGACCCTCCTCTTGCACCCAATGGCTCCCATTTCGATGTCTTCCGTCATGAGCCCAGATTGTAAGAGGGGATTAATGCCTTTGTCTGTGATGGTGGGAGGATCCGATAAAGGACTACTGAATTCATAAGCGAGTGGTATGGCTGTAAGTGAGTTGATAGTAGTTGGTGAAACCCGTGGAGTTCCAGTTATACTCCTGGCCATCGAGGGTAAGCTGTGGCCGGCCACAAAACTAGCCGGAATGCGCGCAGCGGCAGTTTTGTGCAGGACAGTCCGCATTTTACACCAGCAGAGGTGTGTGGGAATTCCCTCGTGGTCGCTCTCAGGAGTCTGAAGAACGATTTCTGGGACTGTTTGAATGCCTAATTATCCCCCCCTTCTTTGCCGCTGCAACGGGTCATCTGCAGATAGATTCTGAAGCTCTGTCGGGGTGAAACGGTAGGCCAGGAAGTATATCTGAAGGTCATCTTGAGAGGATCGATGCAAGTATGTGTGGAGAATAACGAGCTTGGAAAGGAAGCGGAAGACTCTATCCACCTAAACAAGAGTAATTAGGTTTGCTAGTTGAAAAAAGTAAGTAAGTAAGTAAGTATGAATAGGAGTCACTCACCTCAGTTTTCGCGTACACAGAGGCAAGCAGAAGTTTGAGTGCAGGGGACTCGAGTATGTAGGTATTTAAATCAAGTATGATCGCTACAATGTCACTAAATGGTCATACAAATCCCTAAATATAACGAGAAAGAAAAGGAGAAAAAATTTCATCTATAAACTCACTGTTAGTTCCCCGTCTTCCCTGCAGGCACAGCCACAGCTATGTGGGAAAATGCAAGTTAATGTGACAGTTATGTGGCGTGCCGGGCCCGGCAGCAGTGATAGGTTCTCACAAACTGTGGAAGAAGCTCGACACCTAGTAAAATAGGTGACAGTATGTTAACTTGCCTTGAACGGACAGCTGGTCACGACAACAGGCCGGCATCGACTCTGAAGGCTCCACAGGTAACAGACACCCATTGAACTGGCATTCGAGGCGGAACAAGGCTCTGGGGCTCTTCCTAGCGGTTCTTTGGGGAGTATATACATTAGCATGCTGTTAAACTTGTTTCAGCATTGCTGAACTATTGGAACTTATATGTGTGTAACTTTACTGTACTTGAACTTTTACTAACTGTACTTGCGAAACTAACGTAGCCTGCTACAAGTTAACCATAAGTTAATTTTCGCAGGCTAAGTTAATTTACATAAGTTACTTGTGCAACCATCCCCTTCTTGTGCTCTTGGTCCCCGTATCTTTCCCCCTCACTCCCTCGTTTGGGTTCTTCGCGCATTCTGGGATTCCGTATGTGCTAGATGGATTGGCTCGTGTTCCTTTTTCGGCCCAATCTGCTCACTGCTGGCCGAATTTTGTGCGCTCGGGGTCTGTCTCCTGTCGACGAACCTTTCCGTTTCTCCCAACTTCGATCTCGATGGCTCATCAAACATCCGGCCTTCCCTTCCTGGATCCCTCGCAACACTTGCCGCTGCAATACTGACGGCCAGTTCTCGGCTTCCACACCTTCGCGCCTTCTTCTGTGGGTTTGTACATCCCTCTCACGCATAACGAATATCCCACAGGCAGTTCTGGTGGCTGCCGCGGCGGCTTCCTGTTTCATCTCCGCTTGCTCTGCTTGACGGCCATTCAAATCTCCGTCTATTTCTTGGTCCTTCAGGAGCCCTTGATGATGTCTCCGTGCCGAACGCAGGATGGATAGTAGAACTCTGACACAGATGGAATAATCACTTGGATCAATAGTATTGCGTACAAGCGAGAGAACCTGCAGGCACTGTCACTCTAAACCGCGCATGGTGCTCAATATCCCCTTGGTGCGTCTCTATCCCTTGCGCAGTTTTCAGTCATTCATTTTGCTCATTTTCAGGGCGCTGTGATAGCAACATGCATCCAAGCCCACTATTGTTACCGACTGTATGTTTCGTACATTCTTATTAATTCGTCTACCAACGATCACTTTCAGATGGGGATTGAGTCGGAAGTGGTAGGTTGCCCCGATCGTGCTCATCCTCGTGAGCCTGGTTGCAGCAATTATCACCGTGCGTCCGGGTTCAGGCTTGCCAGGCTGCGCTCATAATACACCGTTCCTATTCAGGCATCCGTGATCAGGAAGAATGGTGCCTCCACTGATTGGTGTGTGTCTGAGAGTTAAGTTTCTGGCTTGCAAAAATGGCTTGCGCCCGTGCGGAATGGCTTATTTCGGACCTGGGCTTGGATTTTGGTGGTATCACAAGCCCAAGCCCGGCATTTCGGCTTGCAAGCCATTTTGTGCCCTATCACCCCATTTCATTTGTCCACTCCGTCTACCTCTTCCTCTACAAGGTGCTGATCGTCCCATTCCCGGGGCGCATCCATTTAGGCCGAGCCCCGCACCACAAATCGATCCCCACCAACTCTGCAGCGGCGTGCCCAAGTCCACCGCGACTACGGGTCATTAATTTTAGAGTTGCCTCGCGCCGCGGACTTGGAGCGTTCCCGCTTAAGAACCGCGTGCAGATTCATATCCTGATAGTCGCGGAGAAAATTACTGGCTATCTTTTTTCAGCCCTGTATATTCCACATGGTGTTACGGTTGTGTCTTGACGTTTCTCAGCATTGGGGATGCAGCTAATGTAGTCTCTCTCTCCTAGTCCATGTTTAATGCACACGCCCTCACCCTTGCACGCCCTGCAGATTTCGAGATGCGTCAACCTCGGACGATCTCGACTATACGGACGGCTCTGACGCGAAGCCGCGCAGCTGGGCTGCGCACATGCACTGAAGGTGTATCAGTACGTTGTGCCGTACTCGCGATTGGTGTGTTTTATTATTTGATTGCACTCACCCATTACACACACAAAGGTGTTTTGAATCCTACACATATGGCTTGTTTATTTGGGTATCCAGATGAACCACACATATAGCTAGACTTCTAAATATCTTCGTCGCAAAAATACACTTAACAGTTTCGTTTCAATAAGACCGAGAACCTCCTAACACCCACAATGTCAACGCTGAGTTCAGTGGCACTAGGGTTAGGAGGTTGGATGTACTTGTGCCACTCAACAAAAAAAAGATCACTCACATGGGTGGATTGGCTTGGGAAGAGGGTGGGGAAGACATGAAGAGACAATGGAACACAGTGGGAGGGCAGGGGATGGGCAAGGAGGCTGCAATGGGGGGGGTGACAGGGTGAGATGATAGAAGTAGAGGCAATCAGAACTAAACATGGACTTGCAAAACACTCAAAAGTGTCCACTTTTTCCGAGTATTTTGTGTTTTGGGACTTGACCAAGTCAGATCCAAGGATGGGACTAAAACCATTGGAAAGCCCTCTTCAAGAGCTATGACTTCCATATTTACTTCATATTTTATTAGACTTCAAACAAATGCTTCAAAGAGCTCAAATGCTCTGATTTTTTTTTTTTTTTCAAGTATTGTGACTTAACCAAGGCAGCCCTGGTTTTTCTCTCTTTCTGATCTGTGACCTCTGTTACCTTTGTCACGGGCAATTTGGCTTATATCAGCCAATCCGGATTGGGAGTGCCGAGATTAGATTGGATCATATTCCCATACCTGAATATAACGAACAGCTTACTACTCCACGGATTCTTGACCAAATCACTCTAACCAAAAGTGAAAACTGACCGGAATAACTCTCTTGATTTTACTGTACATCTGCCAGCAAGCTTTTCCAGTGTCTAAGCATCTGCCAGCAAGCATTGATGTGAACCAAGAATATATAAGGATACTGATACTCAGCGGATTCTTGACCAAATCACTCAAACCAAACAGTAACCCTAGCACGTTTGTTTAAACAAATTGCGTCTAGACGCAAATGATCGTTTAAACACTTGATTAAACTAATCAGGTTTAACACCCACGCCACGGCCTCTTTCATCACGGGCATCAGCGCTTTGGTTTAAAGTTGGTTTAAGAACCCGTTTAAACGAGTGTTTAATCACAGTGGGACCCAGGAAATGTCGCAAAAATACGGCTGAACCAGGATTCGAACCAACGACCACTGAGAACCCCCAAAACGTAGGCACCAGAGACATCCGACTGAGCCAAGAAAGACATATTAAGGATGAATTCTTTTCGGTCTTGGCAACGTCCTCCTCTTCCTCTTCTCGAGTTCAAAAATCTTCTTGGGTCTCTAATCAGTGGGATCACAAACATTCTGAAAACGTAACAGATTAATCAAGGATTAAACAGTTCGACGATTAAACGGGTTTAAGTTGGGCCCAAAATCCTATATATGAAACACCCTATAGGACGGTAAGAACGTCGTCGGACTACGAGAGTATCTGAGATGAGACACAATCGCGTCGCTTCGTTGTCAGGAGAAATGTATTCCCAGCAGGATTGGATTCCTCTCAGCTGAGTCGCTTCTCTTGCCAGGTACGCTAGTCTGACTGTTGGCAACATCCCTATGTCTCTTGCAAGCCACAAGACACTCCTAGAAGGGCGTGTGGATTGGTATTCCCGGCCAGATTGCATTCCTCTCAACTGAGTCGCATTCCTCTTAGCTGAGTCGCTTCTCTTGTCAGGTGCGCTGGTCTGACTGTTGGCAACATCCCTATGTCTCTTGCATGCCACAAGGTACTCCTGGAAGGGCGTGTCAATTGGTATTAACAGCCGGATTGCATTCCTCTCAATTGAGTCGCATAACACTCAGCTGAGTCGCTCCTCTTGTCCGGTATGCTAGTCTGACAGTTGGCAACATCCCTATGTCTCTTGCAAGCCACAAGGTACTCCTTTGGATCCGGATCGCCCTGACATCCTGTGAATTCTCGGTCTCTTGGGTTTCTATAAAGATTCTGGAAGCTAGACTAGCTTTCAAGCTACTCCAGCGACATTCTTCCCAACATGCTTTTTATCTCAACGGTCGTTGCTGTGCTTTCGCTCGCTCTGACTTCGCGCGCACAAGCCATTCAATCCAGCTGCTTGACTTGTCCGGGCACAGTCATATTGACCACGGCCCCCACCCCAGGCGCTGCAGTCTGTTGCTAGTGAGTACATCTTTCAGCTGAGGCTCCGAGTTTTATGCTTATATTTGCATCAATATAGCTATGGGCCCGGCGAAGTATGCTGCTATTCGGTTAGTCTGCCTACGATTATTTCCTCGATCTAAAGTCTTCACGTTCTCACGAAGCATCGATGCTGATATACTGTCACAGGGATCGACTGCACAGCTGATGTTCGAATCGGGGGTCACTTGCCCAGGCAGTACTACAGTGTCCATCAACAGCTGCTTTCCCTCGCTTTTTTGAAAGTAGGGATTTTTGACGAAATTTGTACATTTACAAGGCAATTGAGACTTGAGTTTGCTATTTAATGAGATATTCCAAATTAGGCTGTCAAGTGACCTTGCACCGAGCTTTTATCAAGCTTTAGACAATCGGACGCGGTCAGTTTTTATTCATATATCACAGGTGCATTTGGTGTCGTGTCTCTCGTCAAAGAAACTGTACGCGATTTACAATCTACATGTCACCTTTCCTTAGGTCCTGATTTTTTCAGCCGGCATCTTTAGTTCCGAGGGAATTTATAATTTATGCGACGTGGAGAAGTACAGAATACATTGAAGGAAGAAGCGAGCATCGGCACTCAAAATTTATTTGGACGTGAGGAGCCTACTATTGCCGTAGCAGTGGGTCAAAAAAAAGTCGAAGTCGGAAAATGGGAAGAGGAACTTGCCTATTTGTGGTAGGATTTAAGGTGGTCCACGCAGTATGTCGGAAGATTTTCCCTGTGATAAATGAAGATGAGGTTCAGTGAATGAGATGTAGTAAATGAAATAAAATAACACCACTCCAAAATTCGGACGCGGGGAGTTAAGGCCTGGATTTCGAACTATACTTGGATGACGTTCTAACTTATACTGCACTAAGCCTTGGTATACCATGCCCTATTGACTTGCCTGCTCATCCTGCATGAATTTCGCGAGTAAAAGGTAAACGCAAGGTATTGTAGGTCTATGACACCATCTTTGCGATCACCATTTTGTCTCGCACCGAGCTCATTCTAAACCACACTGCGCACTTCGCCGGCGTGTACGTTTCATCTGCATCAATTCCCCAAACTAATGACATCGTCTGACAGTCAAAAATTCTCCGTTAAGAACACTGGAAAGCCTGTGAAAAAATACACTGTTATTGGGGGTAACGGGTGACCCGACTAACGAGGCCGATTATGACAGCTGGCTGAGCCATATCATCGGGGTTGTTTAATCCGTGGGATAATTTGCTTCTTGACACCACCACCAAGTGCCTTCCGTTCCGTTCCCCACCCGTACTACGTATACACGACACTATTCTTCGACGCCACTCTCTTACGCTGTTTCTTGTCAAGCTCCACTCAAGATATCAACCATCTCAAGCATTGCGAGTCGGCTTTCGTCCCCCACGCCCAGTCCGTCTCACCTTCAAGTTCAAGTCCCTTCAAACAGTTTTTGACTCTTATTAGATCTTGGGACTTGCTTCGATTCCGCCATCATTCTTCGGACGTGCAAAAGACAGCATTGTTATATCTTACGGGAGACCACAATGACAACATTTTTGATGGAGGTCCTGCTGAGGTCCTCGCTCACTCAGACCTCCAATTTCTGTAAAGGTCCAAATGACCTCTGTTCCCTTCTGTGGTGTACAAGCGAAGGCCTATATTCATATTTTATTAAACTTGATATGGGATCCTTGCGCACCGCGTTACTTTTGTTGTTGTTCGGTTTCGAAGGATTCAAAACCTGGATTCTGTAGGTGCTGTGCCGTCATCCCGAGCCAGCTTGACGTCGATCTCTTGGGGTCTACATTTCGCAGCCTGCTATGAATGTCAAGATCCCAGTCAACAGGACGCATTCGTCATCCCGAGCCGGCTTGACTTCGATCTTTTGAGTTCGGAAAGAGCAGATTCTGGGGGAACCTCTGCGGGCACCGTGCGAGCGGTTGAAAATTGGCGGCAGTATCGATCAAATGAGAAGCTGTACGATCTGGAACGGCAGAGCAGAGAGAACAAGATGTGGAATGCTTCAAGGGGATAAAACCAAACAGACCCCAATGAATTGGGCGGGTTCTCAATAGCACGATTAATATATCCATGCACTTCTATACAATATCTTATGCGTTGGTCCAGACTCCCGGACCAGAGTACTTCACGACAAATGTTTTCTAGAAACTGCGTAGATACCTGTCATTCTGGAGGTTTTCACTCAGCCCTTCCTCCTACTGTCGATCAGGTTAGCTTCTAGGCCCTTCTCTCCAAGCTCCTCCTTCATCCTCCTGTCGTATAATGCTCAATTTACTCCGCTTTTTTTTTTTTTTGGCTCTTTTAGAAGCTTTCTAGAAAGAGCCCCTGTGGACAAGAATCGGCGATCGGACTTCATAATGTTGAGATCCGAGTAAAGATGAGGGAGTGGGAGCAGCACTAATACTTTGTCATTTTGCGGAATACAAATTCGGATTATTTCCGCAGGCCTTGTTGACTAGGATAAGTGATCGCCAGTTTCCGATCTCAATCAGCGCAAAGCGAAGAAGGAGAAAGCAAAAACAGGCCCCGAGCGGCATAATCCATCACAGCTGCTCGCTATGCACCACTGATGGGGGTTGGCAACGTTCTCATGGCCGGAGGTGGAGTCCCCTTTCCGTCCCACGGGATCTACCGTACTTGTCGGCAGTGGTGTTACGGGGACATCTGTCCACCGCGGTATCTATTCTCATCTTATTCATGGCTCACTTCTCGCGTCATTTGTTCCCTGAGGCTCAGCTCAGCTCCTCCTGCCACACCGATGGCTTTGTCTTATTCTGCATATTCCTTCTCTAAAATAGGACTTTGACTTGAATTTCCATTAGGCACAACTTTGTTACTAGATTTAACTGGCAAAACCCCGTCTCAAAACAGGCGTAATTTCTAATGAAACTTTGCCAAACGACCATTTTTACGGCCTATCGTCCCCTAATTTTACTGGACAATTTCATGCCTAAGGTGATACTTCACTCAGTTTCAGGCCTTGTAAGCTGAAATGATGAAGTGACGTGCAGCGGGGGATGTTCGCAGGTGGAGATATATTTTTATTGACAGAGACAATACTCTAGTACCCGTGGTCTAAAACATTCATCCAACACAATACAGAACAGTCCATGAGCGCCTGAACGGAACTTGAATGAAATGGCGTCCTGAGACTGCCGGGCATTAGTCAACCTAGACCTGAACCGGAACAAAAACTATTATCGAGTGCAGCACACCATTGAGCGATTGTGAAGTTGGTTTGCGGATACAATATTTCTTTCGCGAATTCAGACCAATGAAGGCGGAGGTCAAGACTTGGAGGTCTCGTTGGAGAGAAGGCCAAATCGCTCGGCACAGACAAGGATCTATGCTGTAAATTCACTCATTCACTCTGTTAGCACAATTACTAATGTCTCATGCTTCTCCCGTTGCATGAACCATATTCTCGAACCAAAACACGTCTTGTGTCAGATATATGAATCGAATCAATACCAACTGGTTCATTTTGCATGGGCTTGATTTTTTGTCCGTGACCGATGGGTGCTAAGGGGGATGTGGTAAACTCTCTGTCTCACGGGTTCCACACGCCGTATGGGATCCCGAATACCAAGTATACATAACAACGATTTGGCGATAGAAAACGTATAAATACCTGTCCTTCCGCACGTTTTTCACTCAACTCCTCATCCTGCTTTTGATCAGGTTAGCATACCAGCCTCTCTCCTCTTCATCCACCTGTGGTACGATTTCAAACTCACCCCACTTTTCTTGGGCTGCTCTAGAAGTTACCAACCAATCAGAATGCAATTCAAGGTCGCCTTCATCGCCAGTGCTCTCCTTGTCGCCTCCGCCCCGGCGTTGGGGGCCGATTTTGTGTGGCACGCCGGCGCGGGCTGCACCGGCTCTGTCATCGCCCGCAGCCCCGGCGTGAACCCGGGCGTATGCGTCTGGCTCACCAACGGCGGTTCCGCGAAATCAATTAGCTATTCCGGTGTCCCCACTGGCCACCACGCCAACTTCTTCGAGTCTGGCGGCAAACATGATCGCTGCACCAATGGCCCGACTATTGTCAAGGGCTCCGGCTCTGGATGTGCCACCGGGCCCACTGGGTAAGCCCTCTGACTTAGTCACAATTGGGAAAAAGTGGTGAGCTGATATATGGGTGTAGGTTCAACCTCGAGAGCTTCAACATCTCTTGAATTACCAATCCAAGCAGGCAGAGATAGCCGTCGTGTGGCCCGAGTCATAATGAAGCGATGTGTATTGAATTGAAACCTTTGTTAAAATCCGAATAAATCTGTTTCTTGAGCCTATATGAGCGACATACTAACCAGTCTGAGCTTGCCCTGGACGTGGCACTGAACGAAACGAGAAACGCCTGAGAACAAGAGAAAGCATTTAGACAAGCGCCGGCGTAGAAGGATTGGAGTCCGCTCTTCAAACTACATGATCGATATTGGAAGAAAAAAACGAATCCGATACGCCTCTGTACTCTCTGGACCCCTGTGCTGGCGATATCTGCACCTTTGGTGCAGACTTTGTTGCAAGAATTGTCTGCTCCACGAGGATTAATCCGTTGTTCCCCATTTTTGTTCATGGATCGATACCCCTCCGAACCACGATTTTAGGTGCCTAAGGCGCTCGTACCGTCTATCAATTCCACTACAAATAATTCAGCCCTGGGGCCAGGAAAACCGCCGGGGCACGTGTAATTTACCCAGACCTCCTGTCACTTTGCAACTTAAACACCTGTCCCGCGGGGTTTTCACAATCCTACTACGCCCAAACGTTTCTACTTCTACTACCTTTTATTACCACAAGTATGGGCACAAAGCACGAACCTTGGTAGAGTTCTGAGACCAGAACTGCGGATGTTGTTGAAGCCATGAAAATCGCACATATCTCTGCCCCATTCCATGCGCGTCTCACCGTTTTGGGAAACCGTATATTGCCTGAAAGCGGTGAATTCCCTCTACAACTCAATATAGGACTCGCACTTTTGGCAAATAACTGGGATTGTCATCGCATTTTATTTCAGCAGTGAACAATAAGTAATATTGTTACAGTATTACTGTATTTTTTCAATCAATTCGACAATCACACGTCACAGGGGGGTCTGTCGATGTCGAAATCCATTGCTCTGTAACGCGTCACAGGGGTTCTTGCCGAATGCGGCCCACGGTTCGTCACGCGAAAATCGGGGAAGACCCGTAAAAAAAGCTCATTTTTGCGAAATTTCGGGGTTCATTTGTCGAAAATTTCAGATTTGTCACGCAAAATTTCTGGGCTGTCGAATTGTCGAATCGGAAATTTCGCGTCACAGTCGTACCCCCTGTCGAATCGATTGAAAAAATACAGTACCCCCATACTACCTACCTACCCATCAAAGTTACAAGTTTCGCAAACCTAAGCGAAGTATTTTTTTTTTTTTTTTTTTTTTTTTCCTGGACCCGAGGCCCTCAACGGTGAAGATGCTTAATATAGTAAAAAAAGCAGCGGAAACTGCCTTCGGCCGGCACGTCACAGACGCTAGAGTATGGCAGTCGGTGACTTCGAAGGAATTCCTCCCCAGAACGGCTGAATTCCTATGGAAAGGACTACACAACGCACATAGAATAGGAAAATACTGGACATACATACCTGAGTGCGAGGACCGCGCTATCTGTCAAGAATGCGGCGTCCTGGAAGACCTCGATCACATACTGGTAGAGTGCGCGAGCCCAGGGCGGGAAATAATCTGGAAAGCCGCAGAGGCCCTCTGGCGAGAACGAGAGGAGGAATGGCCCGAGTTGTCGTTGGGCACAATACTCGGGTGTGGCCTTGCTGAGTTCCGAGATGAGAGGAACAAGCCCAGGCTAGGTACGGAAAGGCTGTATCGGATCTTGATGTCCGAGTCCGCGTATCTTATCTGGAAGCTGCGCAATGATCGCGTAATCTCCCGGAACGGAGCTCCGTTGGAAGAAGGAGAAATAAAAAACAAGTGGCGATTCACTATAAATCAAAGGCTGCAAGTCGACATTGTACTGGCAAACAGGCCTCTAAAAGGCAAATGCCCCGCTCTAGCACCCCAATTGACTTGGTCGGGCACACTGGATAATGAGCGGAACTTACCGGAAAATTGGATACGGGAGCCCAGAGTTTTAGTGGGTAATCGCGCTTTCTCACCACAGACCCTCCCCCGGCAACGAAGCAGCCGTGGTATTGGGTGACGCGACAGTCCCACACTACCCATCGGGTGTGCGCAATGCATTTCTCTGGGTGGTGGAAACCACTCCTCACTTGGAACTACTATTCTGAACTTTACGAACCGATCGGGTTTGTTAATTGCTACCGGCGAATGTACCACCAAAAAAAAAAAAAAAAAAAAAAAAAAAAAAAAAAACCTAAGCGAAGTAAAGATGTGACGAAGTGAAGAAAATGGCGCGGACTCAAACTTACCCGTTGAGCTGTGGATTGAATGAGTAGATTTGCAGTTATGGATGGTATCTGCTGACAAATCTCCCAGAAATGCGATTCTCACGTTGCTTGGATATATTTCCCATCTACTTGCCTTGGAAATGTTACGGTATGTTGAGCATGCTCACCAACTAGTGCCCCGTGATGCGCGCCTCAGCCGTTTCTGTACAATCGCGGGTCGAAAGTCCGGAACATGCCTTGTTGGAGTGCCAGGTGTCACCAGCAGTCCTCAACTTGCACACGGCGTTCTTGGAAAATTTATTCCGCACTGTACCGAAACTGCAGGACAAAATGGTTGAACTCACCAGTGTTGAGTTTCTGAAGGCCATTATACACGAGCGCGTAACTATCGTCCTGGTTGAAAAATGCGTGCGAAGAGTTTTACGCGATTCCGCTACGACGTCCGTAGGGTAAATACTGTCTGAATCAAAGCTGATGATTCTAGGCCACCGAAATTACTGCTTTCTGTTGTCTAGGGTCTACCACGGAGGAATGGGAAAACCTGTGGGATCTGCGTGCTGGGGCTTGGATGGCAGAGAGTGGTCCAGGGACGATGGTGTATTTTTACTTGCTTTGTACACCGGGATAATTTCTAGAAACCGGCGTTTATTATTCGGACCGTCCCGTGTAATGCTACCCACCTACCTACCCATAGAAAGTTTGACTTGAGTGCCGTGAAAACTGATAACCGCTTAGCACCGCCCCGCCAGCCCGTGGCTGGCCAGATAGAAGCCGCTCACCAACGATTGACAGCTACGCGCTGCCGATGCCGTGAATCTGACGGTCAGTACAGGTTCACAGAAACTGGTGTTTTGGCTCCACAACCGCGAGTTGGCGGCACGGATTCGCGGCAACTGGTGATTTTTTAATCACCGACATCTTCGGTACTGAGCACTGTGAAATGAATGACAATTATGTTTCAGCCAACTTGGTCCCATTTGGGAACTTGGCGGAACTTCTCAGCCTGAGCGATACCGTGAACCCGACCCGCAAAACGTCAGCATGGGTTCACGGCAACTCGTATTTTGGCGATAGATAGGAATCAGAATAATATTAACCAGACTAGGTCCCAGTTCGGCAAATGACGGGCAGTTGGAGGCGGGAGAACTAGGTGCACTTCCGACATCCCGCGACGACCATGTGCAGCTGGTGACTGTGTACCTTAGCCGTCGGCAGTTTTTTCAGTAGATGATGCGAGCCTTCTGAAGATTACCATAACAGCTGCAGAATTAACCCGTTTGCGTACAGTGGCTTTCTGGTGGTGCGTAAAAATGGCAGGCGAATGATTCCACAAAGCCATTTGCATCATATTTCGCATAATTTTAGTGGTGGAGCCATCAAATGGCTCCACTGGCTCCAATGGCTAACGATACCAACCAGGTGGCGATACCGGGTAGGTAGCGGCGTTGGACGGAGCTGGAAGGTAGTTGCGTGAATGAGGTATCTTCGGACTTCATGTTTGCCCCGACGGGACAAACCTGAACCATGTGATTCGAGGCATCTGCTTAATACTAATAGATATACGACGTATGCCGCCCTGATGTTGTCCTCCACTTGGCATCCGTCGGACCATCGTTGATTAGGCCGCACGCTCCCGCTCCTGCGAGCACTTGCGATGCCGTCGGCGTTGGGTGGCTCTTCAATGGCCCACCCAACAAAGACGGGAGAAGGTCTCATCGCGTTTCGTTCATATGGTTCCGTGGTTTCTTGTGCATCATTTCTGTCTTGTTCTTTTCAGAGACTCGCTAAACAGCTGTTAAACGTTTGTTGATTGTTTTCGTTTAGTTTAGGTCCAACCATAAACGAAAACAAAACAGTTGGAGCTTTACAGGGTACCCTAGAAACATGTTGCCGAGTTTGTATTCTGACTGTGCCGGGTGGGGCCTTACGACAGCGAGCGGAGTATTGAAAGACCTCGGCACGATCGAAGAGCGGGATATGACTGCATTATAATAGCACAACGATAGAAAGCATCCGATTACTCGAGACCGGTGGAGTAGCGGACCTTGAAAGGTTTCAGACGTAATTTCATAAATAGAGTGATCAAGGGGAGATGGAAATCACACCAGTGCCGTGCTCAGTCTCTCTATAAAATACGTTACTACCAGCAAATCCTTCCAACAAATATCAGCAGCCAACGATCATGAAGTTTTTTGTCCCTACTCTCGTGGCTCTTGCCTTCCTCACTCTGGCATTGCCTACCGCTGAAGCTCAATGCACGCCACCACCATCATTCTGCTGCGGCGATGTTTGCTCCCTTCCTAGACTTTGTGCAGTATGTTATCCTGTGCTCTCCGTTGACCTGCGTAACTGAGGCATGTTCGTAGCGCAAAATCTCCGAGTTCCAGTCCAGAATCGTTGGCAGAACCCCTGACAGCGTGGAAGAGGCTTGATAAGAGATGGAGTCATTCCGAAGAAACTCATACTCAATAGTACAGAGGAAATTTATGGAAACAGAGAGATGTCCATGCCATTGCAGCTACAAGTGGGTAAGCCTAGTGAGCAATCTGTCGAATTAGACTTGCGAATTCGGCAATTGTGAGGTACCACTAAGGACTTGAAATTTTCCGCTTAATGTGCACCGACATCGCTATGCACCACCTTTCGATTGTAAGTAGTTTCAGTGGACCCATTTATCAGCCAGATAAGCTCAACTTAGTCTGCGCTGCGAATGCATATATATTTTGCAGTTCTCAAGTCGAGCGTCAAGGAATGCTCGTTCAATCGTCAATTTTCATGCATCTCGACGCCACGTATAAATTAGAAATCTACTCGTACCTGTCTTTTCTGTTCTTTTTCGGGGCTTCTTCTCAAGGCCGGGAATCGTTGACCACATTGGTCTTTCACGTTCAATGCTTGAGTTGTTCAGGCCGAAAGCCGAAACAATACGGGATGTTCAACATAACGAATACTTTGACCTGGGGTTAGCAGGAAAGCTCAGAGTCATCATCTATTCTACCGGGATTCATCTCGCAACTTGAAGGTGATCCACCAGGCACCCTAGCAGCCAGGACGGTTCAAGGAGCACCCACCTATGTCCCTGCCGCAGTTTCACAAACTGGCATAGTAAGACTGTGTTCGTGGCCTCTTTGGAAACAGTTTCCAGTAGCGTCAAGCAAGTGAGTTTTCTGTATTTCCGCGCCGCTATCTGCCTTCATCTTATCTTCTCTCTTCTTTGGATGCTGATTTTGTTAACCAGTACTGCGCCAGCTACGAATGACGCAGTTAGGGATGCGACCTCTTGCGGGAAAATGCGGCAATTCTTATTCTTATTGAGAAAGTCCACGGTTTGTGTCCTTGCTGCTTTGATGGTCCCTTTCGTTACCTGATTACATGACAGTCTTCGCATAAACTCCGGCGCGCTCACAGATACTGTGATTTTCATAAATTTTATAACCAGACTTCCCTCACTGTTCATTCCAGTGAATATGTCAATGTTACTTCTTCAGTTTAACACGCCAAACCAAGTCCTATGCGCGGTCCCTTCTTTTCATAATATCGTATGTTTGTCTCTTCAGTTATGCATCCCGACCTGATTATATTCCGTTCAGTTTGACTGGTCATTTGCGTGTCAAGCAGTGCGTTCAATCCTACAAATTTTGCAGCCCATTGACCTCGTTTAGGTATCCCGTCTCCTCAGAACTCTCTTCAATTCAAACCGGCGGCGACTTCTCGATTCTTTATGCAACTCACATACATTTCTTCCAAGTTCTGTGTGGCTCTTGTCAGTGCGCCTAATTTGCGAGTTTGAGAAGCCATGTGGAGGTCTTTCCTTGCGGTGGAGTTCATTTCCGTCGGCCGCTGGTCGTCTTTTTCTTTTCAGTTTGTCAAATGTCGAGTTGGTGTTGCACGTTTCGAGCAGACGACAGAAAGTGAGGAAGGGGACAATGGGGGATGGGTAGGAATTGGATTCAAGCCGCACCTGGATCAGATTTGGAAAAGTCGGAGAAAAAATTGAGCGCGGCGAAGGGCTGGACATGTTCGATGGGTCCGGAAAGACCAATAAAGAGTGGGGGAAGCCGAGCTCAATAACCGTGGAAGAAATCCGGGGTACAGATATGACATGCGCACTCAAAAGACACAACATACATAGACTCGGTGAGACGTGGAGGGCCAGAGGAACTCTCAACAGGTGCATAGACTAGACGTAGGTGTTTCGCTGCCGTTTCTAATCTAGTTGGGGCGGGTTGAATGGTTGTTGGGACGCGGAGCGAGTCAGGTGGTGGGAGCAAAGCAAAAATGTGCCATGTGTGAGAATGGGCTTGCTGCCGACAATCAATGGGCGCCGAGCAGTTATACTGGAATTCCGGGTAAGAGTGGGGTCGAAATATATCACTGCTAATGGCATGAAACGTAGTTAGGTAGAACTGGCAGATATGATTAGTGTGTATCGATTCTCTGGCGATCTGTGGTGGGAACCCGCAAGGCAAGTTGAGTGGAATTGAGGGCACGGCTGTGTTGGGATGGAAGAGAGGTGGAGATTTATCGGAGCTCAAGATAAATGAGCCTACCCTCCATGGCCGTGAATTGACAAGGGATATTACGAGTGTGATGCGAACCTCTTGATCTACCTTCACTGGGTTGGTTACACATGGCCTCGGAATCTAGTCCGAATACTGGGGAAAATCAAGCATGAAGGAGTAGCAGCGTACATGTATCGGCAGCGGGTACCGATTGAAAGACAAGACTACGCCTAGGAAATGGAGCTAGACAGCGGCTTATATGGTTGTGTGCTAGGGTCGTGTACTACAGCATAGCGATCGTTTGTATACGATGGGGTGAGAGGAGAAGGTGGTGGGCGAAGCGAGCTGATAGCGAGATAGGTCATACGAGTGAGTAGCACGCTAAGATGGAATCATCGCGACGAGTCCTCATTGCTCCGCCGGCGAATGCGGTCGCATCGCAGGAGGCGCGCCCTGGGCGACGAACAGCTGCCCGAGATCCACCCGACCCGTGTCCGTCCTTCCTCGGCGTCCAGCGACTTGTGCCGCGGCTTATGGATGCGGATGTGGGGGAAGGAATCAGGATACAGCCGGGCGTAATCGACCGCGGCGGCGAGATAGAGCAGGGACAAATGCTCGAGGAGCAGGGAGGCGAGTGCTTTCGCCGACGAGGTGCAGGGGCGGAGTGGCGGCAGCGCTGAGTGGGAGCGGTGACGCGACGGAGCTGCGTATATTCGGATGGTGCCTGCGTGGAGCGCGGGTGAAGTGGAGGCGTATTCGCAGCGCTGCAGAAGGGCAGGTGCAGCGGGGGGGTGATACTGGCATCCATGGGCGAGGGGGGCGAGGGGGCTGCAAACGACGCGACGCTTCGTAAGGCAGGGGTGTAGACAGCGGCGGCGGATGGGGGGGGGGAACGTTCCTGCTGCGCAGACGACGGTGACGCTCGGGGTTAGGGGCAGCGAAGCGCGCAGGGGCGGCGGCTTGGACGGTGGGTGGTGACGTTGAGGTGGTGCAACGAGGAAGCCCTGTTGATGCTGAAGGAAACGCCGGTTGCGCGACGAAGCGGGGGACGGGGAAGACACGGGCGAGATGCGATGAGTCGATGAAGACGAGGTAGCGGAAGTGGGTTTGGCCGAGGCGGACGAGGGCGCAGGGGTAGGGCATGTCTGCGGTGCGATTAGGACGAATGATGCAAACGATAGGGGGAGCGGAGCGCGGGGGTGTGCGTGCAGCGTGACGAAGAGCTGGTGGCGGGGGGGGAGACGAGGAGGGAAGGTGGACTCACTGAGAGAAGACCACGGCCTCCAGAGCGAGTCGAGCGCGCACAATGCGCGAGGCTCCTCCATCGAATCCCTCCGTCGGTTCAAAACAGCTGCGCTGGCACCGTAATTTGGGGCTCGAAGACGGGCATATGGGCGGCTGCACATCCCGCAATGTCCTAGCACGGCGGGAGCGGAGATTATAGGCCAGAGGCGCGGTGGGTGCAGCCTGAAGCCCGATGTGCAGGTGAGGGGCGGCGCGCGAGGAGCAGGGGCACGAAAGAGTGCGAGGGCGTGCGAGGAGCGGCGATTAGAGACGGGACTGGAGACGCATTGGCGTGCATGGTTGACGGAGGGTTGAGGCTAGAAGGCCAGTGGCGGAGTGGTACGATTTGATGGAGCGGCGGCGGAGTTTGCGTTAGCGGCGGCACTGAGCGTCGTAGCCCACGGCGACGACAAAAAGGAGGGCGCGCGCCGTAGTTGATGGGACGCACAGACAAACAGCTCACCGCCCGGGATCCGAATATGGAAGGTTGGGTGTTGGGAGGCGGGGCGGGGGCAAGGCAGGGTAGGAAAGTGGTTATCGTCGCGATACAGTAGGACAGACGCATAAGTAAAGATGAATAAGGAATATATATATTAATTTATTCAGTCCATTTCGCTTCGGTACAACGAACTTTCGGAAACTTGGGATTTCGCCCAATACAGGTGAGATCCTGACCTGCTTTGCCACAATCTCGACAGGGATAGCGGCACAACTCAACTTTCCTGCGTCCAGGACAATTTCCGACATAGCATTTACGGCAAGTTCGCGTATGCCATGGCCGTTTTGGTGCGGCCTCGGATTCCTGCAAGGAATCACCAACTCGTTTCTTGGACAAATTGTCCAGAATGGCCTGGTGAGAAGACGGGGGTAGTTGCGGCGGGATGGACATCTGATCCATGGTTGTATGGCTAGATCCGGTAGCAAAGCTTGTTGCTGCATTCGTCGAAGCTGCTGTGGTACCACTGGTGAATGCGGAATAAGCGATGGGATCGATGGATAATCGAGACGACAATGGAGGTGATGGCTGAGACCCTGCGGATAACGGCAAGTCAAAGCTTGTTGTTCTATTCCTGGATCCAGCTTCGAACTGAGCTGTGGTGATAGTAGACGGACTTGTAGTGCCACTGAAGATTGCAGAGTGCGAAATATGAAGATTGGAAGATGTCGCCGTTGGAGATTCGGACGGAAATGAAAGGAGTGGGGTGTCGGGGACAAGCATTCCACTCGGCACATATTGTGGAGTGAGAATTGTTTCCGGGACTGGAGGTGCCATCTTGAGACGTTCTGGGTCATGGAGCTGGGCCATAAGCGGTGCCCGAACATCTGCCGACATAGCCTTCGTTGGTATTAGTCTGCCAGTCACCGTTATAATAAACCTTAAGTTGTTCTGGGAGCTGAAACCAATTTAAATAACGTGGAAATAAGCAACCTTTGTTGGCCAACATACCTTGTAATAAATATCCTCGCGAGTATCTGCGTGAGCATTCCAGATCTTAACGCCTTGATCCACCTGCAGCGGCGAAGAAAAGTTCCCAAATGAATTACTTCCCAACATCAACTCACGGAACAATTTCTTTTCCGCAACGTTGTGGACTGGAAGCACCGCTTTTCGGGTTCCTTGAAGCGAGGCGAGGTGGTGATGCAGAATCGGCTTCAAGGACGACTTGAACTGAGCCATCCCCGATTTAATTCGGATATCCTCGGGGATGAGAAGAACTCCCGTGACTTCACTTGTCAGTTGGTAGAGGTTGCCGTTCACCCAACCAACCATCTGGCGCGGGCTCACAAGTATATCTTCGTTATATGAAAGAAGCTCTTGAAGCTCATTGATCAACCAGATGCTATAATGGCCTCTGTAGCGCTTGCCAGTGCTGTTGAAAGTTCCGACCTGTATAAAAAGTAAGTATTGAGTAATTATAAAGTGAATCCAGAAATCTTACCAAAAGATTGTGGCGTAAAATAAGTCCTTGAGGCATGCGTTGATATGCCGAACGGAGACACCTGATGACCTGATGTAGGTAAGCGAGATCGAAGGTGCGTATGAACACCACCCTCGGTGTAGTTGGTTCCCCGCATGCAGCGATACAACATCAACCCAGTTTTCACCTCAATTCCCAGTTGATAAAAGAGCGAAATTCCAGGAGGGTCAGACAAGAACCCTTTCTGGACAAGTACGAGGACATTCTTCGCAACTGCCCATGCGGCAGAATTAAATAAAGGCAGCCCGGTTTTAGCATCTTTGAGGTGTCCAAATGTTTCGAAGACTTTGGCAACAAGTGGATAGAGCTCCTCTGGTGGGGGGATTATCCGTTTGCAGCGGCGCCAAAGCCATTGGGGTGATTGACGGAGGAGCATGCTCCAAGTCTGTGGCGGTGATTCTCGCATACCCCAAGCAACGATGCGGGCCTTGTCGGCTGCGTCTGGGATGAAAATAGCATCACGGAGAGCTCTGGCGAATTCGACTCGAAGGCCGTGGACCGCTGAGATGTAAAACATATTAAAAATATGAAAGGCATCCTTGATGACCCGACTCCGGATGGCGCTTTTCCAGTTTTTCCAGTGTTGTGCAGCTTCAGCGAGAACATTTTCCCCCTCTTGTTGGCTTGCGGAGTCTGGCTGAAATCCCTGGAGAGCCTCAGGTTCATGCGCTGCGCCAGAATTGATCTCCTGCGACAGCAAAACACCCATATTTGAATCCTCCGGGTTGGAAATGTCCGGTGGAGGTGTGTTCGGTTCGGCAGTGGATAGAGGGTGATGATTTGCGGAAGCTGAAGCTCGGTTGTCATCCGGAGATGACTCCGAAGACATACGATTCGAAACGGCGTGTTTCCGAATTGAGATAGGGCCCTTCGTCCATGAGTCGTAATAATTGCCGCTGGGACGAGGACCTCGGCGACTTCGATTGCGCATCGTGTCCGAGAAATACTTATTGAGTCGTAGGAGCCATTTAAGGCTACGATTCTTCTCCGAGCGATAAGCCGAGAACGATCGTCGTGAAAGAGCAATACTGGTGTGTCCAGTGATACATCCTGAGGGAGTGGCGAAGGGACTGGGACCGGAGCAAGTGCATCATAGATGCACCGACAGGCATGTACATCGAGGGCTGCATAGCGTACTTGAGAAGTGGATAGCAGGCCCTCCCATGCATTGCTGATCCGCTCCGCCACATTTTTATCTATGCGCTTGCCAAAGACTTTAGCGCAGAGGTCAGCGAGCCCAATTTTGGCGGAAGTAACGACTAGGCGTTCTTTTGCAAGCTGCGCAAGATCGACTGCGCCAACAAAAGCGTCCGAAGATTGACATGTCTCTTGTAGATATTTGAGATCCCCACTGACAGCGCGCCCGATTTTGAGTATCCGAGGATTGGCCAGAACCTGCTTCAATTGTAAGGGAAGCGTCCCGCCAGCTAGCATATGACCGATCTGTGAAAAAAAGCTTAGATTACACCTAATCAGCAAGTAAATCCCCTTACCTGGATGATGTAGATGTTGTCTTGGTATTCGACCTGGAGAATTGCGGTTGCTCCACGGCCTGTAGCATAGCCGCGGTCCGAGATCTCGACATTCCATTGAATCTACAAATAAAACCAGCTCTTCACCGTCATCATCGTCGGGAAGATCCGCCAAAATTCCTCGAAAGACTTCGTTGATGCGCGCGACATCGTTTAAGACGATAGGGGGATTTGATGGAAGTTCAAGCGCATCGAGATGAGCATATTTCTCGACGGAAATGACCGCCTCACGCAGGGAGGGAAAGGATCGCTCGAGAAAGGCCTTGTCGGCCATATTATCGGTGAAAAATACTTTCGGCTGGTAGTGGCCGTAGCGCTCAAGCGACTCGCGCATTCGGTTCAATGCAAATTTGAACTGAGAGTGTGATTTTGTGGCGACAAGATTGCAAACTCGAATTTCACCCTTTTGGTTTGTGATCGTGAGAAGGGCGATGAATATTTGTTCACCATTGACTGTAGCGATGTGCTTGGCCAGCTGAATAAGATGGACATGAGTCGTCTTATTTGAAGTGGAGACCAGGCAACCTACCTTGAAGCTATAATCTATCGGCACAAATAAGCGCGGACAAAAGTGCTACTGCCTGATCGAAGTCATGTTCGTGCGACTCAATGAACTTGTCGAATAGATCCCGTAACCATTGGGAGCTGGGAACGAAGCCGTGGTAGCCCTGCGCGGAGGTGTCCTCGAATGGACGAAAATCTTCGAATTTCTCCTGGCGCCAGGCAAATATATCCTTGTTCTTGGCCGGAGTCGACAGGTAGGAAAGATGGAGCTTGTCATAGTTCTCGAGATGCCGAACGCGAAGAGCATCAGAGAACTGCTTTGCGCCCATGCCGCTGTGAAAGCAGGAGCGCATGAACATGAACAGGTCCTCCGATATTCCGCTTCGTCGGGTTAACATAGCAGGAAAAGATGTCGAGAGAGCACGGGATAGCTTTTTGAGAATTCGAGCATCCCGGCTACGAAATGTAACTGTGTGCTTGCCCGACTTCGGATGAATGCAAGTTGGGCAGCGATAGCGGTAACCTATGATCCAGAAAGTGCGATTCAGATCAACACAGCGGCGGGGGTGAGGTGCAACCCCGTCGCTAGTAAGGCCAGATTTGTTGCAAATCGGGCAGGGGATCCTTTCAGGTGCGACTAAGGCAGCAGGATCCCACAAAAAAAATGCGGCCTTGAATAGTCGGTCCGGTGAGAGCGTTTCGGGATCCTTCTTCAAGCAGAAATACGGGTCCTCGACCGGGAACCAAAAGGTATTGTGATTCCGGTAGAGAGGGGGGAGGCCATCAACATGTGCACTAGATTACTTGACCTTGGCATCGAACTGGATGGATCTGGCGAATTTGAGTCCTCTCTGCCCGTTTCTTCGTCACTCTCCTCGCCATCGTCATCCTCTCCGTGACCTATTCGTCATTTTCATCGGTGTCTTCCGGCGGATCGAGAAAGGGGGAAGCTTCGGTAGTTGGAGTGTTAAAGCGAGTCGATGGTACTGATGCGGACGCAGATGGCAAGGGGTGTAGGACCGGCGAGGGAGCAGAAGAGGATGGTTGCGCAAAAATGGAATGGAGCGAGGCCGGTGTATTCGTGCTATTCTTCGAGTGTATGACTACAGGCATCCCAGGCACCGTCTACCAAGAATAATTAGCCCTGACACCGAAGTTAAGACAGAGAAAACACACCCGGCGACCCATATGAACTGAGAATGGCTGAGTCGGATGCTTGGGTGGTCGACCAACAGGCCGCTTAGTTTCCTCGGTACTCTCTCCCGCAGCTTCTGCTGCAGCACGCACTTTTTGTAACGGTCCAGACCCACGCGGGCGACCACGCGGCTTGGGCGGCGCATCGTCGACAGGTTTTTCCGCTGTTTTCTTGTTCCGTGAACCCTTTGGGCGCCCGCCACGGCTCCGAAGAGCTGGAGTTGGGGAGCTACGATGTGAGTCAAACTCAGCACCACAATTTCGTGAGCATTCCGAGGAAGAGCGAAGAAGAGTGCGGCACACACCTTTGACCTCGTAAAACACTAGTACTAGGCTCCTGCTCGTCAATGCCCGTAACCGGTGGATCCATTGTCGACAAGTCTCGGATCTAACTTCTAGATATGAAATGAAGTGCTAGTAAAATGATTACACACTCTGGCCCCAAGTCCGTACGATAATTCCACGCCTTCGGGAGGTAACGACAGAGACCGACCCAAGATACGCAGCTGCTGCGAGGAGAGGAGGTGCGATGCTAGACGGTAGAATACGGTCGGGTCTACGGGTTGAAAGCTCTAGATATGACTGCAGTCCCAGTTTATAATTAGCCTGACGCGACGCGACGCGCGACGCGCCGAGAATGTCCAGCGGTGAGAAGATCAAAAAGAAGAGAAGTGCTGACTCAGACTGACGGCATCACGGCCCGGACATTTAAACTCCGCTTACTATCGGTATCACTCCCATCAGTATCGAGCCTGAAATCGTGTTTTAATATTTTAATGCTTGCTGCTCCATGCGAAATTTGTTTGGGATTGACAATCGTGGGCTCGGTCAATCTATATTTAGATAATGCTCGCGTAATTCTGGCACATCTCGTCAGAACTTCTGGCACTTCAAACTGAAAATGGTGAACATGGCAGTTTGAAGAATCTGGCGGAGTCTGGCACGTCTGGCGCCATGTCAGCCAGACAGACCAGACCAGCCAGGAGCGCCAAACACGATCCGTTTTGCTGATGTAGACGTACCTATAGAAGTTCATAGCATATAAGCTTTATTAAATCACCGAGAACGGAATCGGAACGCCGCATGCTGTAACCAGCATAAATAGAGCTCCCCGTCTCTCTTTCGATTTGCCTCTAGCAATGCTGCTACCCAGCTACGTTCTTTTACTCCTTCTCATGCAACTATGTGCTAGCAACCCTGTTGCCAGCGACGGACTGGACGGTGCAGATAATCTAGTCTTCTCCAATGCACAGCAGAGTATTCAAGGGAATTTCAATGGAGACTTTTTCCTCGTTAATGGCCAAATTCACACGATGAACGCAAACAACGACATTGTCTCAGTAGTGGTCATCAAAGACGGTAAAATTGTCTACCTAGGAGGCAACCAGACAGATGCGGAGCAAGCACTCCAAGGCACTCGTCCCCAGCTCATCGACTTACACGGGCGCGTGGCCATCCCGGGGCTCATCGACTGCCACAACCACATGGTGCTGCTGGGCAACCGGCCGGGGCACCATACACCGCTCGAGAATGCATACTCCATTGCCGACGTGCAGGATACCTACACGCAGCGCGCAGCTGGAGTTCCTCCGGGGGAATTCATCACCACCATTGGCGGGTTCCACCCGAACCAGTTTCGCGAGACGCGGCTGCCAACGCTGGCGGAGCTCGACGAAGCTGTGCCAGACAATCCAGTGTTCATCTCATACGGCTTCTTTGGGCCCGCGACGACAAACTCCCTCGGCAAGAAATTCTTTGAATTGCTTACTCCGGAACCGGTTGTTGTAGCCGCGAACGGGACTATCACAGTATTACTCGAGAACAACAAAGCTTTACTCGCGCTGCGCCAGCGCCTCACCTTCTCTGAGCGCGAGCGCGGGGTGCGCGACGCCATGGCGTATGCTACGTCACTCGGGGTCACCGCACCTGGACCAGGGCGCGTTCCAAGCGACGGGGTCGCCGTCCACCGACGGCTCTGGCCACGAAGACAACTATGCCATGCACCTGCCATTCCTGAGCGTGTACGACGACGGCCAGGGAACCGTGCGGCTGCGCACCAACTTCTTGCACATGGACGAGAGCGCCGACGTGCCAGCCCTCACGCAGCGGTTGTTGAAGTTGAATGAACGCGTTCCGCTTCTTTGGAAATGATATGGTCCGCACGGGCGCGATCGGCGAATTCATCGCGGCGAATTACTCGGGCGGCCCTGTGTTTGAAGAGGCGGGGCGGAGAATTGCCCGTGCGGGATGGCGGGCAGAGGTGCATTCCATCACGGAAACGGACTACCAAACAGAGATACAGGGGTTTGAGGTGGTGGATGGGGAGGTAGGGATAAAGGACCTGAGGTGGGTGGTGGCGCATGTCCCGTTCATCACGGAGGAGTACCTCGCGCGGCTGAAGAAATTGATGGGAGGGGTGAACTTGTCGGCGTATCAATATCTTGCTGGTACGGGGCCAAACGCCGGCCCGCCCTATCGGACGATCGTGGATAGCGGCATTCCGGCAGGGATTGGTGGGGATGGCATGCAGATTGCGATGATGAACCCGTGGGTGCAGATCTACTATGCCACGACGGGCAAGAGCGCGCTAGGCGAGCAGGTCAACGAGGGGCAGCAGATCAGTCGGCTGGAGGCGCTACATTTGTACACGCGCGCAAACCAATGGTTCCTCGGCGGTCCAGACGAGAAATTGCTTGGAACGCTGGAAGTTGGAAGGTTGGGCGACATTGTGGTGCTAAATGATGATTATTTTTCGGTGGCGGACGACCAGCTGAGGAAACTGACCTCGGTGTTGACGGTCGTAGGAGGTGTAGTTGTTCACGATAGCGGTTTACTCAGGACATAGCCATATTGACTATCCGTCGATCATGGATCTTGGCGCAGGCGTTGACATCGCTTCTCTTTTTCCTCCAATTTCCGCGCTGATTTGGCAACCTGCACACCTTCATAACGCCGTCCGAAAACTTAAAGACATCCAGCACAAATTCCCAAAATAAGAAGCACTCGACGCAACTTCAAAATCGACCGAAATCTCGATATTACCGAGCAGAGGTCGAAGTCAGTATGCGGAGAACAGTTATTTTAGTTTGTTTGCAAGGAAGGTGTGCACAGATGATTTGATTAGTGCTAGGACGGTTCGGTTCGGTTCAGGGCTTTGTTCTCTGAACGCTGAACCTGAACCTGGCGTCCGATAGTTTGGGCACATGCCGAACCTTGAACCTGAACGCGACGTTCAGGTTCAGCGCATTCACTGCGTTTCAAGGCCTCGTCGGCAGAGCTTCTGCCGAGCCCCGTCGGCAGAGCTCGGCCGACCCTGATTTACGGTACACCGGGAAGCCTCTGCCGTAAGAAACTACGTCTCGCAACCCCTCTCAATGCATTCGGAGGGCTCAATTTGGTCTGGGGACTAATTTTGGTGGAAATCTGGAGGTTGAGAGTGGCAGAAAATATTTTGTGTGGAGCTAGTCGGCAGAGGGCAGGCAGAGGCGTCAACCCAGGTCGGCAAAGATCTGCCGATCAAGACTCGGCAGGGTTTGCCGCGCCGGGTCGGCAGAAGTCCACTGACGTCAGCCCAAGTCAACCTACTCTGCCGATCCGCCTTTGAAACGCAGTGATTCAGTTCGGTGTTCAGAAGGGTTCGAACGCTGAACCGAGCGCCATTTTTCCCTCCCGCAACGCTACTGAAATTTTGACAAAATCGAAATGTATTTGAAAGATAGCTAATTGTTCATTTCATCATCCTCGGCTTCATCTTCAGCCGATACCCAAAATCCACAATAAGGGCGTCAATATGCTTCGCTGCGATGTCCCCAGAAGTAACATGACCATTACGATAGGCACCTTTCAGGAGCTGAAGTACTTCAAAGAGCTCAGCGGCGAAGGGGTTTCGGTGCTTAGTGTTGGGATAATGACCACGTGAGCAAGCTCCCACACTGGATCACCAGGTTTGGCTACATAGCGTACGTATTTTACGAGTATATACGAGATTAGCGGGAGCGGGACTCGGCTAGCCTAAGCGAGTCCCACTAAGCTGTCTGAGTCCCATCTCAGCCCCACTAGCTATGCCGTTGTCGGATCAATATAAATGATATCGGCCAGATGCCGTGTTCATGGAAAATAATTCATTTACGAGGCGTATATAACTAAAGTAAATTGGACTGGGGGGAGCGGTGTCCTCGCAGACCCCCTCATTCGGCCTGACGGTCTGTTCCAGTGTCGTAGGTCATTGCTGATTGTTAATAAATATTTTTTCCATATTTTTGAAGTGCAGTTTCGCGGGGGGACTCCCCCTCTTATCGCTCGCCGCTAGGCCTGCTGCGCGGAGCTCACCGCTCGCAGGGGGGCTTTATACTGACTTGAGGTGCGTGTATTTATTTTTTTCGGCTTTTTCTACCTGTCTTTTGACTTTCAATTGGGGGGGGAGACCTCTGCGGACACCCCCACGCTCGGTGCTGCGCTCGCCGCGGGGCCAACTGCGTGATGCTTACAAGCTGGCACGCATTTCGGCTTTCATTCGATTTGATCCTAAACCCTCTCTGTGGATGTCACTCCGCAATGAACAATGAAGCGGAAGGACGCCAGCCCTTGGACATGGCTTCCTGGCACAACGGGGGATTTCGTACGGATATCCCAGCCGTTGGCCCTGAGCTTTTGTTCGCAGTGAAAGAGAAATGAGGTGGAAAAAGGAAGGAAATGAGAATATAGATCTGCGGAAGGGGTAAATAGCCGAGTCCCACTAATCATATTATCTTTCACCGATTTTTATGCTGTTAGTGGGAGTGGATGAGTCCCACTCCCGCTAATCTCGTATCTCGTAGACCGGTCGATCTGAGTTTGAATTTACGATACGTGTGGGATACTATTGGTCGAGGTTGAACAGCTAGCACGGAACAATCCGATATTTTGATGCGGACCAACCAGCTCCGAGATTGCTTCAAGAGGGCATTTAGAACCAAGGAAAATAGCTCAAGATGTTTTATGACTTGAGAACTCGCCCCACTCCTTGTGAAAAAAAATGCACTCAAGCGACCTAGGCCCGACCCTTGAGGTACTGTCGGGCTCAGGATATCCCACGCCCTTCCCGAGCCGAACCGAACTACACTAAGCGGACCTTTCCGGGCCGCAATCTATTTTGTAGAAAATGACAGTACAGAGCGCTGCAGCACTCTTTCGTGGACCGGTTGTCGGTTTACACCCTGACGCGCCGGTCTGATCTGAGATCTCTTACAATATAAGTACCGTGGGCAATCTCTCGTCCACTGTCGCCTTCCTTCCCATGTAGGGGCTACCTTCAAATTCCAATGCTCTGGCCTGACTCTATACTTTTTAGTGAATCTACCTTGGAATCTGCTTGAGCAGGACATGTCTCCTAATGACCATGTGTATTTCAATTGCTATTAACATAAAGGAGGGATCTTTAGGACGGTTTTTATTACTGAAAGCCCTTATTACTCTGATTCACTCAAACAGTCCTCGAACTTCAGCCCCGACTTGCTCTATATCGGGCTCTTTTGGGCACCATTTTGGCCTTCAAGGGTGGTTTCTCAAGAAACCTGGGTGCTTAATAAGACTTTGGGAAACCAGGTTTTCGAGTAGAATTATCTGTCAGCTTGTGCAATTTTATGAAGAGAGTCATTTGGAAGTTAGCAGCATTCAAGCAAGGATAAGTTGATTTCTGTTCAGTCATTAGTTCCAAGCACTCTTGGTGAGTCTGTTGGCCTCTCCACCCCATTCCGTGCACGCCCATTTATGCCAGGGGTAAAGCGACTCCCAATTCACTTACCAGGACAACACCACGGTCAAATGGCACGAAAGAATGCACCAGACGATAGCTGTAGAAGAGGAACCCGAAAGTGCCTGAATTAGAGACGGGAGTTAAATTATTGGATTCGTGAAGAGGACTCTGATTGGGCGATTGGGGACACAGATCAACCAGTATTATCGGCCGGATTCTGGCTAAGCACGTTGGGATATTTGGTTCATATGAACCCCGTCACCGAATGTCACCAAAAAAATCAGGGTGTGTGGGGGCCACGAAAGACAACCATATACCTATTTGGGTTTTACCCACCCTCCCCCTCCCTGAGCTATGGGTGAATAACCCTGGCCCTCAAATCGAGGTTTCGGTCACTGTTCAGTGCAAACCAGCCGGACCATGAACGAAAAAAGGACACTTGCCCGTTCCCCTAGGCCAAATCTGAGTACTTACATCTGTTTGTATACATCTTGCATTGTTTTCCTCCATAGGAATTCCGAAGCGCACAAATATTGATTGAGATATGATTATTTTATGCTGGAAGTCTGAAAAGTCTGAAAATCTAGAAAGATCCTCTGCACTTCGATATCTAAAATTTCTGCGCATACATACCATGGGTACCATCTAAAAGCGCTCATTCAGGGCTGCACAATGAGACAAAAACCATATTTTTATCGTCAGAACTGAGTTGACAGTAGACCTCTAGATGCCGAGTGTAGCTGGAGATTTTGCGCTTGGACCGGTGATCTGCCAAAATAGCTTCAAAAACCTCTTGACATTGACGTCATTGGGTTTTAATGCTTCAAAACTTTTCGACACAACGCATTTTGCTCACCTCGGAAGTCTCGGGCATCTCGGCTACCCCATACCCCACCACGCCCTCGTCCAAAAACCCGGCAACCCGGCAAACCCCCGCCCCCAAACCCGCCGCCACCACCACCCGGCGCGCCGTCAGCACCCTGCAGGTTTCGTCGGCAGGTGCCGAAAAACCCAGGTGCCACACGTTCCATACCTGCCATAACCCGAAGCCCGCTGTAAAACCTTTCCTGAAACGTTCCAAGCCCGCCACGAAACCTCCCAAACCTGCCACGAAACCCGCACCACCCGGTACCATCTCTGCCGGGTTTTCACAACGGATGCCGAGAAACCCGCGAGTTCCCCCCGCCGCCGCCTATACCAAGCTCGGCAACGGCCGGCACGGTGGCGCTGTGTGGCGCCGGCATCTCTTGGCTTCTCACCGTCACCGACGTCTCCGCGCATCTTGCTGCGTCCCACCGATACCCAGCGGCTTGCATGCACCTTTCTACTCTACTCTCCCTTCCCTTCCCCTCCAATGCACCTCACCCGCGGCACTGAGACAATGGCCCCATATGATCTACCTCATTCGCCTTCCATGATCTGTGCTTCCCGGCTCTCGTCAAATATTCCTGAAACCTTCGGAAACGTACTCTACGAAGTCTGTTCTCCATTTCTGTCTCTCGCACTCTGCTGTACAACTAGAATTGTGCTCTGTCTACCAATTGCAATCCCCCGCTTTTTTTCGTCTTTTCCTGTCCTTCTACACGCCTTCATCTCCGTGCTTTATCGGCGGCGCTCTCGGACGAGTCCCTGCACGCGTCCCTACCAGCAAATGCAACTTTAACGGCTCCCCTGCGGCACCGTTTGCGCCACAACGCAGCGCCGCCGTAGACCGCTTACCCCATGCTCCCGGTGCGCTCGTTCTTCCTCCTTTTAGCTCACAGGTCTACAGACAAGTGTAGGAGCGAGACTCGGATACATCTCCAGCGGTCCTGGTACGTCACATTCGCATATATTCCTTTTTTTCGCTTTGTTCGACTAATCGACTTGAATTCTTGTATGGTGCACTATTAATTTGCCGCTCGATTCTGTGGTACAACACAGGTGGCTATGTCCAGGAGTCTTTTGGGGAACCCGCTTGTGCAACATAGCCACCCGTTTTGTACCACAGAACGGAGCGGCAAGTTAATAGACTTTCTTCCGAAAAAAATGTACTTCCATTCGGTTACAGCCAGCCATCTCGTCTCCATTGAACGTATTACACGGGTGTTGGTGACTATAAATCTTGCTTAAGTTTCTCTCGACTTCTCTAGTTGCTCGCTGCTCCGATTCTGGGGCACGCTTCGCCTGAAGGGATGCACCTTCAAAACCTGTTAGTCCAACCGGTCGTTTCATCAATAGTAGCATCACTCACTGGCTTCCACGTGTGAGACAGCAGAACGTGTTGGCTGGGCCTGTTTAAATTACGGGTTTGAAAATATCCTCAGGATTAAGGAGCACAGGACATACACGGGGGCTGTCGGCCAGTCAGTATCATTGCATACAAAAAAGGCAACACAATGTGAAACTCACGCAGGGAGCGAAGGATGGGCATGCGGGCAACTATAATTTGGAGGGTATCAATTAGCGCAACGTTCGAAGCACCGACACAACACCCACGGGGGGATCCCCACCTATTGACCGAAAGCCCATCAGTTGACCTCTCACAGGTCCTGAAGTACAAGGCATTTACAAATTACTGCCATAGAGCCCTGAGTGAAAGCGAAGATGAGGAGAGCGCTCGAGATGAACTTGACGAACATTGTGAATGGGATTCAGCGTTGAAAACTCTCCTCTTATATATTGAGCTGGGCGTTGGATTATCCGCATAGAAATGTAGCCTCCGTAATCAAACGTACGAAACTACGGGCCAACGCGGAGCTTGTACGTAGAACCGATTCATATCACGGGTCGCGGTTTTGTGTACGGCGACCTTGTCCAAGGTATGCGGGAATTCAATTGAACGGTGACTAGGTCTGCGCACGACGGCGACGGTAAGCGTCGTACTTGGTGTCAAGTTGTCGACACATGAACTAAAGTTGGAGGGTGAGTATATATATCTGAAACTGGTATTTATAGCAGGCCGGGCATAGATTGTTACTATTTGTATAGAATCGTGGGATGCAACGGGATACGTTACCCCGCTGTGCCTGGCCGTTATTCACATAAAAGGACATTCTGTGCCAGCGAGGGCCACTTATCAGTGCTACTGAATGAAGTACTCAAATAGCGTTCACCGTGAACGGCGAACGTGGGATGCAACATGCCACGACTCTTCATGCCTCTTAATTTATACATTGCCGACTCCTGAGCGGTGCCGATCAAGCGGCTGCTACCCGGCCGGGCCGGGCGGCATCAAGAGAACCACATCTATTTACGAAGGCTTTACCGCGGACAGACCCTCCCGCAGCTTTTCAATATATCAAACGGTCATTCCATTACAGTAACTGTGAAACGAGTACTCCCAAGCCCGGAACCGGGTGAGCTACGAGAATGATGCAACACGTCTCACCGGACTGACTTGAATATATATTATAGGCGCAGTATATCAGAATTCAACTAGCTTTATTCTTGAAAAAATTCTTGGTAACTCACCTGGCTGCCCCCACTAGTGCCCGAGCCACCGGTCCCACCGGCTTGACGCAGCCCCGCGCTGTATCCATTCCACCATCAATCTCGCCTATTCGATGCTCCACATCTAAACTCGCCACTCAGTCACGGCCATCTCTTGACGCGCCCCATTTAACGCCGGATAATGCCGTCACCACCTCCTTTGACGCAGCCCATATCGCCTCGGCCAATCCCGCCTCCTCTGCCCCGGCTGCTCCTCTCAGCGCCCGCACCAACCCATCAATGACTTATTGGACACCGGTCAATGCCGGCTCCTCCCCAGCCCCCCCCCCCACCTAAACTCACCCGGCACCCCGACAACGCGCACGAACCACGCTGGCAGGCGAGATGTCGTCTGTCTGTGCCGCTCCCCACCGCAAGGGCCAATAGCTCCTCAATTTGCTCACTGTCGTCCTTCTTATATCTGCTTAAAACTTTCTGCTAACCGACCGTTTCTCTGGAACGCCATCTCTGCCCGCGCTTTCGTCTCGTAAAGTCCGTACTTGCTCGGCATCGTCCTGCAGCCACCACCAATGTATTTTACGCTACACTCACTTTATTGTGTTTCCTTCTGCTCCTTAAACATCCACAACTGCACCATTTGCGCGCTTTTCAGTCCCCCTCGCCGTTCTCCTGTCTTTCTCTGCTCCTGGTTTGACCATACCCCATACACCCGGCGACGCCCTCGGACCAATCCCCCAAGTACTCTCCAATTTGAACTTTTGGTCCACCAGAATTCCCGGTTCCGCCAATCGCGCTCCACTCGAGCGCCGCCGTGGCCCTCTTCCACTGGTTGATCGATTTAATAACCAGGCTGGTTGCACCCTCGTTGGAGCACCTTACTCTGCGAGTTTTTGGACCTAGACATATATCCCCTTCACTGGTGGCGCAGTGATGCCGTGTCCGAAATCTCCCCTGGAATACCCTGCGGCCGCCTCTTTCCTGCTCCGAAAGTATTGATTCCCTTGACCTGGACACCCATGCACACAGGGCTCCGAGTGGCTGTCGTGCTCCGCTATGGTTCATACCGCCGGGGATTGACTTCACATCATTGCCATCCTTGAATTTCTCTATCGCAACACTCTTTGCAGTGAATCCCCGACCCCTGCCATTCAACTAACCTTGGGCTTGTTTGGATAATTGCTGGAGGGCCGAAATTTCCGAGTTTCCGATATTCATTCAGTTGGGTCATTGGCACCTTTCTTTCGACATTTTCTCGGCGACACTTCTCATTTGGTTGGGCCAGTTCTCAGTCCACAGCGCCGACAAACCCTGCTGCATTTGAGGAGAAAAAGGGACTGGGTACGCCGCGCTATTCATTCTGCGATCTCAAGACCGACGCTCATGTCAGAAAAATACCGACATCGGCTGGACAGCATTCTGGCTTTGTTTGTTCTTCGACTGTCTGCATCTCTGTATGGCACATATACTGTCCAATAATTATTTTGCACACAACTCAGCTGTTTACAGGGTTTTGAACTACATCTGAGCAACATTCCCACAACTTTGCCTTTGGATTACTTCTTTTAAATTAAAGATCACAACTTCAATTCTCAGCTGCATGCAACCCTTTGTTCATGTTTACATATCAGTTAAACTTCGCTGTGGTTTAAAAAATTGCGGACTTTTAAAAATGCTGAACAGTGATGGTTCGTTTTGCCAATGTCCGTATTCGGTGATCATAACATATTTCACCCCATGTTAAGCTGTGAGGTGCTCAGGCAGGTACCGTACACCTATTTATCTTGGGCTCAGTTCTGTGGGCAGACTGGTGGCTGTACACCTTATTTTTTTTCCGATTTTGGGTTGGATTTTTTTCTTCTACACTCAAAGGTGTACAGCCACCAGTCTGCCCACAGAACTGAGCCCAAGATAATAGACTTGCGGCAAAGGTTTGGAAAATTGTTCTCCAAGCACCAAGTCTGGGAATTGGCCTACTGCTACGTCACCGGCGGCTGGCATCGGCGATCTTTCGGAGTTTGAATTTAGGGGCTGGGTGTATGTCTCCTCCTCCCACCGTGCTTCCCTTGGTAAGAAAAATGGAATGGGATTATGATGAGCATTCATGAATATGTTGATTATGTCATTGCCCTGTGTGCCAGGCTGTGCCATGCCGGTACGGCGAATCAAGTTTGGTCGGCGATGGATGGTTGCTGATTCAAGCTGACTGTTTGACCCTGCTCTCTTCAAAAAACATGTGTGCAATGTGGTATTGAACTCTTAGGTTAGACATGGCAGAGAGGTCCTATATTTCCCCCGCACTAGGAAAAACAGTCGTTGAGAACGCTGAACTAATAACGAATCAATGTTAAAGTAATTAGTCAAAAAGCGGAACTAAATGAGAAAAACATGAAAGTGTGGGCTAACTTGTTCTCGAGTCCTGAAAGGCGGTGATGGTCACGCGCCGTCTCGCTGCGGTCTCGCATCCCCGCGCCTCGCTTTGATCGTCCCTCGGTCGCTTGCACTATGTGCACGCTATATATATGTTCTCCGCCTTGTATTCCGTACTTATACTTATTCTTGGACTACCACGTACGCTCTATAACTGGTCCCCAATATATCTGTTGGCTCCTCGATTTCAACATCGAGCAACACAAACATGATTCTCGTCAAACGGGGATGAACGAAACAGTGGGGGATGCGGAGCAATTATCTTATGTGAAATATATTGCGCAGTATCATTATGTAGTATCATTCTGTGTGATATGCAGGCCTCGGTAAAGTTGTGTTTGGATTTTCCCCTGTGTTTCCAGAGTTCGAAACATAGATTTTTGATTTATACGTGTCTAGTATATACAGCTTCGAGTTGCCAGAAAAAAATGGTTGCGTGCTGGCTGTTTGGTGTAATTCATGGGTCATGAGCATCATATCTAATCTAATCCGGGTCGATCCGGGCTCGGGTGGCGCATCACTTATTTTTGATCTAGAGGAATGCACCCTTTCCTCCGGCCTTGACCGAAATATCTGCGGAATCCAACGGATCAGATGATGAACTTTGTAGTATGATAGTGACTATGACAGTTTCATTTGCTTTGAGATTGGAGGAATAGGCAAGAACATGGCCTATATAGTTTCGATCAATCCACTCCCGCCGTAACTCATACCCGCTTGGTATCCCTTAAAATGACCTGAGCAGTTTTTTCCGCAATCTGTGCGCGGTTTAAATGAATCCCATCGATTTCTTGGATTGGATGAAAGGTACTTACTATATACGTCGGCGACGTCGGGAAGTATCCTGGAATCTCTGGCCAAGAGCTTGCGTCCACCAAGCACAGGTTTTGAACACCGCGGACATGTAAGTCGCCATCCAAGACGGCTTGAGGATCTATCCAGAGTATTGTTTAGACCAACGAAATACCAACTGGAGTTACCCACCATCATCGGGTCCGATAGCATTTGTACAGCAGGCATGGTGACCTGGAAAAGTTAAGCTTGTATCAATTCTTAGAGGAGATGGATCTCACCGAAGACTTTCTCCACAACATAATTGTCTAAATCCTCGTCACTTCTGACGTTCGCTCCAGGCAGTACCTCCTTCTCGACGAACTTTCGGACTTTGGGAGTATTCATTACCTTCCTCCAGCGCTTAACTCCTTCTCGCAAGGAAGCGATGCCCTGCTGTCCACCCGGAGCCTGGAAATGAAGTTTGTTGATGTCCAAAAGATCTTGTGGGTGGGATCCGGTGAGATGAACATAGCCTTTTGACGATGCTAGAGCTTTGAGATTGACGATGCTGAAGAAATTTGGAGTGTCTGCTATAATTGCACTGAGTCCTGGAGGCAATTGGTATTAGTAGTGAGCGAATATACACGAGGAGACTCAGTAAATTATACCGTGCACGAATCCTGTCCACTGCGCGGGAATAAAGTACGCATTGATATCGGGCTCGAGAGACGTTGAGTGGGCCGAGGTAGAAAAGACCTGTCCGAACGATACGGGGTCTGTGAAATTTTGCCTCATCTCCCAGAGGGCGGGAACCTCGTCGTTATCTATCACCAAGAAAATGAGCAAAGTGATTATGTGAAAGGACTTGTATCTCGTCACCTTGCAAATTCGACCCGACTCCAGGGAGATGAACGACAGATGGGATACCAAACTGGGCGAGTTGTGTGGAATCGGCGATTCCAGAGAGCTAGAGAATCAGAGGTTAGTCTAGGAAAGGTCGCAAAGAAAACACTAGAATACCATAAGCTGTGGACTGATCATGAGTTAAGGGTATTATGAAAAAGCGAAAATAAACTCGCCAATTGTGGGCTTTGGAATGCGCCAGCACTAACTATCACCTCCCTCTTGGCAATAATGCGCGTCTCGTTCAACTTCTGCCTCCCCGTAAATCCTTGAGCGATTGGCAACTTCGCGCCAGGCGCTACAGAGACCCCATATGCAACGACGTCCTTCGCAGACTTGCATAGAAGAACTTTCGTCGCGAGAGTGTTGGTCATGAGCGTAAGCTTGTCGGTGGGGTTGGCGGTAACTTGGTCCAGTCTGTCGCGGATCGATGACCGGTAGATTTGGTTCTTGTCAGCCGTCAACGACGCGATACCACGGCCGAAATGAGGGAGGGGAAGATGGGAATTGGGGTCTTTAATAACGGGTCCGGAGGCGTCGATGACTGCAGTGCTAATTGCTTCCCATTGAGGGTCTATCGAGAGTGAGTGAAGTCCCAGGACCCAGAAGCAAAGCACACTTCCAGGGCGGCTCACCTGTTGAGCTAAAGTTCACTGGCGCCCGAATCGTGTTCAACCACCCGTCGAACCCATGGTCGGGGCTCGGAGGAGTCAAGTAGAGGTTTTGCTCTAACAATGCGTAAAAGCTTTGCATGTTATCTCGACTCCAGGTGTTGTCAGTGAACATCTGCGCAATGTTATCGAAGATTTGATGGAGCCCGCCGATGCTGTTCAACATGGCATTGTGGATCTGTACGAGTGGGAAATTGGCAGATGACTGGAGGGAGAAAATGACCTACAGTACAGCCGCCAATCGCCGACGCTCGAGGGTACCTATTTCGATGAGTGAATAGAGTATGCAGTTTCAACAATGAACCCGGGCTATTTACCAGATGTTGTTCCTCTGAATCGGAAAGTCATGGGGATATTCACTAATGGTGTAATTGAGGTCAATTGTCGAGTCTGAGAATATTCGTTAGTCACATTTCTCCCCTCAATACTATGCTGACCTTCGATCGCGTCCCAGTAGAGAGAAGAACGAGTAGTGTTCATGTTATTACTTTGATCAACACCGGTCTCGATAACAAGAACTAAAAAAAATCGAATATTGTTATAAGAATTAGAGAGAATCAATCAGTGACACACCTGAGAATCCATTCTCTGCGAGTCTCGCAGCAATCGGTCCACCGCCAGCCCCGGAGCCAACCACGATATAATCGTAGATGCTGCTATCCATACTTGGACATTCCTCGAGCGCGTCTAGTCCCTGTGGGGCCGTATTGCCGAACGCGATTCGAGAGGAGATAACAGTCAAAAACACTGCTCGAAGAAAAGAAAAGACAGTCATTACTGGCAATGACTTCGAAGTGTACATGCTGAACGAAGGGGAGGAAGAACTAGTGAGAAAAATGCAATGCCGTATGATGAAGGTTACCAATCGGCTTCCTCTACTGTGCTTCGACGACGGCGCTGATTCGTCGGTCTTCAAATTGGTCAGCGTCTAGTTCTCTGCAATGAACAAGACGTGCCTTCGCTTCGCTCCGGCAACCGGACAAAATCATTGGCTAATATTTCCTATTGATTGAATTTGAAAACTCAATGTGAACATTGAATTACAGGAGAGTTAACAGGAATAAAATATTGAGGTCAGACACTCTCTTCAAACAGCTAGCGTAACTACCTGTACATTGTATAGTGCCACATGGGCCCCAAGGAGCCCGCGTGCACTCTAATTGAATTTGAATTGAATTGAATTGAGGTAACATCTCAGATTTTGCTGCGGCACAGTTGGTCTTGGGTCCAATTTGCTATGCAATTTAACCACCTGGACTGCTATGCAGAGTTCCATTGAGGGGAATAGGAAAAGGCTGTATGATTGCTGCGGCACGGTGGGAGTTGAAATTGTGCAATGCAAAGCACCGTGAGGAACCACGATGGGGATAATACTTATGGGGATGTGACCAAAGATATACAAATGAATTCGAGAGATTTCGTTAAGAGAACGGATAATCACCGTTCGGATGTACGCCGGGCGTTAGCACCGGGTGGGCTGCCTGGGCCACTCCCCAGTCAGTACTGGACATACAAGACTAATGACGGCGAAGGAAGTAATGGACGGTGTCCCATCGACCTACCGGTGAGAAAAAGTGTGGATTGGCAGGCTCTAGTCTGCCCTAGTGGGATTTGACAGCTCCGATAGCATCGCTCGCGGCTCAGTTTTCCGATCATTCAAGTTCCACTGGGTATAAAAGCGGAAAAAGAATTCAAAAGGAGAAAAATTTCCCACACTTTCCCACACTTTCCACATCTGGGAATAGGTCAGTTACTAGATAACTGTTGATAGACCCTAGTAGAGCCATATAGCCGTAGCAACCCCCCCCTTTCATATAGACGATGATAGAGAGGGCAGTCTCTACATAGAGCCGCCATAGAGCACCATAGAGCCCGCCAAGATTACGAAGATGGCGTACGCGAATTGATCTGATCCCATCGAACGGTGTTGGCAGGCTCAGCAGCGCAATTCCCCCCCCCCTCCCCGTCCCTTCAGACTTGAGAGAAATAATGAAAGAATTGAGGTTCAATAGGATTTATTCACAGCTAGTAGGCTACTAATACAGAAAACAAAACAAGAAATAGAGCCTAAAATTCCCGTTGCTGAAGATAAACTTGAACTGCCATTGAGCAGAGAGGAGGAGGATTGATTTGAGGGTGGATAGATTGACGACAAGTCCTGTAAGCAATGGGTCCGGAACAGCACACAAATCTTGTAGATGCGAGCAGGAAATCTTGAAGAGAAAGGCTTGAGGGCATGAAGTACTTCAAGATGGACTTGCGCGCAGGAGATGGTGAGAGGGAAAGAATGGGAAGTGACAGACATGCATGGACTTCGCCTTTTATCACAAATATTGGCGCCAGCAACGCACCGCATGGAAACGGTGATGGAAACGGCAATGAGCGTCACCCATAAATCCTGGTAGGGCGATGGTAGAGTAACAGATTCTATAAGGCTCTACAGAGAAGACGTGCTCTATGAGGCGCTATCAAGAGACTAGGTCTCTATCACGCGCTATCAAGATGCCGGCAGCTCTATCAACATGCCGAGGCTCTATCAGCCAGAAACCTGTTTCTAGATGCAAGAGCTTTAGAGCGGCAGAATTGGAGCAGGTTAGATCATATTCATATCATATATGGCTTGTGCGCAATATGATTTTCAAAATGGGCTAAAATAAGAGATTTGGGTGGTTTTGGCAGTGTTAGCGGAATAAGTGATGGCACCCGTGAGCTCGGCGAGGGCGTCGAGGTGGTGCCCTGCGACAAAATAAATAAAGGCCCCGCTCCCAACAGCGAATGAATAAATAAAAAAATTCATTTGGGTATCCAAATGAGCCACACATATAATTAGGGTTAGGATCGGGTCGAAAAAAACTTTCCGACCCTATATGCTAATCTCGAATGCCGACAACCCCTTGGGCTAAACCCAGGTAAACATATACATATGTCGATCCCCTCGTCTACCGGGGGTAGACCAATGCAGACCAATGTAGATCCACGTAGCCCACCCTATGACTACATATGGCTTCAACACAGTAAGACTTTCTGTATGCACGGGAACGCAGATGTAGTCTCCAGGCCGCAGCGGAGGCGGCATACCAGCAAGCCGCTCTCATTTTTGGCTGGTACCAAGCCCACAAAACGGCTTGCCTGGCCATCAAGCGGCTTGCAAACCGATATTCCGGGCTTGCGCTTGCGCTCACACCCAAATCAGAGCCCAAACGAGAAAAAGCTCGTTTGCGCGTGTGCAACCCCGTTTTTCAAGCCAAAAATGTCACTCTCTCGCCACCATCCATGTTGCCCCTTTTGCCCGGAAAACGAATCTAAAAAACAAGGGGAAAAAAAGCTCAATCCAAGGGTTTGATTTGCCTAGAAATGGTCTTAAACTTTCGCAGACTGCCCCAACAACTGCACATCCATTCAAAGTCGGACCCAAGGCCAGGCAAGTTAATAAGAACGGATGGGAGGCCTCGAACCGAGGGATTATAGCCGTATGAAAGGAATCCGCTGCAGAGATGTGTCTTGACTTTCAGTGTTCGCGTCCGACCGCCCAAAAGTAGGCTAGAGATGCGAAAAACTCCTCGAGCGGATTGTCAAAGGTACCTCGGATAACGTACGAGCCGTGCATCGGCGTCGCTCGCCGAACCTTGAGTAGGCGGATTGAAAGCAAAGGGCGCTACGTTGGTAAAGTCATAAGCACGCGAGTTACGAGTCCTAAGTTTATTTAGGTAATTGTTCTTTACCAATCTTTCCTACCCACTTTTCTTCACATCATTCAGACAAAAAAGATTGACTCACCGTGGGATTACCATTGCTGTGGTTTTGATGCAAGTGACCTACGACTTCGTGTTTTTGCTTATTAGAGCATATCTGCACGACCGTCTTTATTTCTGAAAACACCCCAAGCTTTTAGGCGATGTCAGAAATCTGATGCAATCTCAGTGTGACATCTTATTGACTTGACGCTATGGTCGACTTTGTGAGAACACCCGCACTGAAGTTGCCGATAAAAATTTCAAAGCGGAGAGCAGTGGATGTAACAACGGTGCTGTAATTTAATCGGTGTCAAATGAGCAATAGCGGAACCATCGTTTCTTTTTTCCGTATCGCTCATTCCCCTTTAGGTCGCTCAAACATTTCTGGAATCAAGCATCATTTTTAGAATCACACGGGCATTTTGGCCTGTCCAGATATGCTCTCTATGGTGCTTGTTTCGCAGTGAGTCTTTTATCGTGTCGCCAAGACTTATTACGTGGTATGGATGACTGGCAAACTGCGGAATTTTACTTAGACAAAGAAAATTTATGCTTGGCGTGACGGATCTCTGGTGGTGCCGCGATGCCGGTGATCGGCTGATCTGATGCGTGATCGAAACCCATATCGGGCGGCTCTTACTGCGCGATCACGTGCTCCATCGAGCGTGAGTTCTGCCTGTCCAATGGCTTACAGCCCGCAGTGGTAAACTTGTTACTTTATTTCAATGTACTACATGAGTAGAATTGCAAGGAAAAATACAGAATCAGCGAGAGCGTAAGGGTAGAGAGGGACCAAGAGCTCGGATAAGCGGGGTGTGCAGGTGTGCCGCGGCTGCGCAAGCCCCCGCAAGATTTTTACTTGGTACTGTATGATGCCATTCGACCGGGCCTACAACTCGCATAATACCTTGGCTAGTTTCTTCTCTGTTCACTGTGTTCATCTCATTAAAATTTTCTCATAATGCTCCTTCACACCGAACCAGTGCCGGTTAGACTTTAAACTGCGTACAGATTGTTTAAGATATCGAAATTATCGCAGTTTAACTCAAGGTATGTAATTACCTCTTGGTTCTAACACTTTTATTTCGTTCCTAACCATTAATTTGCTTCAGCTTTGTTTTTATCATGCTAAACGGACTGCCTTGAATGTCTGGTTGGGCATAGACTGAGATCAACCCTTCTAACTATGGAGGTTACTATGCCAGTTGAACTTCAGGTATGTAATCACTGTGTTTCAAGGCCTCGTCGGCAGAGCCTCTGCCGAGCCCCGTCGGCAGAGATCGGCCGACCCTGATTTACGGCACACCGGGAAGCCTCTGCCGTAAGAAATTACGTCTCGCAACCCCTCTCAATGCATTCGGAGGGCTCAATTTGGTCTGGGGACCAATTTTGGTGGAAATCTGGAGGTTGAGAGTGGCAGAAAATATTTTGTGTGGAGCTAGTCGGCAGAGGGTAGGCAGAAGCGTCAACCCAGGTCGGCACAGATCTGCCGATCAGGACTCGGCAGGGTTTGCCACGCCGGGTCGGCAGAAGTCCACTGACGTCAGCCCAAGTCAACCCACTCTGCCGATCCGCCCTTGAAACACAGTGAATGTACTCTATGGTTTCAATGTTCTACTGCCTTATATTTCGTTTCTAACCACCCATTTTCTTCAGATCCTATAGTTCAAATGCTAGCCTGAGTACAATCCGACCGTCCTGGATTTCAATAGATGGATACATGCTTTCACACCAGAACCCTTCAAAATGTCCAATTTATCGCCATTCAACTCAAGGTATATAATTACTTCGATGTTCTATTGCTTTCATTTGTCCCTAACCATCTGTTTACTTCAGATCCAATCATTTAAATGGTAGACTGCCCTGCCCAGAAAGAACGTGAACCCAGAAGTATACGGAAGGCGAGAGACTTTGGTATATCTGGTAGACCTCGTATACTTTCGGGAACTGCCGGTATACCTCAGTTTCCTCGTCAATAGCTGAGCCAAACAGCGAGTTTTTTGTTTTGTTTGTTGCAGTAATTGGCATGGTACAAACTTTTGTTAGCTACTAGGGTGTTGCGCTGAGGCATGCACTCGCTTTCGAGGAGTTAGGGGGCGCTATAAGCCGTGTCGTCACGCTACATACACGTGGTTAGGGTTAGGTGAGGATCAATAGAAAGCGGGAACAAGGCTTTAGTGTACCGACCTGAGATGCCCCGGCTCGGGGGACCCCCCGAGCGGAGCGAGGGAGGGGAGGGGCATCCAATGGTCGGTCCTCTTCACACGCACTAAGGAACCGATATGTTATCGAGAGGCTAGGGACAACTGGGGTGATGGCCGGCGATGGATGTTGAACAGTGTCAGCCTCCCTGTCGAAAAATATGGATTCTGTGACGGAACAAATAAAACTACCGTTACGTCTATTTGAGTATACGACGTATATCCACAGGTATACAAGGTATACAAGGTATACCAAGTCTCTCATATACTTTCGTATACTTCTGGATTCACGTATGTTCTCGCCCTGCCCGTCTTCGACGTCTTGTTCAATTTGCACATTTATTTTCCCTGAGTTATCCTTTGCCCGGATGGTTTTCTTTACCCACCGCATGTTAATTCGCTAGATGGATTCACGCTGACTTCTCAAATTAAACTTGAACTGTGCTCCTGCGCTTCAAGCTCTCGCGATGATGCCAATCGAAATGAAGGTATGCAGTCCATTCCGATATTCTAATCCTCTTCCATTGTTATCACAGCTTAATTCCATAGATCCAACTCAAATTGGCTACATTAAATGTCCGAACTTCGCGCTGCAACGGCTGTAGGCGGTTACTTTACTGCAGATCTATTTGTGCAATTTCTTTCAGTGAGTCTTATAATACTTTGGCTAGTTATGTTTCTTAACTGAATATACGTACTCCGTCGCGTCGTCTTGCGGTTCATTCCTTTCTTCCCTCCCCCCTCTCATTTATTCTCTCTTTTGTGACAGTACAGCGATATTGTGCGGCTATAGCTTACAAGTTGCATACCATCATAGATCTATAATTGAAGTCTCAAACTCAATGATAAAAGGAACATTGCAGAAAAATATAGTGACACCATTCCCATGGCCAATTTCACCAGCGCACAGCAGCACGAGCGCCTGCAGTGTATACGACGTGCCCATCCGGCGCATCGGGGCACATGAGTGAGCGGCGCGTCGACGAGCAGAGGCGCTCGAACATTCTCTGTGCACGTGGGGTGTCGACGATAGCGTGGAAGCACTCGAGCATGCGGAGCATACCGGAGATGAAGCCCGCACGCGGCTCCGGCATGAGCTCGACGGTGTGCATGTTCACGAAGGCGTGCACGGCCACGTGAGGGCGTTCGCGGTGGTGCGGGTACGGATGACCCCGCACTCAGCAGCACAGGCGCATGCGGGGCCACAACTTTTTAACATGGTTTGGCTTTACCACATATATTTTGCACAACTATTTAAATAGGGATCACGGCAGTTTGGAAAAGAACAAAGGTGTAACACTTTATAACTTACTATTAAATCAGTGTGAGCACAAATTGACCATGCCCGAGCACCCCAATTAAGCCCATACGGCCTTAAAATTCCGAGTCATCACGCTTGAAGGCTGTTATGAGGGCAACTTTGCTTTTGCCCCGATAACACTACATCTTCCACTTCACCAATGAGCATTCAACTCCCACTCAAACAGAACAGTAACACCTTTGAGGTCCTTTTGAATTCGGTTTTTTAGATCATAGCATTCAGCCCACTGGATCTCAGCCTAGTGGAGTTTGTCATTGACTCAAAAAATCAGGCATCGTTCGTGTTGCCGCAACTTTTTTTCTCTTAAGTGCCGCAACTTTTTTAAGCTGGCTCAGAATTGCCGCATAGATTTTTGTGGGACCATTTAAATGCCCCAAACTTGCAGATCACGACAGCCTCAGTAAAGAGAATGAAGACGTAACACCTTATCAGGTAGTAGAAGATTGATCACTAGAATGAGTCTAATCTAGAGTAAAGAACGAGTGAGGGTGGGTTATGGCTGTGGCAAGTCTGCGAACGGAGAAAGACAAAGATAAGCAATTAAATCGATGGTTAAGCATATGGGTTGAATTTAGTGTCAGGAATTTTTTGAGCCCCACATATGGAGTGGGAGTGTACTTTCATACACTGAGGTTCAAAGACTGGCCGCCGTGGTTGTGACACCTCTGATAGACACAGGTATGTCTGAGATGCCGGTAGTTGACGACAAGAAGACAGAGTTCGAGGAAGTAGCACTGGAGGTACCTGATGACACACCAAAGGTTGAGCCCGAAGCAGTCAGGATGCTTGTGTCGAAGGAACAATGATGGTCGGTATTCCAAGTTCTTGAACGTGCCAAGTTAAAACGACGAACTTACACAGAAAATTATCGGAAGTAACAAGCTTTCCCTAAATGCTATCGAAGTACTGAAGTGACGAAGATGGCTACTACCCGAAGAAGTTGCCATAGCATCACATCACCTGAGGGTTTTCCGACCTGAATTAATTGTAAAACACCAGTTATATGGCCTGGGGATCCCGAATATCGGTAGGTTTGCTCACAGTCCCTGTCGGGAATGGTTGGATAAAGATGAATGCATTGACGCGAGCGGGTGGAGCGCTGTAAGACACATGAGCAAACAATCGTAAGCACAATCAGAGCAGCACCCTATAGCACATCTCCAGGACGAGATACAGCAGCTCCTACTATGTTGCCCAGCCGCCGTGACCCAGCCACCTGTACCATTTCGTGGTACGAAACGGCTGGGCAACATACTAGGAGGGTAAGGAAAAGTGCCAGGAAATGTGGAGGTTAGCCCCAAAACGAATCCCTGAGGGGAGCGGGGCATACCTAAACTGGGGAGTTCAATGCCCCCCACTGTTTTTAGCGCCCGAAAACCAACCATCCACGTGACGACCACGCGAGCTGTCAGTGTGGCAGATCCAGAAATCAGACATCTCCTGTAACAGCCAGTATTTACGGTATGTACGCGAAGAATACACTACTGTTCCGTCCTTTGGACATCTCTCATTGTAGCGCTGCTGTGCATCTCGTGCGCTGTACTCCTCCCCCTCCCCGGGCTATTCCCCCCCTGCATCGAGAAGGGCGGCCTAGCTGAGTTCAACAATGGACGCCAAAAAAAAAAGTCGACTAATGGTGCATGCGTCAAATGTCAATGTAGTATCAAATGTCAATGCGTGCCCTTGGGAACCAGCGCTGAGTGCTTATATATCCGATATCCGTGCGCCATCTGTCAACTGTACTTGTGAATGCCCCCCAATCCGACCACGTCACGGCCCGTTCTGCCGCTTGTATTTGCAGCAGCTTTCTGCACCGCCGCAGCGGAGCCCATCAATGTCCCCATATCCCTGGGGCGTCGTGGATCAGCTATCGTGGAGGATCGGCGGCGATATGCTCTAAACCTCCCCAATACAACAGTACCTATTGGGGGCGACGTCGGTCTTCATTTGTTTATATTTTGCATGGAAACCAGTGACGTCTTCAGTTAAGAGGCGGACGCTTTCTATTACTTGACCCTGTCCATCGGAACGCCGTGAGTTCAATTAGTACTTGATCGCTCTTCCAAAACAAAAACTGCTGTCGCTCATATTTTACAACCCTTACGGTCCACAACAATTCCGCTTCGAGGTGGACCTCGAATCTCCATACTCATGGGTGGCGAATCACTCGTGTGGTCTTGGATGCGATTCCATTGAGGAACTTTATGATCCCTCCCGCTCTTCAACTGTAACACAGATATCAACCGGCAACACCATCCACTATGGGTCCGCCAATGTCTCGGGGAACTTCGTGAAAGACGCGGTACGACTCAGTCCTTATACTGTGCCGTCTCAGTTCTTCCGTGAGCACTAAAATGCTTACTGATTTTTACTCATCACAGTATCCTTTAACCAGTCGCTGCGAATAAACTGTCCGCTAACGTTGTGCCATATATGAGCTCTGGCATTCTAGGACTCGCATACCAGCAGACGAAACAAGGACCCTCATTCCCGATGTCTGTCTTCCTGGACTACAAAGGGCAGCTCGCGTCGGCGGAAATGTCATTCTGGGTGAATCGTATGGACGTGCAGTTCTTGGAGTACCCCGTCGGCAGTGCCTTCACTTATGGGGGAACGAATACATCTCTGTATCAAGGCGAGATCGAATTTCTGCCGACAACGGCGCCGTCGAACACGTCGAGTTGGAATCTTAATGTTACCGGTGCTTGCTTCTCTTTTATCCCTGAAATTCCCTACACCGCCCCATTCATTTATCGTCGTAGAGATCATCATACAGGGAACATCAGTGCAACTCACCCGAGGAAGTTCTTCCTTATCCGCATTTTCCCTGAGGTCGTCCAACATTTCGGGCCCCGCTCCGGATGTCGCAGCAATCTGGGCTGCGGTCCCCGACGCCGTCCCTAGTGCAACTCATTCGGGATATTATCAATTTCGTGCGTCTCCCTCGGGTCCCATTCTGGTTGTCTTCAATCACTAACAGACCAAAAGCTTGTACAACCACAGTCAACGTCAGTATATCGTTCGGTGGTCGCTTGTGGCATATGAATCCAGCGGATATGAACATCGGGCCAGTAGGGCTAGGCAGCTCGCAATGCCTGGGTGCGAATTATACAAGCTCAAATACAACACAAACCAACGGAACAGCGACTTGGATTTTTGGGACGGCTTTTATGGTAAGTTTCTCACTTCTTCGTTTCTTCGGCCAAATGATAAACCTGACGTGGTTTTAACTATATAGAAAAACGTGTACAGCGTCTTCCAGCCCGCCCCGTTTTCGATCGGGTTCGCCGAACTGTCGACTCAGTCGTCCAACACCCATTCGCGTTCCGTCGGCTGAGACTGATAGTGGGCTGCGCAGTGGTCGGCGGGGTCCTTTTTGTGCTCCTTGTGTTGTGTGGAAAAAACAGTGGAAACACGGCGGTGGTGGCCACACCCGCCAGGTGGGTACCGGCATTTGTTAGGGTAAATTAAAGTCTCCATCTAGGCGTTTAAAAGCGAGTATGTGTAAACTTTAAATTTGCGCATTGGGCCCTTACAAAAACTACACGGAAAAGGCGGACTCTTATGAGGTGTAGGGGGGATTTCAAATATTAGGAATGGACACTTGCAATGTTTTGCAATATATGCTCGTGATATGGGAGAGGTGTACTGATTTTCCTCCCAAGCATAATAGGGGCAAACAATTGTTGCAACATCCGGCAAGGAGGGCTGGCCAATTTACATAGGGAATTCCCGGGAGAAGGAGCGCCAAGTAGATCGACACGGGGCAGGAGAATCGCCAGAAATTCTCCGGGGATCTCCCTGGCAAAACCAAAGCCCTGAACAACGATTCGCCCTGGAGTTGATAATGTGAGGGGTGCCTCCTAAAGGTCGGAATGCACGGCTGTGAGTAGACCATGTGTTGCATTAATATGTCTCTCCGCGGTTCGGTTCAAACCAGAATTCGGGTGTAGGATGATGATAAGTTGAATCATTTGAAAGCCACGGACATTGATGGAAATCTGCCACTGGAACGAAGAAGAACGTAGAGGAATGGCAAGCTTTGTTATAGGATGAGGCGATTATTCTACATACCGACGACTGGGGCGAGAAACACAAAATCCAAATCCAGGGACGCACAACGGCCAGTTGCTCATCCGGCGTTTCGATATATGTATATGAAATAAACGTTAGATAATGAATGAACGCAGTGGGGGGAGACTCATATAGAAGGAACGGGATGATGGTGAACACTCTGCAGGTCAACTAGCAACATGTTGTTGATGTAGACGAATACTGGGCTGTGGGCGGCGTAGGCATCCCCCAAGACGAGCGTTGGCGCATATCTCCTTTGACAAGAAAAAATAATGAGAATGAGCCGATGATGAGGTCGAACCGAAAAACGCTACAGTAAGTTTGTACCAATCCGCGGCAATTCCTCACGAAATTGCGAGCCGGACGTGTGCACTCGAAGTCGCTGTTACAGTCGCAGAGTGCGAAGGCGAAGGTAGAGTATCATCGCTGTGTCCAGGATGCGCATGAGAGCGGAGCAAAATGTATCTAATTCCAGAAACGAAATTACGACACAACTAACCGGGAAGATGGACCGGCAAGTGAAGCTGGCACTGCGGCAATCAAAAATATACCCCCAAGAAAAAGGGCCTTGTACCATAAAATTCAATTTCCTGTCTAAATATCACCTAGAATGAAAATGAGGACATAGACAGAATCAAATTTCTTCCAGAAATATATATTATTTCAACCAAAGAAACCTTTGGGAAACAGCCCGTCTTTGTCCAAGAATTGTTTCGAACGCGCCGCTGCAATCTTACCCGTTATCTCGGCCAATAGTTGCTCTAAATTTGATTAAGACCTTGTTGTGACTGTATGCAACGGGGGAATTTGTGAGTCCAACCGGAAAGTCGTGCACATCTTTTGTTGCAGCGGCGCAAGTGCAGGAAGGGGAGAATACATAATTGTAGCCAGCTTTCAGACTTCAGCTTGTGGGGAGCCCAATAATCGGGTGCTTGAGCTGAGATTTCGAAGGGAGGGGTATTTGTGTATGGGGGATCGATCTAAGTGGTCGGAAGTGGCCTAAACCGACGGGAAAACCATAGTTTTTGAGTTGGTCCGAGGTGGGGTTTGGCTCAGACCAGAAAAAACATGCCCATTTTGCACCCGACGACTTGGGGGTGAATTTTCATCATATGCGGGAGTTTGGGGGTCAAAATGTAAGGGGAACGAGTGGCATCGATCGTGTGAATATGGTAATATTCGGGAAACGGCTTGATACTCGGGGCAGTAGTGTGCAACGGCGCCTCGATTTAGGGAGAGAATACACTAGTGTGACGGAAATAATGGCTCCGCCCTCTGTTGTCGTCAAGGCTCTTGGTCGCGTGATTATTTTCGACCCGGAGGCACAGTCCATTGTGCTTGTATATTCGCCGGCGCACCGCGGAAAAACCGTCCGCTTTCCTCTCTGGTTGGCTACAATCTGGTCATTGCTGGCCGATCACGTCAATCTGAATGGTTCGTGAGAACGTCTTGTACAAGGCCAAAAAAGTGGCCCAAAGTAGCCACAAGTCCAAAAAGCTCACAAGTCGCAAGTCTTGTTGACATTTCCACAAGTCAAATGTTTTGCCCCCAAATTTTTTTTTCAAAAATTTGTTGGACAGTTTGTGGTGGAACAATTTTCTATTTTTCATACTTTTCACCTTGTCAGCTTGTCGACAAGCTCACAAGGCCGAAAAAGTCACAAGAAATATGTCAAAAGGCTGATACACACATCTCCGATTCACCGCCCCATTTCAATTTTCAAGACACAGAGGCGTCCTACTTGATTATGGAACATATCCTAGACACAGGTCTGAAGAAGAGGAATTAGGCCTCTATGTGTAATAGCCAAGGAAATGACTGACATTTGAGCTGGAACAAGTTAAGCCGGCACAGCAAGGAACGGCTCCACCCGGTATGCCGCAAAACGCATTCTTGGTTCCACAGCTTTTACAGGTCTGTCGAAGAGGAATTAGACCTCGATGTGTAATTGTCAAGGAAATGACTGACATTCGAGGTGGAACAAGTTAAGCCGGCACAGCAAGGAACGGCTCCACCCGGTATGCCGCAAAACGCATTCTGGGTTCCACAGCTGTTACAGGTCTGTCGAAGAGGAATTAGATCTCGATGTGTAATTGTCAAGGAAATGACTGACATTCGAGTTTTGGTTACAGAATAAGCCGGCACAGCAAGGAACGGCTCCACCCGGTATGCCGCAGAACGCATTCGCGGTTCCGCACGCCCGTTGACTCAATTCATGATCCACTAGAAGCGACGCGTGGACGAGCATCAGGAATGAGGTGAGAGCGATGAGTTTTGAGGTGAAGTACATTGTGGATTTGTGAAGGAAGACGGGGATGAGTTCTGAGTATGGCGAAGGCGAGCAAGACCGTTTTTATAGGCCGCCTCACTTTGGTCGACCAGCGCCGAATGAGTTCGACTGGTCCAAGCTGTCAGACAATTATCAGTTGAAACGGACAAGAACGTATACCTGTGTTCCATGGGGGTATTCGGGAAGCATGTGGTGGCACGCGCTGCACTTGTGCGGTCGCACACCCAAGTTATTTTTTGTGCAAACGAATTGTACAGTTCACAAGCTCTGGGAGAAAAAAGCTTTCATTGCATCGGCATTGACGCTGAAATATCATTTTCTCGCGACTACTATGTTTTCCCATTCGTACATTTTCTTTCGATGTTTTCGAAAAGCTCAAATATTCTTTTTGTAAAAGGGTTGATGGCGCAGTACCGGCAAGGTCAGGCTCTACACCCTGCTCAGCTGCACCTTTCAAGTACACGCGTACTCGTCAGCGAGCGCTGACTGCCAATTCGCTTACTCCTGCGGCTTTGGATCTATACCATCCTAAAAGACAAAATATTCCCGCGAATGGCCTTGAACCCCGGCGATGCGATGTCAAATGGCGAGCATCAAACTTCGTCCGACCCATTTAGGCTCGCTGGGCAGACGCAAAGTGACATTTTCCATCTCTGATATCCCACGGTTTCATTCTTTCGGAATCAGGTGATATAGTGACTGGTACAAAAGGGTTTCTGCAGAATCGTGTAAGTGGACGCCCATCCATTGTCTTAGATTCTTAATGCCCCCCCCCCCCCCCCCCCCCCCCCCCCCCCACATGACTTGTTCATCTATTGTCAAAGTTGATGGATATCTGCCTAGTCTCACGTAGTACTCCACACGGTTCAAGGATAGTCGTCGATAAAATTTCAATCAGGCTTGCGACTTTGGGCTACGATCTGGCTTCTGGGGCGCTATTATCTTGGCTTGCCGCATATTATCTCCTTACTTAAAATTCCCTCCGGATATTGAAGAACCTGTGTGTAAGACGTCAGTAGGTGCACCAAGTCAGCAAGTGCTTTACCATCCACCATTGGAAATTGTCCCGACTCCTCGGAATGCATTCCCAGATCAATATAATTCAAAGGCATGAGAATTCCTCTGCATCGTGATTTAGGTACCAGGGATGTCCGGAGGAGAGTTAGCCGAGCGGCGTGCCAAAGTGGCTTGCGCCGCTTAGCGGAGTTTAAATTGGCTGGGCTTGGGCGGGTGGGCGTGGCTGGCGTGGCGTGGCTTGTCGGCTACACTATACCTTCCCACTGTAAGTATTTTGTCCATTTCTCAATATCAAGGCACTGCAAGCGTCCCGCTTTATTGCTGCTTCCACAACACCGGATCTTACCTCGCCGCCATCATTGATCGCACCGGCGACTGTTGAACAAGGGATCTCGCGGTTATTAGAATGTTACACTAGTTCCCATTTCACTGTTCACTATCCGCCTCTCCCATCTTCACCATTGTGTCTGCAATACCCCGTTGCCGTCAATCGATCGCACCACTGTCGAACCGAACCAAAATTGTCCTCGACTTATGTGACTGAGACCGTCAAGTAATAATTTGAACAGGGAATTGTCAACATAGAGGGTATCGGATAATGGCAACGACATGCAATGTAGGCATTCCTTAACAATTTCATTCCACTGTAGTACGGTGCTGATAGATTCTTTTGTGAAGTTCTGTCACACTTGCAAAACTAGGTATCTCTGTTCAATTAAACTTGAAGGGGAACCGTGGGCTAATTTATTACCCACCTGTAGACTTACAGGTGGCTGAGAATTCAACCGGACCATCAAGCGAATGAACAAGTCGGCTGTTGCAGGCACACTGGTGTCAGTGATGGGGAATCATGCTATTGGCAAGCAAAAACATCGGAAAAAATTGCAAGTCAATGAAAAGAATACTCACTCAATAATACAGTAGGATAGCTCTGAAAGAGCAAATAGTGTTTTTAACATGTACGTCGTTTGGGTGAACCACGCCCACGCCCGTTTGATGGCATCAGACAAAGTGGCTTGTGATGCCAATTGGCATGTTCAACTTCGGTCAACCCGGCGTCGATTCATCAATATATGGCTGAAACATGCTAGTATCAAGTAAATGACATATGCCTCCAATGGTATTGACCCAAATATAATATGACTTACTCGACTTTTCGCCGCAAGCCGTGTCCACGCCCGTTTTGATGGCATCAGGCAAAATGGCTTGCGCAAGCCACCTTGTTCCCGAAGCAAAGGAGTCATTTCTTGGCCTATCCCAGGCCTAAGAGGCTTCCATATTATTCATATGTGTTCATTCGGATGGTGTACGGAGAAGAATTGCATAATTATGCGAATTCAACCGGTTACGGTGAAACCGTAATCCAACGGTCAGTCAAACAACAATTGCTGCAACCAGAAACAAGCGTCTGGAGAGTTGGTTCGCATTATTGGGGGCATCCGAAGTCTTTGTGCGAAGTAATTAGCTAAAACTTCCGCATGAGGTACCAAAACACTTGCATGGTTCAGAAGTCCACTGAGTTGAACTTTGGTTTTGTGAATTTCTTTACACGGCGGACAGTTCCCCCAAAATTTTCACTACAGTTAGGAGCAACAAAGTATTCTCTATCCATTGAACATCACAAGCCAGCAGGCTTGTATCTGGGGTATGAGTTTTCTGCATCATTTGTCACGGCGTTGACGAGAATTTCTGAAATATTAAAATTATGGATTGAATGGTGTCCCGGGTACCTGCAGGGGATTTATAGTAATGTATCTAGCACATAATATTTAACCATATGGTCCTAAATATTGAGCAATGAGCGCAAGCCACTTTGCTGATGGCAGACTGGCGGAATGGCTTGCAAAGCCAACAAAGTGGCTTGCAAGCCGAAATGCCGGGCGTGGGCGGGTGATGCCACCAAAATCCACGCCCACGCCCGAAACAAGCCAATCCGCGCTGGCGCAAGCCACTTTTGCAAGCCAAAAACGTCACTCTCATGTCCGGAGGGTCTTTGGTATAAGAATTTTCCATCGTCTCCCGGATCGACCTCAACCACGCTGAACCAATTGAGCGCTTGTCCACTCACAGTAACTTTGCGGGAAGTGTAATCGATGTCGAACAGGGATTGGAATTTGGCGTTGTGGTAGGAGCACTTTTCATAATCTCGAAATCAATGTGAAAAATACGTGAATGTGCAAAACCTACACGGCTGTATGGTCTATTCTGGGATGCTGGTAAACGGAAAAATGACAGTTCGAATGGTTGTTGCTTCGCCGCTATATATGCTGTCCCCGCTTACGCCCGCCCACCCGACATATTCATCGATGGTCACCTTCGACGACCTATGCAGCATCCTGACCGATCCCAATATCTCGGGAATCGGCGTCCGCGCAGCCATCTACATCCAAAATCTGCTCAGTTTCTTTCCCGCAATAGGCTTCCTCTGGGACCGCGAAGTGTCCCCCTTTGAACTCGAGGCTGCCGAGAGCCAATATACGACGATTCTCATCACCGCCTTCGCAATTTTCATTTCAGCCATGGTCGATGCTCGTACTATCGGGTTGTCCACTTGTTTCTTGTACACAAGATATACCTTCGCTTCGCTCCGGCAAATGATTCTACACCCGTAACTTGATTTGGCTCATTGTTTGGGAAGTGTGTCAAGAATTCGATGGCTGAGCAGTGAGAGATCTTCTGAAACCTAGGCTCTTTGTGCACCTAGATTTAGGGGTTGATTCATGGTCCGAGCCAATAGACTGCGGAAGAAGCAGGAAGGAATTTTAAAGTTGAGACTGCATAGATCTCGATCTCAATGGTTCCGGAGGCAATGAAAAAGAACATCGAGATCTGAGCTACGTTATGCGCTGCGGGAAAAGACAGTCAGATGGTATCATATGTGGAGGTTAGAGGAACAGAACCTTTCAACGCGTCAAGCTGGCATCGGATACAGCCTGAGTCATAACTGACTCCGAAGAGCTGCGTGGACGTTGAGTTTTCTTGCCTCATTTATTTGGGGAGGATGTCAGTGGTATTTTTGGCAGAACAATAGGGTGTAGCATTCAAATACAGACTTCTGTTTCTTTCAGAGGAAGAAGACGAACAAATTGGAAGATGAGAAGCAAAATTGGAGCTATTAAGTACAGTTTAGGGACACTACATCCGCGGGTTGCGCATGGCACGCTGAACAGTCGAATTGGTATGTGAAGTGCGTTTCATTCTCAAATTTAGCAGCAGGAATAAGGCAAGTTAGGGTGTACTTGGTGTTGGGGAGTTCAGGCGTCCTGAAGGACATATTAATCGAATATCGGAATGAGGAGGAATTGAGGGAACTCACAGTTAGAACAAAACAGCAATGTTCAAGTTTGCTTCCAAGGCAAATAGGCAGCAATGTTTTTCAAAGGAAAACCCAGTCAGTCTTAGAACCCCAGCGCTTTATAAAGGCTTCGCTCAGCCGAAACATTCACAGAAAACTCGCTGGTCCAATGCAGAATCCAAGACAGCAGATGCGAGCGTGCAGGCATAACTCGGCATGGGGATGCGGGATGACGCGTGGAAAAGCGCCGTCTGGCACTGGGTAGTGAGTGGGAAGAGAAATGTTGGATCGGGTTTTGGCGTGTTTCACGTTGTGGAAGGTGTCCGGTGGCCGTTCTGGGGGATGGTTAGGGCCACTATGACTGGGGGTGTCTTCTTTCCTGCGGGATGAATCAGAAAAGATGTCATGAATTGTGAAATGAATATTCAGTCACCAGGAATCAGAGGTTTGGAGAAAGGATGTGGTATGGGCCCGTTTTCCTATTGATTAAATTGTGTCAGAGAACCACTAGAAAGCAACGGGAAATCAGAAATCGTAGCGAGAATTCAGCAAGGTTCAGTTGGGACATTGGAACAATGTGGGGAGAGCAGAGGGGAGACAATGCGAAAGGCTTCAAATGCTGTACATAAATGACGAAGATCCGGATCTTGAATCGCAGCGCAGTAGCTCAGCACGTAGATGCAGCCAAATTAAGACGATATGGCAGTGCTGAGTAGAAATAATACACACACAGCGCAGTGCAAGTTGAACATGAGGCACCACGAGGTCGGGGAGATGGGGATATATTGATCAGGAGATTTATTTCAGCTGAGGAATGTGGAGTGGATGCAGCACTGCGTTGAGGAGAATGGGGAAAGGCTGCATGGAGGAGATACAACTAAAGGGGATGAGACCAAAAATAGTACAGCACCGGAGCTTGCGAGGTACGGCAGACTCCAGAGTCAATGCCTCAAACTCGGACTGCGGCACAGTTGGTCATGGTGTCGTGAGTTCAGCACATGAGGTCTTTGTAATTTCTCACCATCAACCAGCTGACCTGGAGCACAGCAGGAATATGGAGTTAACTACGGGATGGTGGGAGCTGAAATCAGATTGCGAAAAGAACTACTGGGGAGGAATCGCAATGGAGACATGACTAAAGGGGATGGGACCAAATATCTGCAAACTGATTCGAGACATCTCGTTAAGAGAACGGATAATGATTGAAATATTGAGAAAATATACGCAGAAGCCCTGGCCCCGCCTACTGTACTATTTCTATCAATCCTTATTTCACACGTCACAGGCCCCGAAATTTACGCAAATTTTCGTGCCTGTCACGGGTCAGCGAGGGGATTTTCGAATGTGCAAACGAAGTCACAAAATCGGCGAAAATGCCCCACCCCCCCAAAAAAAAATTGCGCTCCACGCGTCCATTTATTCCTGGAAGCGTGCGCTCTCACAAAATGCCGGATTTGAGGAGGAGAAACATAGAAAGCAAAATTTCTGCCAAACAGGCGGGATCCAGGTGAGATTGGTGAAAACGAGTTGTACAATATTGCTGATTTCTGTGAAAATGCCAAACTAGAGTCGAAAACCCCCCAAAAACTGCACACACAACGGGTTTCAAAGGCATACAACTGAACGCATGGGCAGGGCATTTGCCAGAATGGACTGACAATTTACGAATTTTTTTTTCCTGTCACGGTGGGTTTGACTCATTTACGAAAACTCGAGTTCGAAAATGTCGGTCACGGGTCATAGCCGCCGAGAATTGATCGTACCTTCGACATCTCACAGCTTCAGGGAGAATGGCCGAGTTTCTTAGGGTATAATCCGGTCGCATTCAAGTTGTTCGATATCATCCACGGAAAGAAATACAGAATCGCGTCTTGCGCTCGGGAGATACAATGGTTCCATAATGGATGATTAACCGTTCGATATACGGTCGCAAAAAAATCTACATCTCGCTCATGGATCAAGCTCTCCGGCCATTAGAAAGTGGACAGACATTTTAAGAAAATCAACACACATACTAAAACTGGAATAGGTGCGGTGGTAATAGGTGCTGTGACTGCATTGAGTAGCTTTGGTGTCACGCCCACACAACATCCTTTATCAAGTAGAATCAAGGACCGAAGATGCAGGAGGGGGGTGAGATGATCTCTTCATCATCTTCAGGCCCGTCGCACAGAGTAACGCTGAAATTTACAAGGGAAACGGCATGCGCAGGATATGCACAACCTGTATTTGGTCAAAGCCCCGCACGGAAATGGTGGTGAGCCTTAGACGGGTTGAAGGATTGGGAAAGGTGGACCGCTGTCAACGCGGGTGCCGCAGAAAGCGGTCACTGCGGCATCCGGGTCACCGTAGTCGCTTGAGCCGAAGGTCAAGTCAAGGAGTAAAGGAAACAGCCAGTGAAGGTCACAGAAAGGAACGATCAGCTTCGCGTATTCCAGACGGGCTGAGTGAATGAAAGTGAGAAGGCTTTTCGACTTCGTGCTGATTTTTCTTTTTCCTCCGAGTCGCAATTAAAGGACTGTGAATTCGGCTTCGGTGAGTAGGGTTTGCGAGGAGTACACACAGGATGCAGTATATACCAATGTGATTGCTGGCGGCCTTGCCAGCGTGAACTCGGCATGGAAAAAAACACCAAACAGGTAAGGGTAAATATAAAAACGAAGACATATGAGTTCTCGTGGAGATTCGCGTTGACAGTACCGCACAAATCCACACCTGAGCTAGTTGGGAACATGAGTGGAGATGACACTCTTCTACGTGAACCGGAACGTACAAAATATAGGACCACGGCATTCAAGAAAGCCTCCCGTTATCGATGTTGTACATCGATTATGGGAATCGAGGGAAATGCTGCGCAGTACGCAAGGACGATCCGGAAAGAAATGCAGCGATGTTGGAAAGGGGTTCGTCACGGAGCGTATACTCTGATATTGTAAGGTGTCGGAGCGCCGGTGCAGTGAGGGCGTCAAGAAGTAGTTTTTGGACCTTCTTCCAACCGCAATTAAGTAGAATCAATGATTTGAGATGGAGAAGCGGTGGTACGACTCCTGGAACTGGAACAGGGTTGCCCCAAACAGCGCAGGTGAACTTGACCAGGGTACAAGCTTGCCGCAGAATGTCGGCTGCCGCGTCTGGCTTAATCTCCGCAGAGATTCGGGTTAGCTGTGACCACGGCAGGACCACTTGTGAGGGATCAAACATCACATCGAGGTCAACACTCTTCAATTGCGGTGCATCGCCAAAAACCACGATGGTGCTTTCTGTCGCAGCACTTTTGGACCCTCGGAAAAGTACGAAATAAACCGCGCTGCGGCGAGGAAGGCAAAGTGAGACTGCGGCGGCGGGAAGAGAAAGGCGCGGTCATGAGTGATCGCAACGAAAGTCAAGACAAGATCACGCAACTCATTCGTACGATGACCCGCCACTTTGTGGGCAAATCAGAGTTCCAAGCCATTTACTCGAGTATGGATCAGTTTGTAATTGACTAGGAAAAAATTTATCGTGCCCTCCACATGCATCTCCTCGCCGACGCTTATAACCGCTACGTTCCATGGGTAGCCGAGAAAACCTCCATTGTGGCTCCGCCAGTTGCCGACGAGAAACCGGAGAAGGTGCTCAAACGTACGCTCGCGGGATATGGAATGGGCGATGAAGTCGAAGAGGGTTCCCCCTCGAAGCGTCTGAACCAAAACAGTGAGTGCCTAATTGACTGAAATTACATCTGTCAGACCCTGACGGCGTTCTATGCTAGTTGTGAAGATTTCTGTAGCATGTTTGTTAGCCCTCGACTGGTGTTTCTGTTCTTTTATATGTTATTATCCACCCTCGCTCCAGCGAATTTATATACTGAATGTCCTCGATTTAAATGTCTATCTTGTTAACACCAATCCAACAGCCGTCAGCGTGCTTCATTTGTAAACCCCGCCGCTTCCCTCCGCCAAACACCGCTTGGATTATTGAAGAAGCCTGCTACACGCAATAACGGGAAGGGCTGCGCGAATAGGGAGTCCTGGTGGACACCACAAGGTAGGGAATTAAACCCAGGAACAGTCCGTTTAAATAATCTCGCCTTCGAAACGGCAAGCCGAAACTCTGTTTCTCCCTTCCATACCCAACATCCACCGACTTCCCCAACCTCTCCATATCTCGTGCCTTCAACAAACAGTCCCACCCAAGCATGTCCTTCTCATCATCTCACACAACTTCTTCCAAGTCGTCGGCCTTTAAATCAATCACCATCACCTCCGGCTCACGGAAAATAACTCGCGGCAGAGTCGAGTGCGACTGCAGACTTTGCCAAGGACTTTGTCACTCGAGGACTCGAATATCAAATGTAAGAAATTCTAGCTTATTCTTGAAAAAAAATTGGCTTTGAATTCGTTGCTGCGTCAATGGGGTTAGACATCAGATTCTCCCATGACCGATTTGGGAACTATTGTTTCCCTCCCTTGGATGCACATTTCCCCCACATAACCTAAAATCCCTTGGTCCGCATCAGTTTACTCTGCATCAAAAGTGTCTGCATGTCTGCACCGGTGCCCGCATCAGTGTCTGCATCGGTCTGCATCAAAGGTGTCTGCATCAAAAGGTTATTGTGGATTTGTTCTATCAATGCTGATGGCTTGCAAACATTGTGCATGTTAAAGCCACAAGAGTGCTCTTCCATACCCCATCTAGATCTCAGAAAACAAAGGTGTTTTGGATGAGAAATGTGCCAATTAAAGACAGGGGGGGGGGGGGGGGGGGTGCGCCATTAAGGGTATTAACCTAGGCAGTCAGCTACGGGTATGGGAGATAGATGACAACACGTACCTCACGGTCTTGTCCAAGAACCAGTGAGGTAACGCGGTCACGCGGCACGTGCCCAAACTAGCCTATACACTAAGGCGATCCACATATCAACATCCTGCTCGTACTCCTTCGTGAGTGCCTCCAAGGGGGGTAGCGGGATTCGAAAAAATGACATCAACCCGATATTTATTTTTCAGCCAAAATCCTGACCCCCCTTGCCTGCTATATAGAGTAATTTTTTCCCATGCATGAGTCGGAGATCAAAATTTTCCACCGAAACCGAAGTGAATTTTGCCAAATAACTGCCGCAAAATGGGCCTGTAATTCTGTCGAAAATGGCTTATGCTCAAAATTCAGGAGCAAAAGCTTTTTTTCGGCCTCCCAGCGACTGATAACCACTTTTTTGAGTCAGCCTCACTGGTTGAGTTGAATTCAGCGGCGAAGAATCATAAAATCAAAATACCTATTTGAATTGATTGGTATGGTGGTGGCAGTAGTGTTTCTTATGAAAACTACCCACTTTCAATGAGGGCACTGCGGTGAACAGGTGAGAACACGATTATCTTCGCAACGCTTTGGCATTGATGGAATGATTGACAGTTTCACGTGACATTTCATTGCCAAATATGGTCACACAGCCGAAAAAAACCAAAATCATGTTACAGAAGCCTTCTGAGGTCTTAAGCCTGCTAAAACCTACTTTTTAGGCTTTATAAAAATCAGATGCATAATTTTTTTCACCAGGATTCCTAGACCCCCCCCCCCCCCCCCCCCCCCCCAGGTCACGGTCTCGGCTTCGGATCCCGCTACCCCCTTGAGCGCCTCCAAGACGGCAGAGCCAGAGGTAAGGTCCTCAATTATGCCTCGATAGTCAGTGTTGAGGCAGAAATATAGGATGGAGTATGCACTGTCATGACTCCAAAATGATTGGAGTCAAGTCTGATTTGAATACTCAGTCACGACAACACCAGAAAATGAAGAAAAACATGAAATGGGTAGTGAAAGATCTTAAGCCTGTCGTAGTAACGGCAATGCCCGCAAATGACGAACTAAGAACCCTAAAAAGGAAATAATCCATCGGCCAATTTTGTATAAATCAACAGCACAGCTCTTTCATTATCAAACTCATAAGACACCACAATTCATCATTAAGTATAATACATTAAGCAAATTAGCCAAATTAATTAATACAACAAAAGGCAAGCAAGGACATTCAAGTAGTAATACAACGGGATTGGGAAAGAATGCTTTTAAAAAGGAAGTATTGAACAAGAACAGTATAAAAGGGGAGAATCATGTAGAATAGTTTTTTAGTAACCACTACTCTGTACTTTGTTTCAATTAAATTTTGAATTTATTCCTTGAGCCCAAGTAACAGAAGACATAAGAACAATAAGGAATTAATCTGCAACACATAGACCTGTCCTAGTGTATAGACCTGCGCTTTGATCGCATTGAGCCACACTAGTTTCATTGAGCTGTGTTGATCCTCAGTTTAAAGTTTTAAACGTAATCTACCGACGATTTACCTATCCGACATATTAACAATAACAATTGCAACTTAGTTTATTTTTATAGAAATATCACGACCTCCTAGATTTCCCGAACCTGTGAGCAACACCCGAATAAAGTCATTTCCAGTGGACCTCACATATAACAATTTATACACTTGACAGCGCACTGGTCCAAACGATCCCATTCAGCGGCGCTCTCTCCTTGTCCACGTCGGTATTTCGAAAGACTTAGCTCCGAGCATCTACACATCTACACATGACCGTGAATTAAAATTCATTTCTCCCGTTGTATATGTGTTAATAGTCTCTCGTAGGTAGATGCTTTAACAAATGAAGCTCGTACCTCGCTTATTAAAGTCTGTTAGCGATCGCGGGGGTCCGATCAGGCTGGAAAGTTGTTACGTAATTGCGGAGTTTGAAATATCATTGCACAGTCGTGCGCTCGAGGTTCTGCTACCCCGAGGATATAATACATGCCCAAATTGCACACATGTTCTGGGATATATGGGATTTGATTGTTAATTTTTTTCTACCCTCAACACAAACTTCGGTCCATGGGTGCAAATATCCTCTCTCCTCTCTAGCACCTTGGAGATCTACAGGAACGGCGAACAAGCACAAGATTACCCAGGTCCTCATACAGTGGCCGGCATCGTTGATTACATGGTTGGCCTTCAGACTCTGTGACCAATGGTTGGGATTTTGTCGATCGGTTTTACCTGTTATATTATGTCCATTCACTGGGATGTATTTAACAGCCACATAAAAATGGTATATAGAGTATATCTACAATGCAATTTTTTGCCAACATGGCCTATGTATTTTATTCTTCAGATGGGGGGGGGGGGGGGCATCCGTTTATTTTTGGGGCTAAGGTGCACAAAAATTGACAGGTTGCCTCGATTTGAGGCGAGGTTGTCTTCTTTAGTGCGACAAGCCTGTTAAAGAAAGCCAGATTTAGTGAAGGTTGTCTTCTTTAGTGAAACAGGCCTGTTAAAGAAAGCCAGAACAGGTCCAATTTAACGAAAAAGCCAGATCGGACCCGATCTCGACCCAAAAGTCACAAAAAACTCAGGTTGCATGTTATTTCAGGGAATTGGTGAAAATATTTGGCTGCTGTAAGGTGAGATTGGCCTTAAAGAACGCAACCTGGCCCCAGGTCGGCGGATCAGATAGTTAGGATGAGTTTGCGGCTTCTGGAAGCATGAGCTTGACCCGAAGGGGGCCGGTGCTAAAACCGAAAAATGATCCCGCAGTCTGCGACCAGATTAGATAAGTACATTCAAGGAGGCCGCATTGAACACTGACGAAGACCCCAACCCCGGTCTCTCCATTATGGCGGGTGATAACACAGGCTTTAACAAACTGAGGGTATTGTCCGCGGTCGACGACGACTCTGGCAACATTCTGAAGGATTGGGGAAGTGGTGATATCGAGCGTGTTCGAAGAAAACGAGAAGGAGAACCAGCTTGAGGCCCTGCGAGAGAGTATAACGACAGACTCGGACGTGAGAGGGATATCGAATGATGGTGTTGCGCTGTATTTGATATTTTCCGAGTTGGTCGCTGAGGTCGACGCGATCCAGTCGATATCTTGCACACAGCGGCCCAGGATCACTTCGGAAGGAATGTCCCAGTGGTGCCCCCATCTCCGCTAAAGGACATCAGTCAGTGAGCGACATGGTTCATCGAGAAAATGGTACTCACGACATGGTGATGGATATGGGCAGAGAACAAGATCGAAGCTGTTGCCCAAATGCCCATAGCAATGATGAAGGCCATGAAAAACCGCATGGCAGGGGAGTGTCTATACCGGGGAGGCTCCGTGTACGTCCGCACGTACAACGGGGGCGGAGGCATGGTCTGGTAAGACGGTTGTGGAGGCGCGGAATTAGATGGTCCCCCAGGAAAAGGAGCGCCAGGCGCGCTGCCCATTAGCGGTACTTTGGCAGTATCGTGGGTCATATCAAAGGGAGAGAAAGGAACAAAAGAGACGCCGTCGAGTGAAAGCAGTTATGTGGGCTGCGGTGACTGCGCGCGCAGCGGAGCTTTGACGTGACAAAGATTCCGTGATGGGGGCGGAGGTTGTCCCAATGCGGCAGTTGGAAAGATTCAACAAAAAACTCGGTGGCGGGTGCATCTGCTGCGTCTGCGTAGCTTTGGAAAGACACAGAACGTAACCGTTTTTGCCCCTTTTTTCGGATTTAATTTTTAAAAAATTTTCTTGAGCGTGGACGCCGATTGCCTCAAACCGCCATAGCGGTTTAGATTTGCTCTGGCCTCACGCAGAATCGAATTTGAATCAGATCCAACACCACAACTGTCAGGGAAGTGGGATGAGCCGATGGCTGGAGTACCGTGATGCTGTTGCGGAACCTGAATATAATCAGTGTATACTTGATTTCCGTCACGGTACTTATTTTGTTCTGAGAAAATCAATATGCATGATGGTAAGTAGGATTGTAAGTAGAAGGCTCGTAAGCAAATACCGGAAATTTTTTAGAATGTGCACCAGGGATCCCGACGTGTCCTAAATATCCTCCGCGGTGAAAGTCGCGCGTTTTACGAAACAGCACAAAGCTCCGAATTCAATCTTCTTCATCCTCCTCTTCATCGTCTGAATCATCATCATCCTCCTCCACAACATGCGCCGGAAGCAACCTCTCAACCTCCTTCCAACGCCGATGATATCTAACACGATCATCGAGAAACTCCTCATCCATATGCCTATCCGACTCCCATTCATGATGCCCCGTTGCCAGTGCCCCGAGGTTAGGAAAGAGACTGCACAAGAAGGCCGCGACGTCTCCCACGATCAGCGCAGAAATGGGGGACCGTCCGAGCGCGAGAGACCTCAACGCGCCATGGACGAGATCTGCGTCTTCCGAGGCAAGCGGCACGCTCGTTGCGTCGAATAGAATTTGGAGTCTCTCCAGACGCGGGCAGTGGCACGCGAATGAGTATAGAGAGCGGAGCGTTGCGCGAGGCGTGAAGCCCTCGTATTCAGAAAGTGTCATCAATTCCAAGCGCTCAATGTGGGGCCACGACGCAGCCATATCGGCGAAGGTGGTATCGTCCAAATCGAATCCGTCGCGCGAAGAGAGGTACAGCGATGTCAGGGCTGAGAGGCCCAGGAGGGGCCGCATCATTGCGTCGCGGATGATCTGCGGTTCAGTGTGTCGGGTCCTTGACACGACGAGGTCCGTGGAGCGGACGCGCAGGTCGCGCAGCGTAGTGCGAGGGCAGTTTTCTGCGATGGAACAATATAGATCCGGCGCGGCGAGGGCTGTTGGATCGAGGGCGACGGTAAGGGAAATCAATGGGGAGTCACGGAATGGGCGGAGGAATCTGGCAACAGCCTCCGGAGCGATGGTGCCAAAATTGAGTCGCCGGAGGCTCACAAATACATCGCCCTTGCATATTTCACATGCAGGATTGAACGATCCGGGGCGTCTGAGCTCTAGAGATGTGAGCGTTCGAAGTCGTGCCAAATATTCGAAGGCAGATTGATCGAGGTCCTGGATTTCCAGTGACTCGATTGCAGTTAGCCGGAGTACGAACTGTGAGACGCTTGGGACGGCAAGGCAGTAGATGCTCGCGTCCGTGATATTGGGGCATTCGCTTGCCAAGTTCCAGAGCAGTGACAGGTCGTGATCTGACTCCGAGAACGCGAAGATGGTTCGAGTTATCGTGGGCGAAAGAAAAAGTGGGACGTATGGGGCATGCGGGGATTTTGGCGTCTGCCAGTAAAATTTCCGGAGATTAGGGAAGAGGTGCTCTTCGGGAAAGGATAGGCAGAGCGCCTCCAACAACCGTGGAGAAGGCATAGTTTGCGTGCTATAAGCAAATGTCTTGACCCGACGCATGTAAATCAAGGGTCTCGCCCAATCTGTGGCGGTTATACGCCGAGAGATTTCCTACAATATCATGATCAGCAATCCCAAGAAAAAATTCTGAGAGCGTACCAAGTATTTCACATCGGTAGCTGTGGGGCTAATCCAAAGATCACTAGGCATACACATGAGAATATTCATCATGGTATTTCTTTGGTTGCTCCACAGCAAGTCGTGCGCAGGATCTAGAAAGATTTTACAAGTCCTTGCGAAGGCGGCAATGTTCTGGCGTTCAGGAGAGCTACCGCCGTTCTGCTGTATGTCTCCAGCCAATTCAGAACATAGCAGCGCCACGATATCGATTGTTTGAAGAGCGCAGTGCATCTGGTGTTGCGGTGTGGAAACAAGAGTGCGGGTGGCAGTGCCGGCTTCACACAGCCGTCGGCTCTGTGCGGATCATTGCGGCAAACACAGCCGAGTTCACAAGGAACCAGCTCAATGAGGCCGTTTCAGCGCCTTTTGTACTTCAACAAATATTTTCGGATACCCTCCTTAGAGGTGAATTTATTCCAACTTTAGCCTAAGGCACTTGTTGCAAACCACGACAAAACCACGACGCAAACCAAACTGGAGCTTAAATTCGTAGCCCTAGCCCGAGACCAGTTTGAATTTCGATAGAAGATCACAGTGAACCCCGCCAAAAAAAATCATTACCAACTCTCAATCGAAATTGCAGCTGTACATGATTGCGATTAACATCCAGCATGCAGATCAAACGAAACAGATTCCTTACTGGTACGAAGACATGGCATTGTCGAAATTCACATCGGCGAGATTGGCGATCCCCGGGAATCGGACGTTCTGGACCAAGTCTTTTGCCGAGTTGAATGAGCCGCAGGCCGGGAACCTGTTGGATCAATTAAACGTTTCAGAGACGGGGGCTTTCATGTACCACCAAAGAAATATGCGCACCGCCAAAGGAAACAATTTTGTCCCTGATCGGGTCCGAAGCTGGAGACTTGCTTGTCGAGGTCTGGTCCCAGATTGACGCAGCCTCCATTCTGCTCGCCCGTGATCAGGACGCAGTTTCCAGTGAATCCGGCTCCGGTGCAAAGGAATCTGGTTTCTCAAGTGAGTAATGGAATGGAGAGCGAAGAATATAACCCGTACGAGTTTCCGAGGGTCCGTTTCCCCACATTGGATTCCTGAATTTTAAACCGTTCAGCGCCTGACAATAAAAAATTATTCCCAGAAAACATACCACGGCTGTAAGATTTCCCATGTATGCCGCAGCGTCGATGACTTTGTCTACCTTCAATGGCGGAAATGCGGGAATCGTGGTGGCCAACACCGCCGCAACATAAAAGCCTGCAAGAACGAAAGATTGTAATGCGAACATTGTGAGGTTGCAGAGCGTGAAGAATTTCAGACAAAATCACTGACTTTATATATGTCGACGGTCGTTCTGCCTTCGCACCTCGAACCCCGAACCGAAAACAGTAAGGCCGAGGTCCAGACCGCGATCAGTATGGACATCGGAAGAACTTCCGTAGAACTATAGTTCTACAGGTACTGTTTCATCAGAAATCCGTGATGTAATTCTAAACAAGTACGTTCTATGTATAGTACCCAAGTACATCTATGTATAGTACCTGATGATACGCGGTCCGAGCGCTTCGACGCAAAATTATCTCAAGGCCGTGCTGAATCATCCTCCTGGGAGATCCAATGCTCAGCTCGTCTTGATAGCAGTGCCCGCATTTTTTTTGTAGCGGTTAAGGAAGCTTCAGGAAAGTACGAAATTCAAATTCCTCAGCGCTTCCTGCCTCACTTGCTTATGTATTGGAGCAGACCATCATCGGAAAAACGGATCGCATAGCTCACTTGGACGGATATTTTCATTTTGCGGACTTGAACCGCATACTAAAGTACTGTGACTAATTACTCACGCTCGGAACGTGCCGCGCCGGCCCGCCGGGTATCAAACACCGACATCACCTTGTGTACTTGTTTCGTCCTCCCGCCGTCATGTCATCCGGGGGCCAGACCCGCGTGAAGAATGGACTCTGAGCAGAAAACAAGAAAGGCCCAGTATACCCAAGGGAATATGGCTTGGTAGTGTCGGCGGCATTTCCAAAAAGAAGAAGAAGGTACTGCTTCTCCATCAGTATTCATGCGTAGGATCTCCTTAGTTTCCCAAAAAGTATATGTGTCAAATCACCCATTTACCCCCTTGCTACGAGCCAGGATATAAAGGCGACTCTAGGTAACTCTGCCTGGCGATTTTTCTTTCAAGCATCATGTGGGCAACCGCGTTGGTGCTTTTTGTTTTAACCTCGCATTCTTGCGCTTCTCTTATCGATTTAACGTCGAACAATCGCCGTCCTCATATTCCAGGACTACCCGACTGGACTCAGGTCGGATATGAGAAGGGCTCGCAGCCGCTTCCCGGCGACTCGTCAGTCGCAAAAACTATCACTCCGGCGCAACTCGCTTCCGTGTATGGAGTGCACCCGAACGATGGGGTCGACGATACTGCAGGTCTGCAACGGGCTATCGAAGGTAATCTTTTTATTTGTCCTCGTCCGACGGCAAATTCTCACTGATCGCGCAGATAATCCTGGCACTCCCGGCGCATTCACGCTCATTCAGCTCCCAGCGGGGACCATCAATCTGTCTTTTACCATATATCTCTCCTCTAATTATCTTATTCTTCGGGGGGCCGGCAACGACCCCAACACTGGCACGGTTCTTTCGTTCAGCCCAGACAGCAATACCCAATATAAGGTACTCACGCAGCCTGGCGGTGATCGGGTACGCTCTCTCCTTCTTTGTTGCTCTATGCGATCCTGAGCCGCTTACAGTGGGATCTCGATAACACCATATTCCGTTGGTCATTCGAGGAAGAAGCCAATACCTCATCGGGGAGGAAAACGATCGCCGGCAATGCGACCGGAGGATGGTATGTTTCCCTTGACCTGATCAAGCGCACGACTCACATTCTCCAGGTTGTGGCCTGGACGATCCATCTTCAGAGTTGGAACTAAGGATATAGCCGACAAATTCTTGAAGCCTGCCTCCATGGCGCCGCCCGATCTTGTGGACCTCTTCTACGGAAGTGTCAATTATCATTGGCGGTGAGTTCCTGTCGCATAACTTGGGCTGCGCTCCTAACTAATGCTGGATTCTAGGAACGACTCAGTACGCCAACTTCCACTTGATATCATGATATATTCATGGAGTTCGTTCGCAGAAAATCAAAGGCTACATGGCTGACCAAACAATGGAAATCGCCGGCTTCGCGGGGTGAGTCAAAATATTCTGTATCCTTGCCTAAATGTTGATGGTTGTTTTTCAGGACACGAAAAGTGTACATCGATACGCAGAACAGTTCCTGGGATGCAAACATTGGTCAAGACATCTGGATCGGTAGGTTATACCTCACGATAGTATTATTCATCCAACTCATTGCGCCTGCCCAGGTGCTCCGGTCCGGTCGTATGGCATGCCTCCATCAGGATTTCGCATTCAGATTACTGACGCGAGTAAACAGACTATGATTCGTGGCAAGTGCAGGACAAGAAATTCTACCAGAACGAATACATGTTCCAGGTAATTACGTCGGGCTCTTGTATCTGATGGTTTATCATAACTCTGCATAGGATTGGTTCACGGCAACGGGAACAGGGGACGACGACCTCGGCCATTATATCGAACTCGATCACGATCTCGAGTTCGACGTGTACACCAACTCCGTCACCGGCGGATCCCCGCAGATGGGAGGCGAGACTATATTTACCAAGGTACGGCGCAGTCCTCGCAGTCTCGTTTGCCTCTGTCTCATTTGTTACAGGTCATGCCAATCGTCGAGCCCGTGCATCATATTGGGATCGAGAACCTGTATATGACGCAGCCTATGCCCTCATTTTCCGTCGCGGCCGGTACGTGTATTCCTGCGCAGTCCATCCGCACCTAACCATCCCTCAGCGACCAATAACTACGGCAACATGGCTCCAGAGGCTGCGATGCATGTAGGGTTTCTCCTCTGCTTCATATCTAGTGCCTCATGAACTTCAGGGAATTGTCTTCCGCTACGCTCGTGATTCCTGGGTCAGAAATATCCGGACATTGTAATATTTATTCCCTTCGCGTCGTGCAGCCCTGGCTCATTTCAATTTCAGCATGACGGGTTCCCATCCGATTGCGACAGAGGTGAGTACAGAGTGACCGTCCATAACTTCTTCCGTTGACAAAGTTCATCAAAGGCCGCACGGCACCTCCAGATTCAAGACAATTTCTTCGACGGTGAGACCGTATCCCCTAGTGCAATCATTGTTAGCTGACTTCGGGCTAGGATCTTGGAACAAGGTTCGTATTTATTTCCTTTCCGTGCGCTCAGATCTTGATGGGGGTCCAGGGTGCTGGAGGAAACGGATATGTCAGAGGAAGTCGTGTCTGGGATAGCTTGTATTATAATAACACTCTGCGGTACGTTCCCTTCCCTCTGATGTTTGATCCGATCCTCAATATTTCCTGCCAGAAATCTCCGGCACTTCACCTTCCAATGGTTCGTAATCACACAGTCTCCTCATACCCCGCGTCTCACCTCATTCATCAGGTGTTCAATGAGAAATGTCGCCACGATGCAGAACATGACCAACGACATGAACATGCATGGCGGGTACGAAGGCCATAATCTCCTCGAGCTCAATTTCGTCTCTGTGCCGTATGCGCACAGATCGGGAAAGTATGTTGTTTGTCTTGGAACGCGAATTTCTGTAGCTTATGAGATATAGTTGTCTCGACCACTGCGGCGGAGAGGGTACATTAGCACTGATTTTTCAAGCTCCTTATTTATTTGACACCCTCTTCAGGCGGCATTTCTGATCTAGACAACGGCACCTGGGCACCGATATACTGGTTTGCTAAGTTTATTTTTCTCCCTGTGGAGTCTCACGTTGAAGGCAGGTCGACTGGCAGCAAAGCAAGTAAATGGAGTGGTGCAACTGGGCCCCAAAATGTGTTCTATCGGTAAGCGCGGGAATGCCGACTCTATGCTTTCAGTGCTAATATCCTTCCACAGGAACTACATGCTTAAGGCAAGCATACTTCACGCGTCGGCGTGCCGTCTTTCTCACCGTATCATTAATATAGGCTTTCACGCCCGGCTCAGCTCAAGATGAATATCAGCCGGTAAGTCTTGTTGTAGTGTTGAATGTGTTTCTGCCTCACCACATAATTGTAGTACTTCGCTCGCGATGGATCCTTGTCCAATATCGTGTGGCAATTTGGATGGTGTGTTTCGCTCAGTAGCCCAAGATATCATCTGATGCGGATTCAGGGATCGACATACGCCGTTGGGCACCAGATACCAACATCTTTCCAACGACGGATCTAACCTTCTTTTCGACTGGCAAGGGCACGAACAAGACAGGTTCATGACCAGCCCAAATGTCGGCGTCAACGGCCAACTCAAGGATGACTACACGAGTCTCTTTCTGCGTGATGTCACGAATGGGACTGGGATCACCACATTTTCTGAGATTGCGGGGTTCGCTGATTGTCTTGGGAAGATCACGCCGAAGGTCGTCGGTTATTATCTGGGAGGGTGCGCCGTCGTGATACTTCTTGGACCAGCCAGCTGCTGATTATTCCCGTTTTCCAGTGCAGCTACGCGGAGCTGCCTCCCGTGGACTCCACAGGCAATTGACCCATCGATATATAGTGTCAGTGTTCTTTTACATTCCGGATTTGCTTTTCTATGCACAAGTTGATTCAAATTGCTTAGCACGTCATTTACGCCTATGCATCTCTCACCGCAGCCGGTGTGGTGTCATTGACATCAGCCCAGCAGGCACAATTGAACTCCATCATTGCGCTGAAAACTGTGACGCCCAATTTGAAGGTCTTCATCGCAGGTAACAGTCTGACTTGGAGTTCTTACGGGTACTCACCTCTTCAACAGTCGGTGGTTGGGGACTCGGCGTCGATGCATCACCCCTCATTGCAATTGCAACCTCAGCCAGCGCACGCACAAAGTTCGGCACAAGCGCACTGGCATTGTTATCTGCGTTTGTGTCTGGTATTTGTTGTCAAGGAACCTTGTAACTTACAATTCCCAGGACTGGCGCCGATGGGATCGACCTCGAATGGAGCCCGTGTATCGGCACGACTTGCATATCTGCAAGTCAGTTTGGGACCATAGCGACTGCTCTCAAGACGGGACTCGGCTCAAAACTTCTCTCGCTGTCGACCCCGAATGCTTTTTGGCGAGTTTGCTTCAATCACTACTCCACAAAACACTCATTCACTTTTGCAGGTCTCTCCCCGGTGTCAATACTGTAAGCCCCTCCTACGCGACGTCTCACGGACCCCTGACATCTCTGTCAAGATTACGACGAATCTCGTAAAAATAGGTAGGTTCCGAAAAGTTCTGTGGGAGGACATGACTGATCTCGAACCACAGTCGAATTCGTGTCGTTGATTACCCATCAGCCATCAACCACGAGCGATGATGCTAACGAACCCAGTGTAATCCAGGCCACTCTCAAGAAAGCACAGTCTGCCGGAATGCCCCCGAATTTCTTGCTCTTGGGTGTTCCTTTTTACTCCAGGTTCCATATTTTTTCTTCTGGTTTTCGAAAAACACTCACCTTCCTTCAGGCCCGTGGGTACATCGTCTCTCAAGAGCTCTTGCATCGCACCCGGGGACTTGGCTCAGGGAACATATCCCTATTATGCTGTGGACTCGATAATCAACGACGGGCTGTATGATTCCGATGAGTACGTTGTATCCTTATTTTCTGCGCGTCACTCACAAAACAACTGACAGCTATACCGATTTGACGCGCGACCAGACTACCTCCGTGCAGTGGCTAGCCATGACCGATGGCTCGACCATGGCAGCAGAAACCCCTCAATCTGTGTCCGCTCGAGCCCTTCTTTCGCAGAATCTTTGTATGGGCGGACTCAGTGGTTGGTTTTTCTGAGTCTTCATTTTGAGCAGGTTCTGACATGATTGTGTAGTTTTCAGTATAGATCAAGACAATACTTTGTCAGAACTCACGTCTGCGATTTATGCGCCCGGTGGACTTCTTCCTACCCATGACTCCATTGCCTCTTGTGAGCCTACTTTCTTTTCGCCTGTTCCAGTTGAGGCTAACCTTTCGTAGCCATGATCGATTCAGAGTTTAGACAGCTCAGGATATCTACGAGCTGGGGCCTATGTAAGAGAATTCGTGCCATTCAGACGCACGACTTATAGATCCGCAATTTAGGATGATTTCGCCTCCACGCTAGCGAACGAGTATGCGTTCTTGAATGTCCCGGATAGCTTCCGGATTCTGCTCCTGGGTGCCCTGCAGATCCAGAGCGATCTCAGCAACCGACTTCGTCTCTTTCTAACGGAATCGGACCTGGCAGGCGACAGTTTCAATGTATACAAGACGTGGGAAGGAAAATCAGCCAACTACAATGTGCGTCGTGGCTCCTACTGATATTCACATTTCTAATTTCTTTCGTCTCAGCTTGCGAATCTCACGGGAACAGGGAAGGAGTTCTGGCACTGCGAGTAAGTGGAGTGCCCTGGTTTCTTTCTTGATCTCATGCTTTTGCAGGGGTGATGGCCAGTCAATGTCATCGTGCCCCGGATCTATCATTGAAGGCCTACATCTTCCCGCGGAGAGTCCTCACTTGACAAGATTTGACACGGTTCAGTGGATTTTAGACGATGCAGATGGCTTCAAGAAGTTTCTCAACGATTCCGTCGGGATTAACTTCGATGATCTAGTTGAAGGGGAATTCTTTGTGACACGCCTAGGTGAGCCTCTACATATTCTTGCAGTCAAATTTATTAACTCTAGCAGGCGAGTCATGTGTAAAGGGACCGCCCACAAAACCGCCACCAGCCGTCAATATCCAGCTCACTCAGCCAGCCGACTCTTCGATTTCTCGCAGTCTACAGGAAGGACATTCTAGTGGCCGCAGGAATGTGCGGCATCGCTCGCTCCACCACTCCCACCAGGCACAGAAGAGGGACGACCTCGATCCTTTTGACCCTCCGGAGACTTGTCGAACCAAGTGGTATGTATCAGCGCCTACCGGGCAACTTCATTTTTATGATAACATGTTCACAGGACTGGGCTTCGACTGATAAACTCTGATACGTTCTTCACCAATCCGACCGATATAATCAATCACTATGTCGAGAGTAGCGGTACGTGTTCGGTTTTCTGTGACTCTACATCCGTCGATTCGACCTCAACAGATAACGCGGTCACTCGGTATACAAATCTGGCTGCCGCGCCAGATACTGATACCGGGGCCCTAATCGGCTTACTTACGGTCCGCCGTCCTGTTCTCCTTGCGATGGCCGATGTTCATTCGCTGTTATTCAGGCGACTCTCACCACCATCTCCCTTGGCAACCAGACAATCGCTAACACGATAGCATATATCAACGAAGTCATTCCTGCATTTCCCGTGTTGAATTTCCACTCACAGCGCTTTAGGTCGAGTTTGACAAAGTTCGCCAGGCCGCTTTTGATCAGGCTCACGCGCGCGAATCGGTGTTGAACATAATCCTCAATATTGGTGTATGTCACTCCAGATCTGTCTCGCCCCAGCTTACCTCCATTTCGCAGCTCGTTGTTCTGGGCTTTGTACCTGGAGTGGGCGAGATCGCTGATATTGTCTCCGGGGGATTGGACACCTTCGGGTTGATATCCAAGGCCATGGACGCATTCTCACTTGCCAAAACGCTAGACAAGGACTCAGACATCTTCAAGCTTCTCGGAACCGGGCTCCGAACTGAAGATGAAGTTGCCGACGCTGCTGAGGCAGCAGAGCAGGTGATCGGCGCCGAGGCACGCGAGACTCGAGGGACTTTGGCGGGCAGCGTGGGCAAGGTACAGGACGCAGCCATACAGTGCGTGAAGTCGACGCTCGGCCCCTTCGCAATGGACACGTCAAAACTTGCTTCTGTCTTGAGGCGGCGATCGTTGTACTTACCCTCAGATGCTGAGACCACAAGCTGGTCCGACGATCAAAGGAGAGCGTGGAGCTTCCTGATTCCCCGGGTGAAAACAGAAGAGCCTTGCGTCTTCAATATCTATGTAAGCCAGAATATCCATTAACTAGAAGACATCAGCTGAATTTCGTCTGAAGACAGCAAAGGAGCTGAAGTTTTCTTCTACAGAATACAGGGCATTGTGCACGGCAAACGACCTTCCAATGGCCATTCCCGATTCCGTATCCAGTCCGACAACAACAGAAACGGGGCCTTTTAGTCCATGCATGACAAAGTACAATGGACACACGTGCCAGTGTGAGTGCGGTTACATTCCGAGTTGTACATCATTATAATTTACGCCTTTGGCTCAAAGGCGATCATCTGTTCGAGCGTACGTTGTCTTCTTTACCTCTATCAGGTGGTTTCATATCTCCGTCGTTTCAGCCGATGAATGGATCGGTCGCACAGCTACTATCCACCCTGATGATGCCCAGGTGTGCTTGGATCAAATCTGCTGCGACAAGGAATTAACCAAGTCGCCCAAAAGAAATTGTGTGATGCTCTCGGTAACACAAAGTCAACAGCAGAGATAAAGGCCATCATCAACGATAAATCGAGTAAGCAGCACGCCTCCGGGATCATCAGCCCTCACTGAAATTCCTCTTTTACTGCAGATTTGGCGGGCTTGTGGGGTTCGGACTCCTTGTCTCCCATTTTTTCTAAACGCTAACACGACTTGGAACAGGATCTAACAAGAATGGATTCAACCCCAACAGTCTTAAGAATAGTCTCATGGTACGTCTTTCCTCTGTGTGCTCGGCCTGTGACCAATGCTTCAAATAGAAGGATTACAACGACGAGGATGCGTTGAAAGCAGTCTATGTGTGTTCAGTTTTCTCACGGCGGAAATCGGGCTGACCATTTTGCTCTTAACCAGAAAAAATATAACGATGGGGGAATGAAGATCGTTTATGACGTTGCCCGTGCGTACTAGCAAACACATATAGCAAGTGTTAAGGCTCATACTAAGCACTGAGAAAGCTTCTAACCTGGACCAGTCACCGTGTCAATACCGAAACAAAATTCCGAAACGAGGACAAGGCGGCAATTTGCCGCCAACTAACTTCGGAAGTTTGAACATTCGCATCACCGGTTCCGGCAATTGCCGAAATTGCACGAGATCGTTGATCTGTCAGGTCAGGATGGAAGGGAATATATGAAGGATGAAATAAAACATCCTAGAGCACATAGATGACTTTTCTGGACAAAAACTTCACCAGGAAAACTGTTTCTGTGCACAATAAAAACCAAGCCGTTGAATTGCCGTTGAACGGCCATGACGGCCGTTTTTCAACGGGCCGTAAGACCACAAACCCGTACCGTGACCGTCAATTCAAGATTTTCGAAAAATCGTCAACGGGACGGGCACGGCACCCCGTCGACGGGTGCCGTAGAGCCGTCGCGACGGCCACAGGCGGCAGCCCTAATAAAAGATGCGTCTTGCAGAGATTGTCAATGTCGTACTGTAGATCCGCATCCGCGACCTTGGTTACTTGGTCGATCAGGGATTTGACGGAGTCGGCACACAAAAGCTCGTTGGGGGTGACCTCAATGGCCGTGGGCAATCGTCTTTTTCAGATGTTCTTCACCAAGTGTTTCGAAAGCGCTTTATCATTTATTAAAGCGTGGCAGAAACCCTTTTAAATCAAAACCCTTTTGAAACACTGAAGCACCTCTGGAGGTGCTTCATGCACTTCAGAAATGTGCTTCAGAGTTGCTTCAGAGAATTTATTTCGTTCTTCAAGGCACTCATCCCGTGTTGCTGACCAAGTAAATAATATTACATTTCAAAATCTGATCCTTGCTCCTCGTCATCCGATCATGGTCTCCTGAGAGCAGCTACAGGGCCAAGGGGGCGCCACTGCCGCCTCCGAGAGCAATGAGGCTGATCAAGAAGCGCCACCTGCGTGCGTAGCTGGAACTGGGCAGCCACACGTTGACGGAGAACAGTCCGTTGCCGGCATTTAGCACTGTGCTGAGCATAGGCCTTGAAAAAGGCCCTCGTCCTTGCGGCGCGTCGAGCTCCCGGAGGCATGACACTGCATGACACTGGATCATTGTTTTGTGGCAAGTCCAGCGCGATTTCGTCATCGGTGATGGCCGATATTTTTAGGTAAGAAACACATCTGAAGCGCAATTCGAAAAGGGACGGTCAGACTTCATAAGTGTTTCTCGCACGCTTCTGATGCTAAATTAATTCCAGAAACACATCTGAAGCACCTAATTAAAAATGTGTGAACCATATCTAAAACACCTACTCTAACTGTCCCTAATGTCAGTACCGAAGGTGCGGCAAAAAAAATTACTGTTTTGGGAAGATTTTGATCTAACTCAAAGAATTCCCCATAACTCACCAAGTTCTGCATGGATTGACCTAAAAACTGGGTATAATTAACGGGATAATTTGTGCGCAATTATTGATAGAGCTAAAGTAGAAAAGAAGTCATATCTTCAGGTGTCTTGAAAAACTAAGACTTCTGAGTGAGAATCTGGGTTAATATGCCCAAATCATGTCCAAATGAGTTGAAATTTTGGGAGGGAGTTTTATAACTACTACAGCCAATACCATTGAGCCATAATTGCGTATTAAAAATTCCCTTAGCCTTGTAGCCCCCTCTGGGGCGGCCGCACAGCATGATTATCAACCTATATTTCAACCAGTGGTAGGTTATAATACAATACACTTTAGGATGAAAATCAGCGAAGCTAGGTTAGAATGCAACCGGTCATAGGTTGACCCATATAGGATGATATCTAACCAAAAACCGTCATTTTTAACCTATCCTCGGGGTCAAGGATTTCGCTGATATTCAACCTACTCTTGAATAAAATCAGTAACCCGCATAGCACTGCATTTCTCATCCAGCACTAGGTTGTGGCTAATCCAAAATGAGATTATATTCACATGCATGTATATGGGTACAAATAGGGACGCTCCCGCCATGCCGCCACGCCTCCTCTCAACGTAACAGGCCCCAGTGTCAGCGCTACTTAAAGCCCGATATCTGCGGAGTTATGTACGCTGCGGCGCAGGTCCCACGTGCTGCAGGATAGTCAGTACACGGATAACATGTCATGGAGTCTGCGAAACAGCACCTTTCCGGTAGCTCCGATGCCGACTGAGGGAAGCGGCGGGCAAAAATGGCGGTTCCTGACTGTAGAACAGCCAGTGGGAAGAATGAAGAGGTGGAGCACACAACTTACAAGGTCGGGGTGTCCATCACTGCTAGGGGAGATAGTGCAAGCACGTACAGAACCAGCAGGCTCGGGGGTGTAGGATTTCAGTGAGGAAGCTGAAGGTAATAAGAGTCTGAGTCGGGAGCCAGGAAGTGCAAGAGACCCGAGGACAGATCTTGACACAAAAGCGCGCTGCTTGAGGCACCGCGGAGGCTTTGAGGCTTGAAGGCGTCGCAAAGTTTTGATCAAGATTTGCAAGGTGCTTGAGGCAGGCTTGAAGCAGGCTTGAAGCTTTCTTGAGGCCCTCTTGAAGGACGTTCTTGAGCACTTTGAGCGAGGCCAAGGACGGGGGAGTGGTGGGGAGAAGCAAGAGAATGTTTGGCGCTAGCACGTCAACCATCTGTCAAAGTCACGCGACCCGACGTATCCGGTGATCGGACAAGCGGAGTTTGAAATACTTGGGAAAATCCATCTCTTCCACTGCCCGCAAGCTACTCAACGGTCGCCGTCGGTGGCGGCACCTCAGGCCTCAACTAGGACCATTGCAGTCAAGTATTCTACTGAAATCCCATCAGCTGAAGATATTTATGCGAAATGTTACGGATGAACCTATCACAGGTTGAAATTTGGCATAGGTTGATCAATGCCGGAGCACCAGTCGACTTAATATCATTCTTGAATAGGATGATTTTTGTAGGATACAGATCATCCTAAAAAATAGGTTGAAATAAATCAACCTAACCCCAGTCGAAAATAGGTTGAATGTTGCTTTCCAACCTAAAACATACTGAACATCATACTGTGTTAGCTTCATAGTGCCCCTGATACCAATTTCAGTTCAATTGAGGGCTACCAAGCTGAGGGAATGTTTTATACGCAATTCTGACTCTATGTGATTGATTGGCCTAATTATAAAGACTCCCTCCCAAAATTTCAATTCATTTGGATATGATTTGGGCATGCTAGCCCAGATTCTCACTCAGAAGTCTTAGTTTCTCAAGACACCTGAAGATATGATTTCTTTTCTACTTTAACTCTATCATCAAATGCGCACGAATTAGACCGTTAATTCTATCCAGTTTTTAGGTCAATCCATGCAGAAGTCGGTGAGGTATAGGGAATTCTTTGAGTCAGATCAAAATCTTCCCAAAACAGTTATTTTCTTTGCTGTGCCTTCGGTACTGACATTGGCTGTAAATTACTCGAGCGTCGACAGTCCCAATTGAACTCAAAATCAATTCATAAGTACTTAAGCGAAGAGATTTTAGAACTAATAACATGTACTAAATTCGCAAGTAAGCCGAATTTACGCGTAACTCCACAACGCACAACAGACGGGATAAGATTGCATTGCACTGCTCATGATCATGCCAAATAATCACGGTCATCAATCTATTTTCGGAAGAAATTTGAGTAGTAAAATTCTGTCTATCACCGAAGTTTTATTCTAGGTGATATTTGGGCAGATAATTGAATATTATGGTTCAGGGCCGTTTTGCAAAAATTGATTATGCCCTCTACCAACTGCTGACCTAGCCTGCATGAGGACACAAACATATTTTGGGGCCGTTGTTCCCAGGGTAATACTATTTTTTATGACCACAGTTTGACCGCATTGCAAGGAAAGTTGAACTGATGGCACATCAGAAAAGGCAAGTAAAGTTCCCACCCACATAAAACATGGGTAAAGTGTCAAAAAATGCTACTTTATTCAGTCTCATTGGTGAACTTTGAATAGTCAGGGAAAAGCCAAGATTGTAGTAACATGGGAAAAGAGTGTGGAACAATATTTTTGATCATGGCCAGAGCATATTGGGTGACTTTCCATAACAATAAAATATTACAGTACAATAAATATCTGAGCTTACTGAGGGTGCCAGTGATTGCATCAATCCAGTTAGTTGTGGCTTTCTTATGGGAAACACAACGAAGACATTTATTTTATTCCATTCACATTCTGTTCCTTTTTCTTTGGCGCTCATTTGTTTGTGTTGATTGGTTGTTTGGAGCGCATGGCCATGCCAAATAACATGTCCTTTCTCCTCGCCACCGCGTCAATTTATGGATCTTGACACGCTCATGCTGCTTCAAGGGTTACTGATAAGTTGCACTAGACTCCAGAGCGCATTGCCATGTAATGGAGGCACTCATAGGTAAAGCCACCAGTGTTGGAAGGGCCTGAATGGCACGTATCAAAGAGTGCGACGAAAGGCAATGAAGGAGGACCAAGGTGATTCGGAAGTAACCAAGTAACTCTCCCATGTGACAATTGTGACATGAGGCCGAGGATTGCCGGAGCGTTGACCCGATTCGTTATATTCAACCAAAAGTTGGGTTATTGAAGTCTGTTCAGGGAGTTGGGACCCCCTGGACAAAATTCTGCAGATTCAAATTGATTCACAATAAATCGGGTACGTTAAAAGTAATGGGGTCCTGACAGCTGTCTCGGTATTGTGGCAGAAATTGCTCAAATACTCCCCCGGAATTGTTTATTGTGGAAAGTCACCCACTATCTGCAGAGGAACCGTTTGACTGGTCTAATTAGATTTCCCCGAGTGACTGACAGCACCGCTGCTGGGATGGCCAGGATGTGGTCCAATTTGCAGACAATAAATGGTGAGATAGGCTGTGCTGCAGGAAACCAGCTTGGAAAACACTCAATATGACTTGCAAGAGTCTGAAACATTATCTTTCAAGCCTTTGAAATCTATATAAGAAACGAAAGCAGGTTTCTCTCACGAAATGTCAAAAGACAACTGTCAAAGTCACCTGACCCTCTTCGTCCTCCGCAAACCTCTGCTTTCTCCTTCCTCCTCTTGCATCTTCTCGGGCTAAAGCTTCAAGCTTCATGGATCATCGGACATCCATGGACACAGGCCACCGACACACTGCTAATCGGCCATCCCAGGCAGGGGCGTCAAGTATGCAACCGCACGCGACTTCCGAGTTGTCGCCCGCCCTTCAAGTCTGCCTTCAACCTAGCCGTTCTTCGTACTGTGGGATCCAAAAGCGACATAGGTTTCCAGGCAATTATGGCGGTAAGGATTATCACAGCTGACTTTATCTCGAAAACCTGCTTCTTGGCCCGCCGTTCCTTCATCGTTGATCCCAGCCAACCGACTTAAATTTGGCGATATCGACGCATCTTCCTATTGCCACCCAGCGGGCCCCGGAATCTAACCTCGTGTTCGACGACAACCGAACATAGGGCATCAAGTCGCTCAGGAACCAAACTCTGTACGAGCGTACGGCAAGCAGCTTCCAATTGAAACAAACCTTGGCACAAACCTTTGGCCAGTACACGGCGCCGCGACGAGGTCTCGCAGGCAGCATGTCCGGGGACATCTGAACTTACCCGACCTCCCAATAATTCCCCGTCAACCGACTCGCGATGTACTTGCTTGGATCGGCCAACAACATGCAAGCCGGAGCCACTACAACCTGGCCTCCTAGAAACACTGCTCTTTCTCAGTAATCCTGGAGAACGATCTCGGCTCGAGTACCGGCCTGGAACTCCTTGCATTCTACAGGTCAGTTGCTATTCAGCATCGAGAATATCTGAGCCATTGGTTACTTCCAGGGATCCTCAAACAACACCCTTCGAGTCTCAGAGTCCACATGTCAACGGTGTTATACTTACACCGTCTAATACTCACTAACTTTAGTCATTGATATCTTTTTCTCTTGACGTAGCGCACCCTGGGGTGCGGCGGCATCGGTCTGCAGCAAGAGCCATTCATGGTACGAATCATACTACACTCTTGCTGCACCTGCTCACCTTTCGCCAGTGTCAAGTTAAGAGGTCATACTGATTGACTTTCAGGCGTATGTGGGGATATGATCTATCATCGGTGCGCTAATCAGAAGATAGTCGTGATACATCATCTCCTCTACCTACCAGGACACCGTGATAGGCCCCCGGTCACTCCCCTATAACTGGGTCCGCCTGTTTTTGCAAATTTTTGTTGATTTACCTTACGATTTTTGGACCCCCAGGTCGTTGATTTACCTTACATCGGACACAAATTTTCTTCCCATGCCAAGTTTTTTGGCCGTTTGGCAGGTTTTTCAAAAAAAAAGCGTTCAGTGAGGGTCGATCCTGAGACAATCCGAGTACCTGTGAAACAGACGTGCATCCTACTGAGCCATAGCAGTAGATAGGTAGGTAGTATTCTATGCTCTAGAGACTACTACCCTAAAAAATTTCTCAGGCTGCGCCCGATTTACCTTACTGTGGACCTACGGCAGCTCACCGGGCACTGATTTACCTTACGAGACGGACCGGGAACCCCCAAATTGGAGGGTTGATTTACCTTACGGCGGAGCCAGTTATAGGGGAGTGACCGGGGGCCTACCGTGATATATCACTTTACAAGACCTGCCAAAAGCAGGTCCGGCGCACACACGCCCGCTGCCAGGGCGCTCCCGCCTTAATTGGCGCAACGCATCACTACATCAGGAGTGTTCGGCAGACCCCATTCGGCCTTGTTGACAGATATTAGCATCGCCCTCCCTCGCTTCCCCTATCGCCCCAAAATGCTCCCCCGGGCACCCCTGCCTGCTTGCTCCCGTTCCTCAATACAAAGGTACCTTTATTTTGACGCATGCATCATACTCACGCTCAAATAATACCCCCCGAGCTCACCCCTGCGCCTCCTAGCTGCCCGCCATTTCTCGCCCTTATCCACCCAAAAGCTGCCTCCCGTACCGCCGCTGGTCCCATGCACTCCACCATGAGTGTAACACCGCCAAAACTCACCGATAATTCCACCTCTCCGATCCATTTTGCATTCTGCACCTCCCCACATCGCTTCTCCGACCCGCGGCGCACGGCGTGCCCCCTGCCCCCGTTTGCCACCTTAGCTTATCGCGTTCACGGAACCCAACACTGGACTCCATCAACCCCGTCGCCTCTTTAATTCAGCGCACCTCTCTCTCCCTGCATCCGCTGCACAATTTGCCCCCCCATTGCTTGTTTGCCGCCTGCGGCCGTGCGGCGCCGCCCCCCGCTAGGCTTTACCAACGAAAATATGGACCTCACTTGCACCCTCAGACCGTCTTGTCGCTGTCCTGAAATCTGCGGCCGTCCCTACGTTCTGCTTTTTCTGGTATTTGATATTTCGCCTCCTAAAATCATTTGCAGCAACCTAATCCGGCTACCTGCTTCTCTTCTGTCTCAACCTATTTTATCCCTTTCCCCTCTGCCACACATACCACCGATAATGAATGTGTTTCCTTTTTTTTTCTTATCGTATTTAGACGCTCCGGTTTCGAGTTACCCATCCCTTTAAACAACCTCTTATATATCTGTTGGTGTAATGGTTGTGATGCCACATCTTTACTTTGTTGTTGCCTGGGTTTCGACGTTCGATTCCCCCTTACACTTGTTTGACTTCCTTTTTATTTAATTCATCTGAACATCTTTTTTTACCAAGTTCCTTGTGATATATCGCCTCATTCTGATATATCACTGCATATCCTGATATATCACCGTATCGCCTTTCCGCGATATATCACAACATGATATAAAATCTTAAACAATCATATGTAAACGTATCTACTAAGGCCTGTACCAGTTGAGCAAACTTGGAATCATCCACGTGAGGAACGTGCACGCTGGTGGAGCAGCGAGCAGGAAGAATTCCGCTGGTTGAACAGCGAGAAAAATCAATAAGTAAATAAAAAAACATCCACGTTAAGGAACATGCTGGTGGAGCAGCGAGCAGGAAGAATTCCGCTGGTTGAACAGCGAGAAAAATCAATAAGTAAATAAAAAAACACCATCACTTCTCAGGCAGAGGTCTTGCGTCTGCAAAATTCGTAAGTCTTCCGTCTTCGACACAATTCATCGACATACCTTTTGTGGCTACCGTCAGCAGGCATCGACGCCGCGCCAGTTCCAACCTCCTCCCCCCTCGCTGCCTTCATCTCTTCCCTGGTTCTCTTAACTAACCTCACAGGCGCACTCCCATCCGGGAGCCGCGGCGCCCGCTGTGCCCGCCCTTGCTTCTCCTCAGGTGGCAACGATACGGCTACCAGCGGCGCCAGAGCGGGGTCATTCTGAGCCTTCATTGCCTCCGCTTGAAGCTGGTGCGCCGCGGTGGCGGCAGAGTCAGCATCATCCGCGCTCACAGCCCCCGGCGCCACCACAGCATTTGTCGCGTCCACAAGCACCTTCTTGCGGCCCCTCGCCTTTGGCGGCAGCTGGGTCGCTTTCGCTGATGGTTTCGCCGCTGGTTGCTTCGCGGCCGGGCGCGTTTGTGGGAGAGAAAGCCCTGCCGAGCCGGCAGCGCTCGTGGCGGTGGAGGTAGATGGTGGAGGTGCTTGCAGCGACGTGGCAGGTAAAGGGTCATCCAGCGTCGACCCGGTTGCTCCCTGCGATGCCGCCGCGCTAGCTCCTGATCTCCGTTCAGGCGAAAAGAAGCTGGTGAGGTATTGGGCTGCTCTGGTCGGTTGACGCGCAGGTGTGGAGGGCGCAGCTGTCCCCGAGGGCAGTGGTGTTAGCAAGGTAGGTGCCAGGTGAGAAGCCGGAGCTGTGAAGAGTGACAGCGTCCCCGACGCAGGCAAGGGTGCGGTCAAGCGCTGTGACTGGAATGGAAATGAAGATGCCCCGACAGAGTGCGCAGTGGACGGGCAGGACGTCGTAGTCTTTGGGACCGAGGCTGGCCAGGAGCTTGAGGGGAAGACAGCCGTCGGTGTCGCATTCGTCCTGAACGCTTGGAAGAGCGCAGGCCGCCCATGGAGACTAATGTCTGCGCCTTGTAACGGTGCCGTGGGCGCGGAGTGGTGCGCCGCCATTTCGAAGAACGAAGGCGCTGTGTCCGAGATGGGGGAGGACGACATCCTCGATATAAGCGAAGACGCGGCTGGAGAAGATGCCGGAGATGCGCCTGGTGGAAACGACGAGAACATCGACGTACATCCTGGCGCTGGTGCCGCACGCGACGCTGAGCGCCCCGTCGGTGACGATGCCGCCGATCCCGGCATTGAGTCCATGGATGAGCCGTCCCACTTGCCGCCTGTGCTTGCGTCAGTCGAAGATCTAGGCAAAGAAGCTTGAGAATCAGTTGAGGATGCAAATGCGAGACGCAATGACTTACTGAGGCCCTCCAGCTACGAAATCCGCCCATGACCAGTTCCCCAGCATAGAACCGCTCTCCAGCGCGGAACAGTCATCCGACGATGCCCCTGGAAAGGGCTCCTCGGCCACGAACGGGTCCTCCGAGTCCACCGGGGTCGAATGCGAGTGATCCACAAACATCTCCGTGTCCCCGCCCGAGGTCGTAGTGCTGCCCGAGTGGGAGACATCCTCCCCCATGTCTGTGTCCCCGCCCGAGGTCACGGCGGGCGACGGCGCCGGCGCCGGTGCTCCCGACGTCTTCTTTTTCTTCGAGGTCTTGGTTTTTTTACCAGCGTTCTGCGGTTTGGGGGTGGATTCGTCGCCTTGATCGCCGTCAGGTTCGCCAGGGTCGCCATCCTCGTTGCGGTCTGGCGTGTTGTTCGCCACATCCTCGCGTTCCCCCGTGCCTTTTGGCAGAGCGCAAGCTGCGCGCGCCTCTGCCGCTGCAAGAAATAGTCAAGCCTCCGCCACCGAAAAAAAAAGGAAATCTAAAACATACTAAAGATGAGGTGGAGGAAGTTGAAGAACTCCTCCGTGACTACGCCATCGAAGTTGGGGAAGAACGTCTCGAATTCGTTCCCTGTCGGTGTTTCGCCGGTGCAAACGCTGTTGTCGAGAATGAGTAAGTGCCGTGACCAACGTCCCAATTTAGAAACTCACACTTTGACACTCAACTCGCCACCCATTCGAGGGTTGGGGCCTCCGATTATCGTCATCGCCACCCAACCAGACTCCTTCTCGGCAATGTTCAAAACCTTCCCAAGGGCTGGGGTCAACTCGTCTATGGATCTGGGTCTCATGTATTAGAACTATGAAATTGCTATACCCAACGCTCTCACATTTGCAAAGCCTCTGGTGTCTTCTTGTACTTTTCCTTCTCTGCCTCCTCCTTCAACACCATCTCCTTCTCCCCTTCCAACTCCTCCTCAATGCTTGCCTTCTCCTCAGCGCTCGCAGCCTCAAACATCTGCCTCACCACCCTCGTTCGAAGCCGCATGCAGAGCGACTTGAGGTGTTTCGCGTGCCCTGCGGGCGTGTCCTTGCTTTCATCGGTCCAATCGTCGTCATCGTCGGGCATGTTGTCCGCATTCAGCTCATCGTACCCCGCGTTTTTGAGCGCCTCGCGGATTAAAACCGTATGCCGCCTTTGGAATATCTCAGTGGCCTGATGGCACCGGTGGCGTGTTGGCGCGCTGAAGAGTGTAGACACCAGAGATGGGTGGGAATTCGTAGACGCGGTTGCCGTCGACCCCTTGGTGATTTTTCTCTTTTGATAACGGAACCAGGTCTCGATTTGCTACGCAATGTAGGCATGAGCTATCCATTTATGACGCCAAAAATGCGTCAAACTAACCTTCTTCCTCGCTTTTATAGCATTCTCCAGCATTGTGCGCTGCTCTGATGTCAATTGAGCTGCATTGCCAGTCTCCGTCGCGCTGGGCAGTCCCAATTTGGCACGCTCCGGGAATTTCTGGAAAAAGCCTTCATGGACGGAGCCCCAGAAGAGCCCAACCTTGCCAGCGGCTGCTCGTTGGATATAGTCTGGAAGCTGGAGGAACAGGAACGTCTTTTCCGCTTCGCTGGCCCATCCAGCGGGAGCCATTGAACAGCGAGGGAAGCAAGCGGGGCAAGGTGATGGAGGAGTAAAAGAGCGGAGCCCGTTTGCGATGGTGGAGGAGTAGATCTGGAGGGTTGCCTTTTTTTTTGTCCCAATATTGTGCCGTTCTTGTGCCATTCCGTCGGGTGCCGGTCTCATTTCGATCTCAAACTTAATCATTGACGGCCCTCCTCCTTCTAGATTCAATATTTTGTAGGCACATGCACCGCCCACCCCCCCTTTCTCGACCTAAATGGTACTAAATCTCTTTTATTTACCTCAGATTTGTATTTTCTCAAATACTTCCTCGCCCCTTGTCGCCATCAAGCTCACTTACATCAGATGGTCATCAAGTACTCCACATGCACCGCATGTTCCTGCATCCCCCGCTTATCAGCTCCTAATCTCTAATATATCTAGGCTACATCTCAAACATCTCCCCTTGTCTTTCCCCACCATCTGCAAGTCCGCCGCTCACAGTATGACTCAAACGACAGCCCCCACCCCTGCCCCCCCAGCGATGGAGGCTTTCGTCGCCAAGGTCGCAACACTATCCCGGCTTGCCGCCGACCTCACCAAGCTCGCCATTGAGGTCCAAAGTACGTGTTTTGACCGCTCTATTTTCACTTGCTCACTCACCTACCCCTCAGCGGAACTATCTGACGTCGTCAACACTGCAATTGATGCTGCTTTCCAAGGTACACATTTGACCCAGCGTGAATCGCCACTCATGATCTTACTCAGAGGAAAACACCCGACCCTGTTTGGGTTGCAAGCACCCCGCTCACTCCCGACGACCTCGACGCCAAATTCCCTCCCGGTACCGGCGAACACCAGCACTGGTATGTCGTCCTGCGCGGTCGAAGCCCTGGACTCTACCCCAGCTAGTATGTCTCAATCCCTTCACACCGCCCTTTTTTTTGGATCAATCCTTTTTTTTTGTAGCACCGACTGTGATGAGCAGGTTCGTGGTGTTCCCAACCAGTTCTGCGAGAAGAAGCGTGGTCGTGCGGAGGCTCTCGCCTTCTACCGTGCTTCCTACGAGCGCGGCGAGGTCGAGCAATGGACCGAGGCCGAGTAGACCGGTAATTTTCCCCTCTTGTCAAATCCTTTCTGTTTCTGATTTTCCCACAGCTCGCTATTAATATTGCATAAATCCATTTTAGTATTGTAGGCCTCGCAATCATTACTACATACACCTCGCTTGCAATATGATACACCGTGATACTTGTGTCAAACTGTGTGAATCGCTTCTTTGGCGACTCTCAAATCAGCTCAGATTCCATAACGATGGGTGTCCCACGGCTTTGAAGGCTAATACATCAAGCATCATGCCATATGGGAGCAGCTGCCGTTGTTTCGAAGTCAATACGCGCCATCAGGTATTTCGAGTTTCTCAGGCCCTCCTTCACAGCGTAAAAAAAGTGACATGGTGTATCCACCCTCTACCCTCCCAACCGGATCTCAAATGCCACGCGAAAACTGTGCGTAGTTGCTGAAATGTTGAACCCTTTCTATCTCATATATTTCAGCTCATGGGCTTGAGATCGTTCTTTCTACCTCTTACTCTGTAAAATTGGCCCGCATACTTTCTGAAGAAGCTCTTGTCTTGACCTTCAAGTCCAGGCGGCTGCTTGCGCGTAGTCACCTAGAACAGGATAAATTCAAAAATCAGTAAGTATCCCCATCTTTATACGCAGCCTGATCATTGCGCCTTTTATAATGCTCCGCGTGAGCCTGTTTGCCACGCGGAACCCATATGTATGGCCTGGGCCAATGCCCGAGACCGCGGGGATTTCGTACGAGCTCGCGCGGTAGGCGCCTTGCCCTCGCTATTTCTTTTAATCTGACCACATTTTTTGGGCTCCAGCCTAGGTTACCTGCAAGAATGATAGTTGCTATGTTTACGTTTACTCGTTGTAATAGTTGTAGAAGCGCGCCTCATTGCGGAACGATTCCAATTGTGATGGCGCCATATTGTCCTCTCCTTCCCTGTCCCCACTATCAATCAGAAACCAGACACCAAACAAATGAGCCGAGCCCACCGTGATGCGCGATCCACCGCACTGGACCACAGCTCCACACGGTCGGTGTTTCTAGCCGACATCCAGACACCAGGTTCCGCACAATCCCAGCCCGACTCAAGCCAGCGCTGTGCCTCCAATGCCGTAGGTGGGTGGGCAGAACGCCCTGCGTTCAGCGTGCTCACAGTGTCTCGCACCGCATCCTCGACCCTCACAGGCAGCTTCCCCGCATTTGGACCGCACGAATTACTACGTACCGTGTCAGATTCATTATGTAGTCTTGCACAAAATGGACAAAATAAATAAATAACTCACCTTAGTGAACTGAGCTTCTCAGCCAGAGACAAAACCGAATCAGAGTCCTGGTTTTTCGGGTTTTGCTGCTGCGATTGAAGCAGAGCCATACTGACAAGCGCTTCAATAGCGATCCGTTCGTCAGGTGTGGGTGATTCATGTGCCATAGTCCTTTTTTGATGCTTCGACGCACGCGTTTCAGACACGCTATTCTGTTGCTCCAGAATATTTGCGACAGCGGCCAAAGACGAGCCTTCAGAGGAAGCGGAACTCTTGTCGAGAACTCCGAAAGGGATGGAGCTCGGCACGCTCCGCACCGAAGATGCTGGGGGCAAGTGTTGAGATCCAGTCGATTTGTCGACGCCCAACGGCGGGGTCCCCACACTCGATACATCTTCATTAGACACCCTGGGGTCCTCCACTGTCTTGGTTGCCTTTGGAGGATCCCAACGCCGCTTTCGGAGCTTTACTGCTGCTCTGTTGAAAGGCAATAAACCAACTTGTTCTCTAAGTTGGCATCGAGCCAAGCCTGGGCACCATACCGACGCTCAGCAACCTGGATACGTTTCTTCTCTCGAATTTCAGTTATATTTCTGTAAACGTGGGGTTTTGAAAAATCAGGGACATCCGAACTAAGCTAAAGAGTTGAAATACCTTTTGTAATGGCTTGCGGAGGCCTTGCGGTGGTTCGCTGCCTTTTCTGCGGCGCTGAGCCTGCCAAATAAGACGTCGGCGAACCTGTTGTGGTGTAAAAAGCAAGCGCTGACCTTGGGCGGTATGTTCCGCGATCATCTGGAGGTGTTTTGCGGTTGCTCTTCCTTTTCGACATCGAGGTTGAAGAAGAAGTGTCAACTTGCTGTTCCTTGTTTGCCAACCCAACTTGCGCCGCACCAAACATACCTTTCGCACGTCGAACGCCTGTTGCTCTTGAGGACTCAAAATTATATATCAATGCATTTGGTTCAACTAGGGGGGCTCTTTTATATCATGTGTAGTCCAATATAAAATCTGCGCCGTTGGTTTTTACATGCATCATTATGTGCCTGATTTTTTACCCCCCTTATTCTGAGCCGTATTTTGCCGGAATCATTTCTGGGATGAAATTTAGCACTATTAGTCCAAACAGAATTGTATCTTCAACCATGACGCATCTTCTATACAATGTTCGATCCTAGTTCAAAATCTAACGCCTTGCTATGTCCCCCGTGTCGGATGAGCACGCAACCACTCACTTACGCGCTTCTTTGGCCATAATTCTACCCTCAACACGCGTCTCACGGCGCTTACTAGCACTGTGAGCCCCTCACCAGCCCGTTTCCCATTTCTCATTGTTTTTGCTAATATCATGTATCATCAATAGCGCATAGCCAGCGGACATGGCTTTCAATTTCAAGTCGACCCTTCTACTCAAATTCTCCATTGGAGCCTGTGTTTGGCGGAACGAGGCGACTCCTTGTGTTTCTGATCACGAAAAGGCCATATTTGTGAGTGCGTGACGCATGTGACACTCCTTCTCCCGGTCGCCATGAGCCTATTCTCTCTTTGTTCTTCACCACCACCACGCCCACAAGCAGCTTGCTAGCCTTGGGTGAGGCCATTCCTATTCCCTTCTTTTTTCCTCCTGGTGCGTTTCCTGGCACGAACGAGTCATAGTCCCGCTCTGCTGGGCTGACCATAGCTCTATGGAGGCGAGTATGGCCCTCTCGTACCAGGAAACGCGCCGGGTGGTTTTCTCATGGCCTACCAGTTTTATTCACGCCGCTCCATAGACCGCCGTCCGCTTACGCGTTGAAAGGGGCCGACAAATGTGTAGCGGGCAGGACTTCTCGCCCTATGACTTCCCCAGCCAATCCAACAAACCCATTGAAGTGATACAGCTCGATATATCCATCGCCACTCTTCTCAAAGACGCCATAACCGATGCCGATCTTCTGGTGCTCATTTGGGACGAGCGGATTCAATCAGGTACGCACAATGTACCGCACCCGTCGCTACTATTCACAGCTTTCTTTTAGCTGGTCTTGCAACCTTTGCACCCAAGATTTACCACTACTTAGTGGACACGCTCCGCCCCTTGTACAAACAAGATCCCACCCTCGAAAAAAAACTTCGCCAATTTCATCTTTCCTGTGGCAACTGTAACCGGGCCCTTCACGACGCTTATGATGGTGTTCCTGGTGCGTGCTGGGAGTGGGCCCTTCGCTTGTACTCAAAATATGATGAACTTACCAGCGATCACACTGAAGTTTTTGGGACTGCACATGCTACGAAGTAATTCCTTTTCGAGTACAATTTTTTTAGAACACTCATACTGATCTTGGATCGCATTTTATACATAAAGGGTGGGCGTTAAAGGCAATGCATCACCAAATGGCCTCCCCCAAAAAGGCCCGAAGTTCGTTTGATCCTGCGGGAAAACGCATGAAGCAGGGTGTGTGGAGTTGCATCCTTTATTTCCCACCCCGCAACTAAACTACAGAGATCATGGGGCGCACGCGCCGCCATATCGCGCTCAGCCCAACCCAAACAAAGTGGCTTGGCCAATTTACTCCACCTCCCCAAACACCGCGCCTTCCGGACGGCTCCTACGCCAAACGCATAATTTCCCGGTTGAAGGCGAGGAAGGCCGCCGTCGAGCATTTGGTCGCTCTGCGAAATGCGCCAAGGAGGCCAGGAGTGCCGCCCCCTATTATTTTTGGGGAGGCATCGGCAGTGGAAAGCCGTGCTCAGCGGGAGGAAAAGCAGCGCGAGCAGCAAGAGGAGGCGGAGCGAGAGGCGGCTCGGCGGGAGCTAAGGCGAATTCGAGATGAGCGGGTGGTGGCTTTGATACGAGCTCGATATGGCCAGAAAGATCCTATCGTTTAGATAGCGGCTGTGCAAACCTTGATCTTTCCTTTTGCTTTATAACCACACCTGGCGCTTCAATGGTTTGACAATGCCTCGGGGTCCTCCCCGCCAGCGCAACTTGCCACCCATCGCCCCCCACGTTTACTCTGAAATCGCGCAGCATATCAATGACAGCCGCACGCTCGCCGCCCTCAATAGCACATCATCGGGCATATATATGGCGACGCGCTTTTACCTTTACCGCAGTATCCATGTGGTGAACACTGGGCATCTTCTTGTTAGAACACTGGCCGAAAACCCTGCGTTGCCCTTGATGGTGAACAGATCCTCATTTGACATATATTTCACTAATCCTTTTTTATTTTGTCAGGTACGGTCGCTGCAGTTTACAGGTGTTGCACGCGCCTTCGTCAAGATAGTGGGTGCTGACTGGATTAAAGTTCTGGTGGCGATGGAGAACCTCAAGCATCTCCGCGTCCAGCAGCACGTCCACTTCGACGAGCGCATCATTCCCATCATCCGCTTTCGCCTGAACTCATTCGTGGCGGGCACGTCCATCTCAACTGGCTGGGACGCCTTGATCCGCGCACAGGTCCACATTCAATCCATCACCGCGTACGGCTTCTCCACATTCCTAGCCGGTACTCCCCCCCCTAACTGGGTCAATCTCGAACACGTCACGGCCTTCGCTTCCCACCTTGCCTCCTTCCTTGAAGTCTACCCCCTCACATCGGTACGGTTCTGCACCTACCGCGTCCATGGCACCATAGGGCTGCCTTTACATACCCTCGAACGGTTCGCACGACTACCAGCAACTGTTGTGAAGATGCAGGCGATGTGCACTCAGTTTTCACTCCTCGAGGCGGCTGGTCCGTGGCTACTGCTTCTTCAGGAGCTAGTTGTTGATGAAGGCGATGGAGACTGGAACAAACACCTGGTAGGTTGCTGCGCTATCATCACACTCACCATTTTTCGACTTTTTTTACAGGCCAGGATAAAGTCTATTGCATCGCAGCTGAAGGCTGAACGCTTGCCGGTGCTGTCCTCGCTGACATTTGCGACAGTGAGTATGATGTTTTCGGGGAGGAGGCACATGGTCGCTGCCACCTTCCGCCACCGTTGCGTGCTGCCCACATTACGAAAAATGGCGGTCTGCTCAAGGTTTGAGTGCACGGTATGGAGGAACTGGGCTGCGGAGGATGGCTGGAAGTGGGGTGAAGGGGATGTCCTGAGCAGTCACTGCGATCTAGGCACTGAATAAATTTTGCCGATTGGGCCGCACGCATTTGCGTCCTTTTTTTTTTTTTTTAAATATACAGTTGAATACTCATTTCAGTGGGTTCTCAATCGGGCAAGAACACAAATACGCGCACATTGTGCACCTCTCTTCCTCGATGGCCAGTGAGTCGCTGAGCGATATTGATGGGTCGGAACCGCTCTCAGGCTACAATGTGAGTGCTCAACATTTGTCGCCGCATCTGTGCTGCAGCTTGCTCCAGGACCCTCGGGCTTCAAGTGCAGCAGACTTTCCCCGAAGCTGCTCCCTTTGCATCTACTACGTCGGGGTGCATCGCTGCCGGGACTGGACATGCATAGGAGATTTGTACCTTTGTGAACCGTGCCTTGTCCGGACGCATCAAGGTTTTAGCAAGATTCTGCATGTAATTGAGGTATTTTTACAGCATAAAATACGATCTTCCCAAAAACTGAGGCCTAAATAGTCCTGGAACGGTTCCTATTTCCAAGTGCGAGGCCTCAAGGGCTTCGGTGTGCGTCTCCAACTAGGGCATCCAACGCCGGAGTGCTGCCCGAATCCTGTGCCCGACAACACCTTTAGGATCATTGACTACCACTATCGGCATCACGTCGCCTTGGATTATTGTGGCTGTTGCAGCCATTCGCAATACGACCAGCTGATCAACGCAAGACTCTTGCCGAGTCTAACGCGGACCTCGCGAGCGACCGTGTTTGACCTCGGCTTCCCGGATTTCATCATGCGTGAGATGGAGCGCTACTCCGGGCAGATCTTGATAGATGACCATGAATGAGATCTGCATATGGAACCTTTTGATCTAATAAATATTCAGCCTTCCGATATTCCTGGTTTCAGATAAGATTTATCCAGCAAACCTCTTTTGCGATGTCAAGTAAGCCTGGAAGCGGGGCAACAACGAGGGTTCGAAGGCGACTGAGAGGTGAGCCCTGTATTTTTGTGGAGTTGCGGTTTTATCTGACGCGGACTGCAGCACATGGCGGTGCCACAGGGAATCTCTTGGTACATGACGCGTCAAAGATTTCGTCTGCCCACGAAAAAAGAAATCGCCGGAGGGCGTCCTTAGGTGTGTTCTCATTTGCTGCCAGTTTAATCCCGCATGAATCTCTGTTGTAGCTGAGCGTACCGCGACAAGGGCCACAAACCAAAGTGCTGTGGACGAGTCCCTGGGCTGGGACCATATTTGCGACGCGCTCATGGAAGCAGACACGGCGGCGCCACGAGCAACCCTGGAGCAACCGCCCTCGGGGTTCGTGTACGTGACTGACGATGAGTATGTCCTCCTTTTTTTATGTTGGCGCTCTCTGATGACCGAATATGTTCAGTGGCAGCGTTTATAGGATCTGCACCTATGGGATCGACGAATGTCGCGTCTACATGGGCCCAGAAAGGTACGCGCACGTCGTTTACAATGGCAAGATGCTGACCTCACCCTTGGAGTCGTGTCCAGATTCCCGACGATCCAGAGGAGGAAGAGTTTGTCGAAGGTCAAAGGATGGAAGACATTTGGACAGCCGTTCTGGAGCGCCAAACTGCCGCTGGCGAAGTGTTGCGTGAGCATGCAGGGGATCCAACGCTGGTGAGGCATTTCCTGGCCATCCCAGTGCAGGACATAATGCCTGCGCTCCAGGGCTGTCCTCTGGATCATGATGCAGGTCAGGAGATGAGCAGCGGGCAGGCGTGGTGCTGCAAGCAGATGGTGAAATATGATCGCGACGCGGCGTTACCTTTTGAATAGACATTTGTTTTTTATTGCTGCAACTCAAAACATTTGGTATAACTGGGGTACACGGTACTCAAAGCTTGGATTTAACAATAGTAATGTAATTGTGAATACAGCCATCGCGATAAGTAAGCAGCTGGGGTGATAGATCACAACAAGGGAGGAGGTCCGGGATATCATCGTCGTCGTCGCAATCGGAGTGGGCCTCATCATGATCGTTTGTGGAATACATTAGATACAACCTGCATAGATTCAACGTCAGACATATAAATTTATAGTGGCTGAGGAAGTACTGACGATAATAGCCAATCCATTTTTTGAAACACCTCGCCTTTTTGAAGGTTGCCGATTCCTTGGGGGTGAGGGTAGGAGAATTGAGAGGCAGTATAGACAATGAGTTCGCGACCTGGGTTTTTCAATAAATTCAGTACGCGGGGAGTGGTCGTAGGACGTACCTGGGTTGTCGCTCATGGTGGTTTGGAGTAGAGTTGTGGGAATCGATCGTGAGATAAGATTACAGACAGATCATGATCAGTGGAACACGATCTTTGCACATAGTCTACGATGTAACCAAGCTGCTGTTTCGGCCCTCGCTCTAGGCGTCCTCTGAACTTCCGCCTCACTGCCACCTCCCCTCTTGTCCGCTTGTTCTCTCACTTTTCAACGCCTCCCTCTCCTTTACTGGTCGTCTGATGGGGAAAAGAAAGAAGGAGAGCCACTACGATGCGCCTTGCGAACTGGCACCGAGCACGTCTCAAACTGGCGTGAGTAGAGGTCACGCAATGCGGGAGAGCGCCCATGTGGCGAAGACTGGCGTTGTGCGACATACGGCGAAAATAGTGGACGTACCAGCCTCACCTTCCAAGACGGCTCGCGCGGAGACGAGACCCACACGCAGTCACGCTCATGCACCCTCGACTGCAGTTGGGGGGGAGCCCGTTTATGACTTGTTTACTGGGGAAGGTGAAACATCTGGGGAAAACAAAGGCGGGCGCGATCTCCGCGACTCGGTAGGATGAAGCCGCCAATTTTGGAAGATTGGTTTGCTAACGATTTCATGGCCAGGATGATCCGTTGCGGCAGTGGCTAGAGGACCATCGAGACACCTTTGCCAACGAGGTGCTGCGTTGGGAAGGGCGTGGTGACCATCGCTCTGGGCTTTGCGCAGGCCGAAACTGCGAGGGAGCGGCGGGATATCGTTGCAAGACTTGCATTGGTGGGGGTGAGATGCTTTGCAAGAGCTGCCTCCTCAGCACCCACAGGCAGCTCCCTTTTCATAAGGTCGAGGTACGTTGATCTGTTAACCAAAACGGCGCCTTCTGACAGCGTACACGGTAGCACTGGGACGGCTCTTACTTTCATCACACAACACTGAAGGAAGTCGGCCTGCGCATTCAGCTAGGGCACTGGGCTGGGCGACCCGAATGTGACGCGCCAAAGCCAGCAAGCGGCGACACGTTCGTCGTTGTCCACGAGCATGGGATAGAGGAAGTGGCGCTCGACTACTGTGGATGTGGTGGCGGTCCCCCAACCGTGCAGCTGCTGCGTGCAGGGCTCTACCCCGCCACGACAACGAATCCGCGGACGGCGGCGACCTTCGGCGTCTTGCGACGATTCCATCTCATGTCGTTTGAATCGAAGTGCTCAGCGTATGAATTTTATCACAGCTTGGCGCGTGATGCGGACAATACTGGCCTGAGACCTCCTCCAGTGAGTACGATGCGATGCGAGTACCTAAATCAGGCTGATGTCCCGTCCGCAGGACAGATATCATGAATTTTTGCGCATGACGAAGGAGTGGCGCCATTTGCAGATGCTCAAACGAGCGGGGCGCATTCACGACCCTGACGGGATATTGAGCACGATACCTGGTGAATGCGCCCTGCTCTGCCCAGCGTGCCCGCACCCTGGCAAGAACTTGCCGTTCGATTGGGAGACAGCGCCGGAGGAGAAACGGTACGTTTTACTTATGTGAGCATCGTTTCATGGCTGACGATAGGCCATAGATTTTTATATGCCTTGTTCCTGGCGATGGACGCCAACTTCCGCCTCAAGCGGAAGGATGTTTCTAGTGAGGAGAAGGACCCGGGACTGGGTCCTGGATGGGTGTTCTTTTGTGAGGTGAAAGCGTACATGGAGCATGTGAAGCAGCATTGGGATGAGCCGCAGGATGTAAGTGTTTTCAGATTCGGTTGGGGCTTGTGCTAATTACATGGTGCGATGCAGCGAAGCACCTGCGTGTCTCACGACGCGGTAGACAAACCGGACAGGGAGGCGCGTGGGACGGCGTCATCCGGCATTGGAGCCGTCGACTGCGCTCGCCACGACATGAAACGTCCGCAGGCTGTCGGGGACCTGCAGCTGGGGGAGCGGTACGTTCCCTTACATGTGGTGGAACTGTAGCTGATTTACTTGCTCAGGTATATAAATATAGACTACATGTTCTTTAAGAGCGTACAGGGCTCCGAGCTCTTACGCTTTTTCGTGTCCTATGACATAGCTTGTCAATGGCATATCAACCTCTGGCAGCGCATGGTCCGGTACAAGGAGGAAATGTGGCTCGTGGGGGAGGACAAGTTCGTAAGCTTCCTGGTGCCGAAATTCCATCTCCCCGCGCACATAGAGGCCTGCAACCTCCGATTTTCTTTCAATCTCACAAGGGATGTCGGTCAAACGGATGGCGAGGCACCAGAACGTGGGTGGGCGAATGCGGGTCCATTGGCGGGTAGCACGAAGGAGATGGGGCCAGGGGCGAGGCGCGACATGTTGGACGACCACTTCAACGACCTCAACCACAAGAAGATTGTCAGGCTAGGTAAGCAGAGCATTCATGCGGCGATAAAATTACTCACCACAAGCTAGGCGGAACGATGTTGAAGAAGACGGAGAATGCGGTGCCAGAGATGGTGGAGACGAGGACCGCGCTGGAGGACATGGAGGAGTTGTTGGGGGGTGCCGAGGGGACGACTGTCCAGGCGTGGACTGCTATGGCAGAGGCTTGGGAGAAGGATGCAGCCAGCCCGAACCCATTCGAGTCGGCGAAGAAGAATGAGCATCTGGCTCAGGTGCGGCGGGAGCTGGCTGAGGAGGCCGCGGCGAGGGAGGCTAGTAACACCGAGGTCCCGGGCGCCGTGCGATCAGACATGCATGTTACAGAGCTGCTTGCAATGGGGCTCCAGCTCGAGGAAACACAGTAAGTGGTCAACGGAAATACGGATTACGGATTACGCTTACACTGCTTAATTCAGACGAGTACTCGGCTGGGACACAGCGGCCACTGGCCTGCATCCGACCGACAATCAGCGGACTGCGCTTGTGGAACGCACCAGCAAGTTGCGGCGGAAGATCGTCACTTGGATGGAGATCCAAGAGCAATTCTTCCCCCAGGTCTCCAGGCTTCGCGACTCGGAAGACACAGCGCGTGCGCGCGCGAGTCGTACACAGCCGATCCAAGGCGTCAAGGTGCAGGACCTCGCATTGTGGCTACCGTCTGCGATCCAGAAGAAGACGGGCGAGATACCGTGCGTGCCAGATGTGCTGGAGTACGAATATCGTATGCGTGTGGGGCAGGCGCATGAGGCACTCCACCTCATGCGCCACCAGTTGCTTGTGCGCACTAAGCTCTACAAGTGGAAGAATCCCAACGCAGCAGGAGTCGCCGCTAATAGCCGCGCGAACGAGAAGATCGACGCCATTAACGACAACATCCGACGTCTCGCAAGCGATTATCGAGTGGCGTGGGCAGCATTGGTGATCCTCGGCGCGGCGCTGAAGAGGAATGATTGGGAGTGGACGTTGAAGGAGCTGAGGGAGGAAGATGTGAGAGGTCTGCCGCGCGCGACGTTTGCCGACCCAGACAGGCAGAAGGGGGGGAAAAACTCGAAGCAGGTGAGGGCAGGGAAGGAGCGGAGAAGAACAAAGAAGGCGCGGCTGGAGGCGAAGGCGGAGCGCGCTGTGTCTTGGATCTGGGTTGCGGAGGCGCAGGTGGTAAAGGAGGGTGACAGTCCCGCGATGAATGAGGGTGAGTACGGCGGGGATCACTCGCAAGAAGTTGTACTAATTTCGTTGTTTGCAGCTCTGAGGATCGAGTGGGCGAAGGCGCGTGCGCGTTGCATGCGTTGGAGGGAGGAGGTGGATTTGCTGGAGGAGGAAATGCGACGCATTGTGCAGTTCTTGGTGTGGCGCTCCGGATGGTGGGCAGAACAAGTCGGACGGAAGAGGGTGCGAGACGCGACGCAGTTGGAGGGAGAGACGGCGTATGCTTTGCGACAGAGCGCGCTCCAAGCGGCGCTGGCAGCCTCCTTTACGAAGAAGTGGGCGCATCTACCCAACTTGATCAAGGAGGGGCGAGGGCGGCTACCAATATCTGAGGCAGCGACGGGTCGTCACACAGGAGGTCCTCCGGTGGCGGGGGGCAAGGCGGCGGAGGAGGAGCATGGTGGTGGGGGGGACGATAGCGACGAGGCGGAAAGCGGGGAAGAGACGGAGGGTAGCGGGGAGGAGGAGGAGGAGATTGGGGCGCTTCCCTTACGGCCCGTGAGGTCGGCGTATACGGACTCGTAGTGTATTTCGTGTATTTTCCGTATTTCGTGTATTTTTGGAGATGGTACCGAATGCGGATATCATTTGGCAAACATTTGCATATTGTCGTGCTCGTCGTTCGCCACGATGGCGGCGACCTCAAGCACGTCGCCGACCAGATATGGTAATCAACGCAGTCTATATAGGTGAACTACTGAGCTGATACATCAAAACTGGTCTCTAACTAGAGGCGTTGATACATCACGGATGGCCTCTGATTAGGGTGCCCTGATAGATCATAGTGCCATGCTATACTGTGACTTTGGCACTCAGTACACGGGCGACAATCGGCGATCGAGGTGGCTTGCTAAGACGAGCTCTCTTCCTCCATTTCATGTGGTCTATGAAATTTTAACTGAGCCTGATTCATGGTGATGAGTTACCGAAGATTAGCAAAAAGCGAATTGTTTACAACACGAGCTAGATGTGCTAAGGCATCGAAAAGGGTTCACATCAAGGCAGCGGTCCGTGACGACGCACGCTGGCCGCGACGAGCCAACCAAAGGTTGGCGAGGAGCGGCGCGGTGTCAATCTTTACTATTCTATTTTTTCATTGTCTTCTCATCAAACCAAGAAATCGCATGCTGGCCGCGACGAGCCAACCGAAGGTTGGCGAGGAGCGGCGCGGTCAGGGTGGTGTTCCAGTACTCATGTTTCTGCTTCAGTTCTGAGGGCTCAGGCTTGATTTTTAACCCGTAGCATAGCACGGGTTCCTGCTAGTATATAGATATTTGTAGGTGAGAAGGAAACAATAAGGAACAGGAATGAGAATGAGATTGCCCAAGTTCCTTAACAGACCTTGTTCATGTAGCGCAATACTTCTCACTATATATGTGGTTATGTCTCCGGAGTGAACATTTCCGCTGCTGTGCAGCACATTGATTCTCAAGTTGGCAAGACAAACAAGAGACGATGATGATGATGATGATATTTCAGACTAGTTACTGTATATGACCGAAATTGGTTACAACAGCAGGGCCAACTGGGGCTGGGGGGCCACAGGGGGAGGAGCAAGATATGGTTTTATAGTCCTAATATAGGTAATATAAGAAAGGAAAGTAGAATCATGAGTGGAAAATATCGGTGAGGAGGATGCGTATGCGGAGTGGAAGATGCGGAGGTGGAGTGTGGGGCAAACACGACGGGGATTATGTAGGTAAGGTATAAGGATATTAGAATAAGGAGAAGGAAAGAGCAGAAATATTTCTACATTCAAAAATACAACCTGGGGACTCTTAATATATTTAAACACCATTAGTATCACAGTTGTTGTCGCAGTCTTCAGCCTAGGGCATCATGAGAATCAATTTGTTGTTTTAATTAATTCAGAGAGACAGATTAAGCAGAAAAGTGTCAGGCTCACACCAAAGGACTATTGCGTCCACAGGATTCCGGAATGGTTGAAACAAGGGGAACATATCCCATTAGTGGAGAACGGAATAAAATGTTCACCTCAGAACCAAATTCACACGACGCATGTCAAACAATTGATCTAATACACCCTTTTCGGACAGGATCAATGTCAAATACACTCGTTTTGGACTTGGGGGTTGCTTGAGGATATACAAAGATGTAATGCGCCACACATAAGGTAATATGCGGCACATTGTATCAGATGTAACATATTTTTTCCCATGATCACCGTTGCCGCTGGCGCCATCAATTGCGGCATCCGCCGCATGCTGGGGGAAGGTGCCTCCAGGCCGTTATGGCCCACTGCGTGGGGCTGGCGCCACCGGCGCCGTCGTAGCGAGGTTTAAAACCATTCATGTGCCGATATCACTACCGCTGTCAAAACGTGTGAATGTGCTGCATCTTGTACCTATTTTTACGGTATGTGCTGCATTTTATCTGCCATCAAATAAATTATTATAAATGTGCGCGTTACATCTCGTCAGAGGATCGAATCCGCTGGGGTAGCCTAGGCTCCAGAGAATTGATGGGATTTCCAGAGTGCCGGAGTTTTCCGGCTCTCGCGTAGAATAATCCGGCCCCGATGGTCTTGTAACTGCCGTTGGGTTGCATCAGTGGTTCACCTGCTCCGACGCCGCCCCGACTGTTCCGACTCGCGGCTCGCTCGTTTCACCTCGCCCGCATCGGGACACTCAACGCCAGGATCCCCTTGTGTCTCCGTACATCATGCTTGGGCATTCAATCTGTCTATCCTTGGATTCCTGGGTCGCTCGTAGCACGAACATACTTCTTTTAATGAAATTCATATCTTCTGAATGCTGGGTGGACTCCATTTCAATAAATTGCTGCGCTGGGCAAGCGCTGGGGAACAGTGGGGATCCTGCATGCCATAATGCCAGCCGCCAAGCATACCCGCCAATCATGCCCGCCCCTGATTGCTTCGTCATTCTATAAGGTCATGGAGCACAGATATGTACAAGTGCTGGCCTGAAAGTCTATAAAGCACAAGTTTAATTGAGTGAAGCTCAGTTCCTTGTTGCATATCGGACGAACATATCCAAGCCGTTAAAGTCGAGGCCCGCAAGCTCGGGACAGTCATGGAGCACGTCAAGCACCTGTTGGAGACTCATGGATGCCATAACAGCGCGTGTAAATACCGTAGAGAGGGCGAAAGACGCGTCGGGAGAGCAGAGACGCGTGGTAATTGAGCTGGCTCAGCTCCATGTATACCCTTGTTTACCAATGATGGCTACGATCATTTTTTGTTCGCTCTACCAGTTTCTCTCAGTTTATTTCAGGTTTTGATTCTCTCCCATCACGCTGATGGATGGCTCCAGAGACGGCTCTAGAGAATTGATCCCAGCGGATCCGACGCCCTCCATCTCGTCTATCCAATTGTGGAGCAGGACACACGCTTTTCGGCCAAATACACTCTTTTGGGGTGATCAGTACCTGCTTGTTCCTGTTGGGGACCACTGCAGTAATACATCCTTCTCCTCCTCCTCCTCCTCCTCCTCCATCACCACAAACACCAGAACCGCCGGAGACACCAGAGCGGTCTCACAGAGTATAGGGCAGCACAAACAAGAATATTTGCATGATGACTAAGCTACGGAGGCGCTCCATTTCTGGTAGGTAGGTAGGGATCCACCAATAAATCGATGCAGCTAGTCAGAGGCCAGGATCGGCCGGTGATAGAAGATTGCTGTCACACTCTGAGACGAATTATAGCTGTTTCCGAAAACCTTGACTGAAAAAGTTTTGTTCACAATGAACTTTTGATGGTGTGCTAAGGATTGCTGTTTTAGGTTAGCCGAGCGCAGCCAAGCGGCGCCAAGCCGAGACGAACTAATGTAAATCTTCTTTCAAATCTTCATCTTTATATCGCCTGGGTTGTTTTTGTGCACAAATGAATGGCCTGAACATGTTTTGGAGGGCTGCGACCGCTTTTAGTTCCAACGCAACTTTTTTCAGCGCAAGACCTACCCGGCCGGTAGTTGATCCGTAGCCAAATACGGCAATCCTTAGCCTCGCATCAAAGTTATGGAGCGCATCACCTAGGTACCGCCACCAAAATATAGTGGCCAAATTGGCCAGAGGAAAATTTTGGCCCTAAGTTCTTGTATTTTCACCCGCCAGTGGCCAAATGTGGGGGTAAAAAATTTCGACCTCCTTCAGTTTTGACCTAAATGGAAATCCCTCTGGTAGAAATGTTCACGCAATCAAACTGAGCACTTTTACCTGAGGGATAAGAAAACCGAGGAATTCTGCGCCCGGAACATCCGGATCAATTTCAAGCATCAAGTAGCGGCAGCTAGGTGATGCGCTCCATAGAGAGCGAAAAAAATAATTCAAGTGTCAAGGTTTTCGGAAACGGCTGTAATAAAGGACCTCTCAATAGCCGCCCCTGATACCATCAATTTTGAGTGACATTATTTCCATTTGGACCAGATTTCACACACACGATTTATCCCAAGAGATACAAAACAACTAGCTGAACAAACGCTCAGAGACTCACTTCTTGCATCTCCCGGCGGGAGAAGACTTGGTTCAAGTTCCAAAACTACCCAAAACTGCCCGAAAAAAGCTTTTTCGGGTCGACCGGAAAAAGACCTTTTCGAGTTGAGCTCCGGGAGTTTTACGGCATAGTAGCGAGCCACAGCCTTCGAGGCTGTGCCAGTACCCACCTTTCACCTTTCATCTTCACCTTTCCGCCAGTGAATCATCACCATAGCACCGCTTGTCCCAGGGAAGGGACGCCGTTCTGGCACACATCGCTGCGGCTCCGCATATTTACAGCAGATCTGGCCTCATACCTCCCGGTCCCATGGACTACCCTGCCGACTTCTCGGTTTTCCAGGCTGCGGTGGCCCAAATCTCGAGCAATTTACGAGCCAGCTCAGAGTCGGCCGCCAACCCTCAGTTGAGAGTGTTTTTACAGGCCGTGGTCGTGACACTAGAATCTGCCAGCTCGGTGCGATCGCATTTTCTCTCTGTATTGATCATGGGTCTGATTATGGTACATACGTATTAGAAACTTGCCGAAACCACCGCAGCCGATCCGGAAATCGCCTCCATGACCAGGACACTGTACGACTTCGCCGAGACAATTCACGAACAGCACGAAGACTCGTTGATTACCTCGTTTCTCCCGCTGTATTTTGAAGACTCGACCCAGTACGCCACTGCCCTTCTTTGGTGGCCCTCCAATTGCGCTGACTGCCCGGGAGTGTTCTGGAACAGATCCGCTCAGTTATTGGCACCAGTAACGTACCTCAACAATATTCATATCTAAGCCAACTGGCGGCAGAGCTTATTGTGATGGAGGTATGGCCAGTAGCGTCTACCTTCCGATATGCTCTGATGTGTTTCTGTAGCAGGAGCTACTCATTGAAGCTCCCAAAACTGAACCAATACCAGTAATCCATTTCATCGATGTTCCTCGCCCTTGATAGCAGAGCTTATGTTCTACCACAGGTCGAGTCTAACACCGCCGAGGAACAAGTTGCTCACGACCTGAGTGAGGAGAGAACGATGTCGTTGCAGGATTTCCGTCGTCTAAATCGTGATAATCTGCGGTTCCCAAGTCGCCATTCATTCGGTTCGTGTGTTCTATGAGTTCGGACTGTAAAAGTAGTAACTTCACCCGCAGTCAAGTCGTTTGTTGACGCGTTTTCCGCATGTGACCGGATCTGTCGAGGTTTGCGGTCATGATAAGGCCCTTTGCGCTTCCAGCTCGTATGCTTTCGTATTAGTGATTTTCTTTTGCTTCTTGTAGATTAGTGCATATGTATTTCAATCGCTATCAGCAGTCGCGCTGGCCTTTTGATTTCGTTCGAGAAGGAAAGACAAAATACAGCATATGTAATCTATTTTTCCCCGTAGTCTTCTCTCACTGCGTTCCGACCCCCCCTGGCCTTAGCTGAGTCTAGGCGTCCTGAACATACCTACACACAGATCTGTACCTAGATAACTAGACACAGTCTGTTTTCTACATCTGGGTAGGTCAGACTAGGTCTGCCCAGCTCAGTTCGGTCGGTATAGCACCTAGACAAATCCGCTACCCCCAACTCACCGCGATCAGGATTTTGGAGCGAATATCATGAAAGTGCATACAGTTGGATGGCTCATAATGCATAAGGTCGGTTCCCTGCCAAATTGAGCAGGATTTGACCAAAGTTGATGCATTATGACCATTTATGCATTATGACCTTGCATGTACAGTGGGGGGGGGGGGGGGGGTATATTATACTCGTGTGGTCCACAACATGAACTACAAGTTTACAGAAGACAAACAAGTAGCACTATTAGGGTGTTTATCCTTCTAGAAATCTGCAAGATGTCAACTGAGCACAACACCATTCCAGGGGGTCGATCACACAAGACGCTGGCCAAACTGTGACTGACCGGCCATTTGGCGGGACCTCCGGTTATAACCTCGTGGGACCTGACCACGAGCCAAAGGCGCAAGTGTACGGGAGGAGGGTCCCTCCTCCCAGGTAAAATTCCCCGGAATCCACCAGTCAACTGAAAGCTGTCGCATGTCTGTCCCTTTGCAGAGTGGTAAAATGCATTTTGGTGGATCCAAAATCCGATGCATTATGAGAAATTTTGGCAGGTATGCATTATGAGCTTATGCATTATGAGCCATCCAACTGTACATCTGTTCTGCTCTGACTAGGCACCCACACTCACCCAAACTAACCTACATTGATTTATGCTGGGCCGGACAGACCTAGCCACTCCTGGGCAAAATATCCATCTAGGACCCTACACAGGGTCTGTCTAGCTGTGTTTGGTCACTAGACTGACCTAGACAAAGTTAGACCCACTGAGTCTAGGGGCGTAGTGTCTTCTAGATGTTCGGCCATTGGCATCATAGCCGCGGGGCAGGGAACATGATAATCTTAGTGGTTGCTAATAGAAAGGTGCTATGAGCTTGTGATGTTTCCTGCAGTTTTTTTCCTGCCTTAAAATTGTAACAAGGTTGAATTAAAGAAGGCAAATAATGTATACTTCATGCGGTATGATTTAAACTTATATTCACGCTAAATGGGGAGCCTCAGCATGAGCCATCGTCGCATCGGTGATGTGATACCCCTTTTGCCGAGAAACCGGGTTTCTTAATAGAATTATCCGACTTGGACCGGGACAAATTGAGAGGACCCCAATCTCCTCATAAAATGTGATGGAAGGGATTCAAGCTGACTCTCATAGCTCGAAGATCTTAGTTTGATGTATCACAGTACTAAGTATCACATCGGCTGTCTAGAAACTGATGACATTAAATTTGAGAGGACTGGGGGGGGAAGGAGTCCGCGCCATCTTCGTCACTTAGTTGCCTCGCTTAGTGTGGCGAAAGTTCGTGACTTTGATGGGATTATGTGAAAGTTCGTGAGTTCAGTTGGAAAGTTACGAGCTTTCTCATTTTGATGGCATCAATTCTGTACACAGTAGCCCTCCGGGCAGCCTTGGTTCCTCCGCTGGTCCGGGTGCTCGTTTTCGGCTCTGGTTATCACGAGCGTGTGACTAGGTTGTCGGTTTTTGACATAAATTATTTAACAGGGCGTTCCCAGGTTTCAATGTAGTTAGTTATGCCCGATCTGTGCTGTTTGGAGTGTAAAAATATTTATATCCCAAATTATTGTAGTTCACATCCCAAATGTAAGTTGACATCCCAAATTATTCACTTGCATCCCACAATTTAAAAGTCTCGGCCCATCTAATTTTGAAGTGCATGTCTTGCCACTGTCTTTGGCAGCGATCAATGATGCCCGCCAAGTGTTCTTTGGCGGGAATCGGAGGGCTCAACTACCTTATATAAATATGGGTCTGGTAAAAAAATTTGGAGACCATCCTACAATAATTTGGGATGTGAATATTTTTACACTTTGAACAGCATACCGATCTACACTACACGGTAACTACTTTGCCTCAAAACCGGTGTATAGATGTCTTGGATGACAGGGCTGTCCAGAGTGAGAGGCTGCAACAAGCGAGGACCAGCATCGAACGTAGAGGCAAGGACCTGGTGTATAGAGCTCTTGGATGACGGTGTCATCCAAGGCAAAGGCCGTTACGCGGCGCGCTCTTTTTTCTTCGGTTTCGCCTACACCTTGCCAGATCTTCTGTGTCTCAAATTTCAATGTCTCAACACGAAGACGCCGCCGCTGAAACGCGTCCAATTACACATCCCCGTCGCGCCGCTGAATCTCCCTCAAACTCTCCTTGGGGTTGTATCCAGCCGGCTCGTGTACGATTCTGTATTCACTCTAGCTACTTTAAATTATATACTGTATCTGTTTTTTGGCTCCCTCAATAAATATGTACTTCCGCCGAGGTGGACTGCCAATGCGCTTGAATGGCGAATGAAATCCTCCTTTTCTTCTCTCTCTTTTCCTTTTTTGATTTCTTTTTTGTGTTTGTTCTCGTTGATACCCAGTGCATTCAATCCAAAACCACGCGATGCACCAGATGTAGTATAGGTTCCGGTGTCTTTTTCATCATTTGATGTACCCCAAATTTCGAACTCCGCCCATACCCGAACATCTGGAACCGAGATAGGGCAGTGCTGACTTGAAATATTTCACTGTCTCGAATCTTTCCGCCCGGTCCGGAGGACCGCGCTCTGAGCGCAGCGAGCGTCCTGGAACGAGACTAAAAAAGCCCCCGCGCCAGCGAAAGGGAGGGGTCTGTCCCCAGCATGCCGCGGATGCCGCAATTGATGGCACCAGCGGCAACAGTGATAATTGGAAAAAATGTGCTACTGTGCCGCACATTACCTTATGCGTGGAGCGTTACCTCTTGTACATCCTCCGAGTCCTTCGTTCTGTGACCTAAACTTATGGGAGGAGCACCCGCGTGCCGCAGTCAATTTCGATGTGTCGGTTATTTTTTTGTCCATGCTCCAAGCCACGTTCTGACATCCACTCGTGTGCCCACAGACGAGTCGGCTCTCAGTGCAATGGGATAGTTTGCCATCGACTCAGAGCCACCACTAGAACTGTGCGTCCGCGAAATCCGACTAGCTCTACTTCCACAGTATTCCCCCGGTACCCACCGCAGCAACCAGCATCGCGTCTTCCCAGCGCGCCAAACGCTGCTCGCCGCCCTCGAGAACGCTCAAGGCAGCACTGGCAGCTGAAGAAGCCAACGGAGAAGCCCTGCACAAGGTCAACACAGGCGCAAGCGGTTCTGAGATAGGCGATCGTCTTTCGAGAGTGATTCGGCGGTCGAACGCTTTGCTGCAAGTCACATCGCCGCCATCCATCTGCTTTATATTTGCCTGAAATAGAACTGGAAGCCGCCGCAGATTAACGAGCGCCCGGGAGGGGCCGTCGCTCCCCGCGCTTCACGTCCGCCATCAGGCCGTCCTCCTCCTGTGTTGTTGCTCGTGCAACTGGAAGTAGTGCCCCCCAGCTCTTTCAGTATCGACGCCCCAGTACTGCCCATTCCACTCATTCACAGTGACGCTCCCTCCCCAGCCCGCACCACCATTCCCCTCCCGCCCCCTCATGGCAGGTTGCATCACATACCAATCGGCGATAAATTTGAGAGAAAAATATCCTCACGCCACTGCAACGCCACCGCCAGCATAGGTTTTCAGTCTGCCGAACGCTGGACGTAATCTCGGTAGGCACAAGGGCGGCCCGCACGCCGAACTATTTTTTTGCATTCCGCAATGGCGCCGCAGATATGAGCTGCATGTGATAAAATCGCGCCTTTCTGTGGGTCTTTCGTCCTTTGCCCACTGCGCGGACTCTTCTTGACTGTCCCCTCATCGTTTCCTTGGAGATTCCTGGCAGTGTCACCGCTTTAACTCCTCGAGCGCTTCGCCCAATTATAGGTTCTTTCATCGACAACGTACCTTTTGTCTCACGTCTTAGGTTGGCGCCGAGTCATGTGTTACCGTTCTTATTTACAGCCTTGAGCCGATGGCAGCGGATTTGACCTCATACTTTCCACCCACTATGTCTTCCCCAGATACATCCCACAATTTCCAGGCCTCTACGGCTCTGATGCTGATGTTGACCAAGCTGAGCACTAAAACAGGGTCGAAAGACGACTCTATGCTGCAGGCGCTTTTACAAGCTCTGAGCATGACACTCAAAGTCCTCTACTCGGTACAACGCCTCGTTTTGTCTTGAATTACTTCTGACTACCTACCAGAAACTCACCGCGGCCACCGCACCCGATCCAGGTCTGGAATCTGTCGCCAGTACCGTATACGACATGGCAGAGGCAATTACCAACGAGGAGCGCCCACGCTCGTCAGTTATGTCATTTCTGCAGGAATACTCTGAAGACTTGATTCGGTATGCTCCTTTCTTGGGTCGCCCCTCAATCGCACTGACTCTCCCGAAGTGTGCTGGAACAAATTCGCGTGAATGTCGACTCAGGTCATTATGAAGCTTTAAGTCAACTCGTGGCAGAAATTATCGTGATGGAGGTGTGTGGTCGGTCGCGTTGACCCTACGATTGACTTGATATGTTTCTTCAGAAGGTGCTGTTGAGTGAAACCGATCAAAAAGGCGACACACCAGTAACTAATTCGTTGACGTTCGTCCGGAACTACATATCAGCTTATGTCTTATACCAGGTCGAGTCGGACACCATCTATGATGACGAAGTTTCTCAAAACCAAAGACAATTCGTGTCTGGTTCGTGCGTCCCACACCATCTGCTCCTGAGTAATGATATGTTCTTAGCTTCGAGTTCTGGAGAGCATAGTCCAGGTTCGTATGTTCCGTATTATTCCGAGTTCAATGCCGCCCTCTGAGCATAAACTCATCAGGCGCTCTCCAAACCCTTGTCGATGGCTGTCCCGAATATCAGGCTTCTGAGCATCATATCTCAACATTTGTGGTGTATACGCCAAGTGATGCATCCTCCACGTGCGTTCCTTTTTCTTCGCATGTTGGTATCTCGTGAATCGCCGTTAGTTCATCCGGGGCCACCACGGCGCTGCCGCAGGAGGAAATCGAAACGTTGGAGAGCCAATTTCCAGACGGCGGTACCATAATCTCGGTTCATTATCCTTACAAGGCTGTGGTGTGGATCGAACGTCATTACGACCACCCACTTCTTGCTTATATCCGATCCCGTAACCTCGGTGGCCCAATCGCATTGATGCTATCTGCGGAAACGCCGGCCCTGGCAATATTTGGATCGATCCTTGACGTCTGGGTTCTCAGAGCCGCCAAGTTGCTGTCAGATCTGTCCAAATTTGCAGTTATGATCAGACCTCTGGCCGACAACCCTTTTCCTGACTGGGCTGCCCGACATGACCAAAGCTCTATGCAGAGTGTGAATCCTTTCTCACAAGGCACCCAGCCACTGCGTACGAGATCAGCACTCAAGTATATAAAGGAACAAAAATAACCACAATACAGGCCGGACTGCCGGCAAGGCCTCGCGCTTGCGGGGAGGTGCCAGTGAAAGTGAAAATGAAGAGACAAGGACAAGTACTCTGAAAAAAGGCCCAACGCATTGGGTTGATGTGAGACTGGAGCTTAGCGGTACTGGTACTGAATACCGAGTTCGGCTTACTACCCAACTCCAGGTGCGTTTGGTGGTGTTTTTATCTTATTGTGCTGATCTGCAATATTGATCCACAGTTCACAACCCAGGAAAAAAACACGGACGAACACCGGGTCGGAAACGGTGATGTTCCCGAGATCATTTCCTGGACTCGCGTATCGGTTACTTCAGACGAAGACCGGATTATTCCGGATCGTTCGTACAGCGCTGCTGGATTCGTGGTCTATGGCCAGAAGATATTAAGTTGCAACAAGTAAGAGTTTTTCAGGCACCTCTAACTCTAATTGAATGCTGACTAGTAGTCCATATAGCATGGATTGCGAAGAATTTGCCCCACCTAACCAAACAATCAACGTGACTGAGACAGAAACGACACAGAAAGATCTGTCTGGGAAAATTCACCTTGGAGCAAAACCCATTGCTGAGATAGCCGCAAAGAAAGGAAAAATGAAGGCGAAAGCAGTGCAGAACGTGAACGACAGAGTAAGAGATATAATTGACGCTTCATTCTGCTTACTGCGGCACAGATTACCCCCAAATGTATTGTTCGTCACGGACGAGGTCAATCTTGGGCTCGCGATAGCAAAGAATACGACTCTCTCCTGTTTTCATATGAATCTGCACCTGACCTGACAAGCCCCGAGAAAGGCAAAAAACATCCGATGATAGCGGAATTCTCCATTGGAATTAATGTCGTTAATCCAGAGGATGTAAGCCGAGTTTTACTCTTTGGAGGAATGGATCTCATGTGTATTAGCCGACTTCTAAGCAGCTGCCAGAGTTGACTTCATTCATAGCTCGGAACCAAAATAATTTATGGATCGAAGATGATCTCCTGAAGTCCCGAGGACAAGGTATTCTGGTCCTAACATCAGCAAGTGATCTCTGCTGTTCTGTGGATTTCATGGCTCACGTTCCGTTTTAAGACGTATATCCAAAATGTTCAAACTCCAACTGCGCTATGTGTCATAGAGAATCCAAAAGTGGTGCTCGGGGATACTTCACTGACTGGTGAATGTGCTCACTACTTTCGTTGTTGGAAATCCTGACAAGTCAAAGATCCTCCCCCAACTGATACCACACCGGCACCATATAACAATGATGCTGCGATGGCGGTGGCAATTGAGGCCCTCTCTAGGTCTACGATGGATGAACAGCCCGGATTACGCAGAAAAATAACCCAGATGCTGGGGGCTCTCCCTCTATTCCGTCGACGACAGGAGAGTGATACCGATCTACCACGTCTACGCCTACACGAATTCATTGCACGGGGATGGGACGACACAAAGAACGAATGGAGGCGGCCAATCTATCCCACACTCGACGCGAATTTTCACAAAGCTGCCGATGCTTCAACGAGTCGCTGGAAAGTGGTTGTTGATGGTGCAAAAGAACCAGCTTCTAACCCTCACGCGGATGGAGGAATCAGAGCTGTTCCACTCGAGACTCGCAGCAGCCCCATCCCCGACGATCGGATGGAAATTGACGAGTCGGACGTCATGGCTGTGGCTTCTTAGCCACACTTTCGCCAAGCACAGCATCCGCAGTGGCCTGATCCCATCGGAGTTATCCGTTGAGAATAATTCTGCCACACATTATCATTTTCCGGCCGTTGGAAACGAAAGTAGTTGAACGTCGAGCAGGACTCTTTGATATCCGTGTAGCGCAACTAGGGGTGCTTAATTATCAAATCCAAACTGGTTCAGTTCGGATTTTTATTAAATACTATCGTGCGCTGGGAAGCTGGCCACTTGGAAATAACAGACTATGCAGCTATATTTCGCGGGATTTTGCGCTCAGGGATCCGAGTGGGACCTCTGGAGCGTTGTCTGTACAAATTTTGGGTTCGGGACGATGTGCCGATCAAAGATTGTTGCCTGTGTGACAGCAAAATGGCAGGGTGGGAACATTGCCGCTTAGCACCGCTGTCTCATATTGTCTCTTGCTCGACGAGTTCTTCGCCGATGCACGATGTTTAAGGCTCATTTTGATTGCACGGTGGTCTCTTCCACCCCTAGACTATATCTGAACACGTTAGCTTGCGTACCCATTCACCCCAGCTGCACCAAGTTTTCAAATCATTATCCGCCTACTCCGAATCATGTAGTGTCGCGTGAAATAGACTTCCGAAATTTACCTGTGCAAATTAGCCCGGCTAATTAGCTGCTAATTTACCGGGAGGTCACCGAAGGGTCAAATGGGGGTGTGAATTACAGGACATTGGGTCAAGCAGCGGCGGTACTTTAGGGCTGAATACTGGTCGTATTTTCGGTCTGCTACTACCCTGTCTCAGTCCGACTAAATTATGTACTGGTCAGTTGATCGCCAGTCACTTTTTTGTCACTTTCTCAGAGCTTAGGTGTGATTGCTTGTGTGATTGTGTGACCAATGCATTGCTTTCGGCAACCCCCATATCGGCGGAAAGGTATGGACAGCTAGTTGAACTCTAGTTGACTGGTAAATTAGCATTTTCAGGCTAATTAACGGCGGTGAAATGGCTTTTTTCCCCCGGGGCTCTGCCCCGGACCTCGGGAAAACACGGGTCACTTAGACCGTAATTTACCACGGTAAAATAGGTCAAGCAGCTCCCCGCTAGGACCTAAGGGTAAATTACCCTGGTCAAGCAGCCTCCAGAGCTGCTTTACGCGACACTAGAATGGCACCCTCCGTAGCTGGCAAAGGCTGAATGGGACAAGTTCACAAAACTGCATGGGCTTTAAGAATATATAGGGCCTCAGGTTTGACTATACACCGGGTTTCTCTCTCTCCCGTTCACTACTAACCACTCACCATTAACCAGAACGGCTAATTTTCCGGTCATACTCTGTGGATTTTCTGTAGGCCCAATCTAGGTCCAGGTGCGTAATTTCTGGTGACAATACATCCTAATCCTTTATATCTATCCACTTGTCGCGTATCTTGTACCCTGGGATGCTCTTAATGGCTCCACTAGCCTTGTCAAATCAGATATGCACATTTGACCCAATCTCTGCCTGCGAGAGGCATGCTCTCCCACCGCTCTTATAGATGTGGGGTACCACTCAAGTGTATGAAACAGAGCATATGTATCTAAAGTACAATCCCAAATACCTTCATGCCATTGATATGTCCAGAAACATTGTATTTGGCCGCCTGGCCAGCTTCCTGGTATTGCCATGTTTGGGACTGCTGTGAAAAGAAATATTTACTGAGTCACTGAGGGGACAGAATAAATTGGCCACTTGTGTCCTACTCATTGAAAGTATGCTTGCCTTCGTCGTAGGACAGCCTCAAATGGTCGTCCACAGGCTTATTATTCTCAAATGGCCAGGATCCCAGTACGTTCCTTTTTTTTTCTTCAGAGCTCCCTTGATGATGGCGTGGGAATTTTGTGGGAATCACCCAATATAGAAAGTGCCACCATTTTTTTCTTCGAAATGAAGCCAATACCACCAGTTGACTAAACACAGCTGACAGCGGCCTCCCGTCGATTTTCCTACAACGACGAGCTTGAGTAATTTTTAAGATCAACTGTTTTTTTTTCAATGCAAGTCACTGACACACAACGGCTGGGCATCTGGGCATCGGGGATGTTATTTCCGTGGAGACTGGTCGGCAGTGGGCTCCCTCTCGCCATGTCCATGAAGCAAAGATAAAAAATGAGCGAGGTTGAAAGCAGCAGGCCAGGTGAAAAAGAGAAGAAGGCCCAACTTGCCTAATCTTGTTTCCAGACGTTAGGGCAGTGGCTCGCTGCGCGAGCGCAGCGCAGCCTGCAGTGGTCCTCCGGACCGCTCGGAGAGATCCGAGGCAAGTTTTGATGAGAATTTGATGTTGTTGCACTGCCCTATAACGTCTGGTGTACTTTGACCGTAAAGGGTGCGATCGGTGTCACACTTGCACCAAAAAATATATTCTTCTTCTCCCCGTAGCCTGAAAAATCTCAAACTTGCATTACATCATCTACACATATATTCCTTCCCTTTGCCCACAAATCCAGTAATACTTGACCTTTATTTCATTGGTGACGAGCAGTTTACTGACACTGTTTTTTATGCCTCCCCCTTCCCATTTGTTGCTTGAAAAATAATTCCAAGGTATAATTATATTTACAACTCATAGATTACTTCCTATACCCTCTTAGTGCTTTGGAATGGCTGGAGAAGGTGAGAGAATGTGTTCCATCAGCATAGAAAATGATTATTATAGTGAAGATTGATTTCCTGCGTCCCACATCAAATATGTCCCGTGCATTCGGGGGAAATCAGTCCATTGGTATTCTATAATGGCCCTTCCTCTTTTTATGTGCCTATAAAACACTACAGGACTCATGCATGAATTAACTGGCGGATGGGAGAAACTGTGACTACAGTGACTGATGTCACCGAGCGCACCCTTCACGGCTAAAGTACAGTACACTGGGTTCGGATCAACCCACTCTCTGGACCGGATATCCGGTCTATCTCGGAGAGAGGTTTGCATCAAGATCGGTGAAATGGGCGGGATTTTTGGGACTCATTTGCACCACTATTTTTTTTTCTATCCCCTACTTTATATGGAATAAAATGTTCGTTGTATGCCAGTGATTCATTCCCTCTAATCTAGATTCCCGTGTCATCAGTTGGTGTAAAGGTAATTGAGCCTTTCTCATGCTCTCTGCTGACGGCGAGCACTTGCCTTGAGTACTTTTGAGTACCTGGGATGAGACTTTTTATGGGCTCTATTGAATCAGATAGTAAATTAAGCAAATTCTGCCTCTTCAAATTTTGAATAGCAGTTTTACGGCGCATCAAAATAATTTGCGGAGTTGCCGCTAATTAGTGTCACATTATGTCACATTGTGACTTGACACGATCGATGACCCAATGACCTTCGTCCACTATGGCTACTCTGAAATTCGACTCTGACTACTGGGAAACTACCTTACCTGATGTCCAGAAGCTGCCTGCAGATGGCAAACACAACGAGCTGCGTGGCTATTTCAGTGTAGGATAGGGGTGTGGGCTTGGTGGAGCCGGGTGGTGCTTTTGGCGGTCCTGCGACGGGGTGTTCCCCGGGAGCGAGGGAGAGGTCTTGAGGACCTCTTTCGCGGTGTTTGCGGTGTGGGGACATCCAAAAATAGAAAAATCGGAATTTCCGGTTGTCCGAATGCGGCTAAGATTCTGCTCAGCTCTCGTTTGGGGGGAAACTCACGAAAGGGACCTTTAAAAGTATGCTGGGCCAATCTAAGAGTGTTTCTCTCAACTTCTGCCGCTCCAGTTTTTTATATTACTTCATAATTGGTGTACAGGAGTGAAGTAAAAACGGGTTTTTAAAAAGCCCTCGTCTCTTGGCACCGACAGTGTACTATATATATGAAGCTGTGCCACAAATGTCGCAGGCAAATATCTAAGTTGGTTAAAAATTAAGACATCACTATTTTTTCCCCGAGGGATAGCACGGTTTTGGCAAGCACAGGAAGCGACGAACATCCCTCCCGATTTATGGATCTTGATACAATTTGTTTTGCTCGCAAATGATGCCCGCATCACCAAACAATGAACGGCGGCTTGATCCGAACCTAAAAGTACACCAGATGTTTAGGCGGTGATCCCTGGCTAGACTCGTTCACAAACCAAAACTTGTTTTGAAAGCTTTGTGTCTTACCGTGCTCAGGATTGTCCAAGAAACGGATTATATAACCTCCACGTGAGCCCACATCAATCAAATTGGACGTCTCAAAACCCAATCTCGCTTTCCGTCCCTCCCCTTTACCAAGCTTCGGGATGTTGCTTACCCACGTCGACTCTTTGGGCTCAGATCCCATTCACTTCGTTACTCCTCATCCGTTGGTCTCAAAGACACCACATCCGTCTCCAAGACTCCCGATCAATCCTTTCTATGGGCAAAATGGCAGCGTGCGAGGACCGAGCGCGCTGCGCGTACACTGTTAAATTTTTTGGTTTGTGCCTCGCCGCCTGCCGGCCATCCCACCAGTCATGAAAACCAGTCTTGGGTGATAAGACAGCGGGCCGCGGCGGAAATATACGGATTAAGAAACAGAACAAACAGGAACAACATCGGAGCAAATAAGAGGATCACCCTGCCAACGTGATGATCAAGCCTTGGCGAGATCGGATCATCGATCGCATCAGCGAGACAACGCCGAACATCTGGAACCGAGATTACAACTTTACAGCTTAATATCCTATTTGGTAAAGAAGTTTTTTACATTCCAGTGCTTTCTATCTATTAATACGACCTCACGGCTCACATCCCTTATAAGTCGTTTATAATTGAAGTTCCAGGAAGTGTCCTGAACTTGGTCCTCTCCTGCTCAAGGACCCACGGGATTTACCCTAGCCCTTTCGACTCCTCCCTGCACAATCCGTATCGAGTTGGTCGTCCACCACGCAGACGATGTGCGCCCCACCGTCCACGACGCATGCAACTTCGTACAGCGTGAACAACGATAATAACGGTAGCTGTTCATTCTCTCCCCTTCCCCGTTCCGCCTTCCCTTTTTTTCCGCCCCGACTCCCGCCCTCCGCCCTCTCTCACGGTCCCCTCCTCCCTTGAGCGTCGCTTTTTCCATCCGCTCTATTCTGCCCCTTCTTGTCTTCTCGTTTCCTTCATTCCCACCTTCTCCAATCCCTCCTTCCCCGCTGTGCTTCCATGGTCGCGGTACTGACGGGAATCACGGCCTAGATGCACGACTAATCAACAACGTCGGCGCCCACGCAGGCATTCCGCGGGGTAATGGTGGGCAAACCCAAGCCCCACCAGGAGAAGCCGATATCAACGCGCGCATGTGCCGCAACTGCGCGACGCGTGTGACAGCGCTGTGGATGCGGGACGACAAGGGGAATATCCTTTGCAATGCGTGTGGTGAGTGACGTTTGACTTTGGTTTGGGGGCAGGGGTCGTCGATGCGGGGTGTGATACGTGGCGGGATCTCGTCGATGTACGCCCGCACGTTGTGCCTCTGAGCTACTCCGATGCGTCGGGGAGCGCAGGTGGTCTTTGGTGTACCTCCAGCGGAGGGGCTCATTGGCGCACCTCCGGCGTCTTCTTTCCTGGCACCGCTTGACCATCCAGCGATGTCTGCAGGGCGTCGTCGATGGCGATGTCCACCCATCGTTGATGCGCGATGGTGGGGTCACGATGTGGGACATGCATTAGCTCCTAGAGAGTATGGGCGGGCGCACACACGATCTGCTCCCCCGTGATAACCGACCGTGCACTGACATGTAGTTATACAGCCCTGTATTTCAAGTTCCACGGCTCGCGCGCGCCGTCGTCAATGGACATCCAGCGGCGCAAGCGCATGCGGGCCGTGACCACGTCGCTGCTGGCCATGGTCGTGTTGCTGCTGGCCGTGCCCGCGTTGCTGTTGGCCGTGCCCGCGTCGCTGCTGGCCGTGCTCACGTCCATGGTCGCGTTGCTGCTGGTCATGCCCGCGTTGCTGCGGCGCGTGGCCGCGTTACTGCTGTCCGTGCTCACGTCGCTGCTGGCCATGGTCGCGTTGCTGCTGGTCGTGCCCGCGTTGCTGCTGCCCATGGCCGCGTTGCTGCTGGCCGTGGCCGCGTCGCCCCTGACCGTGTACGCATTGGTGCTGACCGTGGCGGCGTCGCTGCTGCCCGTGGCGTTACTGATGACCGTGCACATGTTGTTGCTGGCCATGGTCGCGTCGCTGCTGGCCGAGCCCGCGTTGCTGCGGCGCGCAGCCGCGTCGCTGCTGCCCGTGGCCGCGTCGCTGCTGCCCGTGGCTGCGTCGCTGCTGCCCGTGGCTGTGTCGCTGCTGCCCGTGCCCGCGTCGCTCCTGGCCCTGCTCGCGTCGCTGCTGGCTGTGTCGCTCCTTGTGCGCCACCTGCAGTCCGGGAGCAGCAACAACAACGCGATTACGGACCAGGCGGTGGCGGCAGCGCTGGGGCTTCGTGGCGGGCTTGGGAATTGGGGTGGGAAAAGGAACGTATTGGCACAGTTACCCCTTGTGCCTTATCCCACTCCCGCATTCGACCCCCTTGTTACTGAGCTCCTGGCTCATGGAAATCCTCTTCACTCCATCCTAGCCGTCATCCTTGTTTTCTGCACAGCGCCGTCACTGCTCCAAGTCGGCCACGTCCTCGACCTTTCTTGGTCGGAGGTTCGCGACTATCTACTGCCAGTCGCAGAACTTCTTGAACCTCTTGGTCTCCCAGAGCAATATTACTCGAATTTTCGCATTTCGCGCCAGCTCCAGGACTTCCTCCTCGATCCCTCCCGTCCGGAGACGTTTGTGGATATTCCCAGATGGCATGCCTTTGTAGCAAAATGGTGTTTCGACAGAAGCTATCTGTTCGACAGAAGCCATCTGAACTCCGACAAACGGTAAATCCTGCAGTCGTTGCTCCATCCGTATCTCACACGGATCGCAGCGACATATGGTACGCAGCGGATTATTGGGCTGACCACCTTTGCGGTTCAAGACCCTCAGCAGACCTATGGGATTCTCTCCGACGCTCCCTTATTCCACGTCGTCAGAAGTCGCGGCTCGTACTACCCGAGGTTATCGCATGGCTGAAAGTGAGCGGATGCTGCTTAATTCATTGTTTCGGTGCTCATCTTTCTTACAAGAAAGTAGATGTGGATGACACACGAGAACTCGTTGCCATATACGAGCATCTTTGCCATTAGACAACCGCCCTAGCCAGCCGCTCAAGAGCCAATGGATCAGCCAAGCTCCGCACCGGCATTGAGGCAATACTGGCAGCGGTTGGCCTCACTTAAACTCTCCTTGTATTACCGTTTCTTTTTGGCATACCGGTATCCTGCATGTAGATCATCAACCCTTACCTACCTTAATTAATAATTTTGTGCTTGTGCCGAACATTGAATGATCAGAATCGTTTTCTGCTTGCAAAAAGAACGCAGAAGAACGAAAATATGTAATCTATTTTGTTGTTCCCGGTACCGATTCAGGTACCAGCAAATCAGAATTGAAACCTGCATATAGCACCCGTGTTCATGACGGCTCGGTACACCCTACTTAACGGCAATCACCGAACAATTATGAATGTGTAGTGTTTTTTTGGGATGGTTTGTCTGGTCCTGGCGGAGACCTGTGGCAAAGTCCCCCGCCAAGTCTGTTGACGAACCGTCTTGGTATTTGGCGTACAGCGGTTCACCTATTTCATTTTTTCTTTTCTTTTATATTCTCGATCGTATCCCACGTCGCTTGACTGTATTAAATTACTCAAGCGTCGGCAGTCCCACTATTGAACTCAAATCAATTTGTAAGTACTTAAGCGAAGAGATTTTAGAGGTACTAAATTCGCAAGTAAGCCGAATTTACGCGTATCTCGGACAAACTCCACAACCCACAACAGACGAGATAAGATTGCATTGCACCGCTCATGGTCATGCCAAATAATCACGGTCGTCAATCTATTTTCAGAAGAAATTTGAGCAGTAAAATTCTGTCTATCACCAAAGTTTTATTCTAGGTGATATTTGGGCAGATAATTGAATATTATAGTTCAGGGCTGTTTTGCAAAGCATGATTATGCCCTCTGCCAACTACTGCATGAGGGCACAAACATATTTTGGGGCTGTTTTCCAAGGGTAGTACTATTTTTTGATGACCGCAGTTTGACCGCATTGCAAGTAAAGTTGAAATGACGGCACATAGGAAAATGCAAGGAAAGTTCCCACCCACATAAAACATGGGTAAAGTGTCAAAAAATGCTGCTTTATTCAGTCTCATTGGTGAACTTCGAATAGTCAGGGAAAAGCCCAGATCGTAGTAATGTGGGAAAAAAGTGTGGAACACTATTTTTGATCATGAGCCAGAGCATACTATCTGCAGAGGAACCGTTCGACTGGTCTAATTAGATTTCCCTGAGTGGTTGACAGCGCCGCCGCCGGGATGGCCAGGATGTGGTCCAATTTGCAGACAATAAATGGTGAGATAGGCTGTGCTGCAGGAAACCAGCTTGGAAAACACTCAATATGACTTGCAAGAGTCTGAAACATTATCTTTCAGGCCTTTGAAATATATACAGAGTTGAAACCCGGATCAGAAAAAATTCCAAGTTTGCCCAAATTTCCTGACGGCATTGCGGTATCTGTGACTTGAAAGTGCATATATGTGACACCATTACCCTAAGGTGTCCGCACAAATATTTTCGGGATTTTTGCGCTTGTCATTGTGGAGCATAAGCTCAATTATTTTGGTGTCCCGTTTTGGTGGTGGACCTAGATGCAAAAGACTGGGTGACGTACTGTGCCAACTGCATCCCTGCCACCAGATGTGGCTCTGAGGGGATAGAGACATTGCTAAATCTCCCCCATGTACAATGCCGGATTTGGGAAATGTAGTAGACACTCATAACAACAATTCTCCGCTCACAACTTGTGGCACAGCCACAAATTTCCGTTTTTGGTATGTTTTCGAATTTTCTTGCTAGCCGATGTGGCTGTGCCAGTAGCTACATTAGGATTGTATATTCGTGTATATCATCACTTTCTTTGCCCTTTTCCATCATCTGGCATCGCATCCGCGAGCCCAGAGCTTCTCCCGAGTCACGATCACGAGTTTCCGATCTCCCAGCTCGTAGAGACCCCGAGCGGTCTCCATAGTGGTGATTAGAGTGCGATACGATCCTCCTACGCGTTCAGCAAGACGCCCTGGCTTCAGGCAATAATCTTCACCTCAGCAAAGCCGACCGAGAATTTCGGTACCGCCGAGACATAACCCTTCTGGAACAGCAGAACCTCCGCCAGAGCGCAGCGTCAGCCCGTGCAACCAGACTATCGAGCCGGACAGCGTCTCCGAGTCCCACACTTAGCACAGTGAACCCAGACACGACTAGCACGTCACCCCCCAGCACACCAACAATTTCGACTCCATCGGACCTCACCCCTTCCCCAGAACCCAGACCAATTCTCCTCCCAGCCTTTTTTACGCCGACGCGCGTCCAGGCTCCTAGACAACAAACACAAACAAAAATCAGCGCCGCCGAATCCGACAACGAAATGACAAAACCTGTGGACCTGTTCCGCGGCAATGGGACCGCCGAGAAGGCCCATATGTGGCTGCGAATGCTTGAGCAGACCTTCAAGTATGACTCCGACGAGAAGGAGAAGGCGTACCGCTTCGAGAAGGGACTGTACCCTGGCAGCGATGCAGAAGAGTGGTGGGGGAAGTTGCAGACAAACGAGAAGACGGTGTGGAAGGACTTGTTGGATGCCTTCGAGAAGAAGTGGCCGAAACCCAAGACGACAAAGCGTGCCCAAGAGATCGTAATCAGCGAGCTCATGGAGAATCATCTCGACCGGAGTGTCCTCGGGCAACTCGTCAAGGACGAGGATGGCACCCTTGTCCTCTCGCATGTCGCCTGGTCGGAGGTGACAAGGCGGCTCCTCGGGGAGATCGAGGGAGGCGACGCAACGATGATGCTGAGGTCCAGCATCCGCAAAACGCTCCCCGTCGAGTTTCGCGCTCTCATCCAGGACGACAGCTCTCTAGACACCTGGGACAAGTGGCTGAGAGCCGTCGAAGCAGTCAGCGTCGACCGCATCAGGGACGCAGCAGAGGCGAGAAGCGGTGGTGACGTGGAGATCCAGACATGGGTGCTTGCGCATCCGGGAGCATCCAGGGAAGAGAGGCCAGTTCCTTCACGAGAGGATGACGCGCCTCATGAGCGCCTACGGCATGCCAGACATCATGAACTCTTATCAGTCGACATCGTCTCCGTCCCGCGCCCTGTATGTCCCACCTGCGGCTCGCCAGTCCCAGCCACAATCCCCGCAGCAGCAACGTGCGACGCCAGCCCACATGACACCGGTCCGCGCATACCAGTCCGCCCAGAGCACGCCACAAGGCCCGCGTACACCATGGGCCCAACGAACACAAGACAATGTCTTCGGGGGCAGCACGCTCCGGCCCATAAACACCTTCGCTAAAAGCCTACAGGCCCCTCCCTCGACTCCCTCCCCCTCTACACGCGCTCACAGCTTTGGTGGCGACCCTTCCAAGGACCTAGAGATCGCAGGGCGCATATATCAAAACCCCCGCACCTTCGCGGAAGATGCTACAGGTGTCCAGGCATACACCAGGGAGCTCGCCACGTGGACGACACAGAACTCCGGCCCCTCCCCCGACTACACGTCCTACCCACTCGCACCCGGGACTGTCGGCATGGGCTCGAAGGAATGCTTCCGCTGCGGCAAGATCACTAACCCCCCGCACTACGGCAAAGCGGCCTGTGAGGCCCGCGGAAGCACCCCGCTCTCAGTGAAGGAGCAGAATCTGCGCACCTGGGTGGGCGAGACTCTGTTCCCCCGCGGTAGCCGTACCCCGAGCCGCATCTCGCAGATCAACGAGACGCCGTACGACCCCCTCGGCGGGCGCGATCTTGACGAGCCACTCTATGAAGAGTCGGAAAATGGCGAGGAGCCCACCGTTTAACGGGTGGTGCGGCTCCTAGTCATAAAACCCTGGAGAGAGGTCGAGGTCACAGGATCGCCCGGGACGTTGCTAGATACTATCCGCATGTATTAAATTCTATGAATACACGGGTTATCAAGTATTCGACGTCCCTCCCTGCAGACATCATGAGTCTAAATGATGAGGATCAAGAGCGTGTCGCACCGTTCCTTCAAAGAGCGCAGCTTGTTGGACCCAATGGCGCAATAGTCCGTGTAACGGCGCAGGTAGATAACGGGGCGATGCGCAACTACATCTCGTTCAAGCAGTGGAAGTCGTATGGGCACTGCCTGTCCCCATTGGTGCCATCGAGAAGGGCCTTGGGCGTTGCGAACGGCGGCCAGGTCTGGCCGCACGGGAGGTGGTTCAGAGAGGTATCGGTCGGCGGTGTACAGGCAGCGGGGTGGTTCGAGGTGTTCCAATGTGGCGATGCCTTCGATATTATCCTGGGCAAGCCTTGGCTGCACAGTGTGCGGGCGATCCACAACTACGAGACGGATGAGATTCGCATCCGCGTCGTGGGTCAGGAGACGGTGCTACGGAACGAGGACAAGGCGGCCATAGAGAGGGAGAAGCAGGCAGAGATAGAGACGGAGAAGAGCGCAGAGGAGAGCACACCAGAGGAGAAGTGGGAGTACGAAGAGATCGCCCGAATCGCACGGAGAGGGGAGAAAGAGAAACAGTGCAAGGCTAAGCAGCTATTACGACGAGCTGAGCAGCCGCTTCCGTTCCCTGGCCTTGGTTACTCACCTCCTCCTCGTACAGAGCCTAAACCACGCATCCCACGACCGTTTCCGATGTCGGGGGAACGAGCACAAATACCGGCAGCTACAGATGCCGCTGTGAACACCCAGGTAGATGAAACGCCTGGGGAGAAGGATAGATACGAGAAGGACCCAGAGGAGCAGCTAGAGGACGAGTGGGAAAGAATCAGTCTTATAAGATTGTCCCGCTCACCTTGGGCAGAAACGCGCTTTGCTAAGTACCTCGCCGTCGACCTGATGCTCGAGGCTGACACATTCGACGCAGACGAGCACCCGGGGAACGACGAGAAAGACCAAAAAGAGCTCAACGCGACGCAGATAGCAAAGCTGGCACGCCAGAGGGCAAACCGGCTCTGGAACGACACGCTAGCTGTGGCAGCGCGGGAGAATGCTGAGATGCCGACGAGAGAGCAGCCAGTTTTGCCCGCAAGGGAGCAGAGACTTCAGCGAGACGAGGCGGACAGCGAGCGCTGGAAGCTGCACCAGCAAGCTAAAGCCTTGGGGAACATGCTCCAGATGAGCGTTGGCCCAGTCAAGTCGGAGGCACAGCTGCAGTCACTCGTGACATCGGAGATCCGGATCAGACGGCTTCGAAATAAGCTCGACGAGATGAAAGCCATGGCAGGCGTGGAGAACGCGGAAGGAGGAGAACAAGCTGAGGATATCCATGTGATTGGGGATGTAAGTGCTGACGATTTTAAGATCGAAAGAGGCACGAATAAGACGATGCGAGCCACGGACCCTTTCGACGAAGCACGCGTCCAGGAAATTTTGACAAAGATTAAAATTGGCTCAGACCTTACAGACGAGCAACGAGCTAAGGTTTCCGCCTTAATCCGTGAATACACTGACGTTTTTGCCTTGTCCATGTCGGAGGTTTTCTATGTCGATTGGTGGAAACACCATCTCAATATTGATCCTACAATTAAATTGCCGACACGGATGTCTCAACGCCCACTCACCGAAAAGCAGAAAGAATGGTTCTACGACATTCTAGATGAAATGGAGGAGTCCCACGTCATTCAGCGTGTCCCAGGCGAGTTTTTGAAATGCCTGAATAGTACAAACCTTGTGCCGAAAGAGGCTGGAAAAACAGGACTTACTCGGGCCGATGTTCTCCGCAAAGTCAATGCGGAATGTATCAAGAACGGACTTCCCCCCTTCTGGGAAGAGGTCAGGGAACCTGGTGAGAGTAACGAAGCGCTCCTGGAAGCTGTGGAAGACGCGGAAGCGGGCAAACCAACCATCGCAACGAAATGCGAGTGTGTCATGCTTTCACAGCGATAAACAAAGCCACCCAGATTCCGCCATTCCCGCACGGCGACCTGAAATCCAAACAGGAATTCGCCGCTGGCCATAGGTGGGCGAGCGTCATTGATTTCGCTGCAGGTTACTACGCTGTGCCTTTAGATGACGAATCCGTACCCTACACGGCCTTCTACGTCGAAGGTCATGGCTATTTTGTCTACCTTCGCATGCCTTTCGGCCTTACAGGTGCCCCCTCGACATTCTGCGAGATGGTGGCGGTTGCGCTGGACGACATGATCGGGCGAGAGCTCGTTAACTGGATGGATGACATCTGCCTTCCAGGTGATGTTTTCGAGACAAAATTCGACAATTTGACAAAGCTCTTCCAAAGGTGCCGGGACAAGGGACTATCGCTCTCGCCATCGAAGACGAAGCTCTTCTTCACCGACGTTCTTTTCGCCGGGGCCATGATTGGCCCGAACGGCCTCAAACCAAACCTGGACAAAGTCGGAGCGGTGGTAAACTGGCCCATACCGGAGAATATCACGGACCTCATGGGATTCCTGGGACTCACAAATTTCTTCCGCCGCCTCATTGCTGATTACGCGCGCATCGCAGCACCGCTTACAGACTTGACACGCAATGTGGAGATCCAGACGCCGGGCAAGAATTGGCGAGTACGAAAGGGTGCTTACAAACGCGCGCTCAAGACGACATCGATCAAAGACAAATGGGGAGATGCCCAACAGAAAGTTTTCATCACACTGAAGTGTCTACTTTCGCAGGAACCATTACTGAAGACCCCGCAGTACGACGGTCGCGTCTTCAGAGTCACTACGGATGGATCGGCAGAAGGCTTTGCTGGATTTATTTCCCAACAGTTCCCTTTCATCGACAAGGATGGCAAGGAGCAGTTGCGCTGGCACCCAATTGCGTACTGTTCGAAATGTACGTCTACAAGCGAAGCTAAGTACGAACCGTTCTTGCTGGAATTTGCGGCACTGAAATTCGCCTTGGATGAATTTGAATCTTACACCTATGGATCATCAATCGAAATTGAGACAGATTGCCAAGCCCTTCGAGACTGCCTCTCACGGGAACGGATAAGTTCGCACCACAGTCGATGGAAGGAATCAATTCTCTCACGTAACATCATTGACATACGACACCGCCCAGGAGTAGAGAACCCGGTTGCCGACGGGCTCAGTCGCATGTGGTCAGCGCGGAAACGGACCGACACGGATGGATCCTCCTGGTCTGTGCTCGCAGACTGGGATGCGATGACTGGAATTACGCATGATATCCTGGGTGTATCAGACTCACGAAGCACGCCGCTACACCCTTTACAGACCCAATTCGCTGGTGATATTTTCTTTGCACCCATTATAGAACATCTTCTTGGGCACACTGCAGGTGAAACGATTTCGGAAAGACGCAAGGCCAGCCACCGAGCTGCGGGGTTCATGATCGAAGATGGCAAACTCTGGCGTGTCGCCGATCGTGCAGCGCGGCGTGTGGCACGTACAGAATGCATTCCAGCCACACAAGGATTTGATAAAGCGCTGGTGGTACATGCAGAGAACGGCCATTTTAATGTGGACAGTACCAAACTTAAGCTTTCCGACCGCTATTTTTGGCCCGGAATGGATACTGACTGCCGGCAGGTGATGTTAGAATGCCCACGCTGCAAAAGTTTCGGAGCACCGACACTCAATTCACTGCTACAACCGATGCGCCGCACGCAGCCGTTCGCTCTCATTGCCGGGGATTATTTATCCTTACCATTGGGAAAAGGCGGCTTCAAGAACGTCGGGCTATATATAGACGTATTTTCCCATTTTGTGTGGGCGACGAAGCTGAAAGTCGCCGGCAGCTCCAAGACCACTGTTGACTCATTGCACCGCATCTTCCATGATTTCGCAGTCCCTGACTCGTTTATCGCAGATGGCGGGAGCCACTTTGACAACCACAAGGTTGACGAGTTCTGCGCGAATAATAATGTCAAGCACATCACCACTGCATCATACTCTCCCTGGACCAACGGCTTAATCGAAGGGAGCAATAAATTTTGCTTGGCATACTGAAACGTCTCTGCGCCCCAGACCACGATGCAAATGAAGGCACAGTTGACCCCAAGGACATCCCTGAGAACTGGCCCGAACATCTCGATGAAGCAACCCGTCTGATGAACGACCGCATTCTTCTCGCTTTGAAGGCTAAACCCCGAGAACTCCTCTTTGGAAGGATGTTCTCCCCTGAACACTCAGCTCCCCCTTCCGAACCCCAACCGACGACGACGACCGACGTCGACATCCACTGTGCGCTGGCGGATAGTCTGCGGTGGAGTGCCCATCTCCTTTCCCTTCAACGAGCTGAAAAACAAAAATCCAGTTTTAACAAAAATGCGAGGATTGTTGAGTTCCGCATCGGCGATATCATCCAGTGGTACGACTCCCCTGCAGACATGAATAGGAAGTCTATCAACAAACTCTTACCCCGCTGGTCTGCACCAGCCCAAATTTACGCACGTTCCCTTAACTCTTTTTCTCTTTGCGATATGAACGGTATTCCATTAAAAAACTCACTCCATATACATTCTCGCAGATTGCGCCACTACATACCACTCCGGGGTTCAACCCTCGACCAAAAACACCCCCGAGACGCCGGGGAGTATATACCCTCAAAAGAAGACCTCGAAATCGCTGAGGCAGAAGAAAAAATGCTGGATGCCCTCGACGCAGAAAAACGTACAGGGGACGCACTCTAAACTGGCTGGCCTGTGCTGTCAGAGTTCCACCGGGCGAGTAGGGCAGCCATAGTGGCTTGCCCAGTGCGTGGTGGTTCGATTGGCGGTGCTCACTAGGAGCATGTAGGTTGAGGAGCAGTTAGATGTCCGGGGCGGACATCGTTTGGGGGGGGGGTACCTGTGGCTGTGCCAGTAGCTACATTAGGATTGTATATTCGTGTATATCATCACTTTCTTTGCCCTTTTCCATCATCTGGCATCGCATCCGCGAGCCCAGAGCTTCTCCCGAGTCACGATCACGAGTTTCCGATCTCCCAGCTCGTAGAGACCCCGAGCGGTCTCCACCGACAAATGAAGTGGGGCTTTTTGAGTAGTTAGGATTGTTAATAGTCTCTGTAAGAGTCCTAGAATAAAAGCCTGGATCAACGGCATCGAAACTGAGCCTATAATTCCATATTTTTCGCATCTGGGACTTTTTCGGATCCGGGTTTCAACTCTGTATATATTTGTAGGTGAAAAGGAAACAATAAGGAACAGGAATGAGAATGAGATTGCCCAAGTTCCTTAACAGACCTTGTTCATGTAGCGCAATACTTCTCACTACATATGTGGTTATGTCTCCGGAGTGAAGATTTCCGCTGCTGCACAGCACATTGATTCAAGTCTGCAAGATAAACAAGGGATGATGATGATGATGATGATGATGATATTTCAGACTAGTTACTGTATATGACCAAAATCGGTTACAACAGCAGGGCCAACTGGGGCTGGGGGGGCTACGGGGGAGGAGTAAGATACGGTTTTATAGCACTGACATAGGTAATATAAGAAAGAAAAGTAGAATCACGAGTGGAAAATATCGGTGAGGAGGATGCGCACACGGAGTGGAGGATGCAGAGGTGGGGTGTGGGGCAAATACGACGGGGGTGATGTAGGTAAGGTGTAAAGTCTGATAGCCATTAAGAAGGTGAGGTAGGTAAGGTATTATAAGGATATTAGAAGAAGGAGAAAGAAAGAGAGATAGGAAGTAGAGGGACAAGGCAAGAAAGGAAGGAAGGGAGAGTGCACACACTTAAGAAAAACAGCCCATAGCTTCAATGAACCAGGCAAGCGATTTGACGAGGAGGACGTCATTGAGGATGGTGGGGAGATGGAGGTATATTTGTGGATGAAACTACTTTCAAACCAGGTTAATTTTAATACTGCACCTAATACAAACAGGTATTCTGTTGACCTAACCACAAGGTCTGAAGATATTGCAGATTGAATGTGTAGCGCAGTCCACTTCCCCCATTCTGTGGAACTCAAAAAAGCTCAGAAGCTCAATCTACAGCGTAAATATTTCCACATTCAAAAATAAAAACCGGGGACTCTTAAGATATATAAATACCATTAATATCACAGTTATTGTCGCAGTCTTCAGCCCAGGGCATCATGAAAATCAAATTATTGTTTCAATTAATTTAGAGAGACAGGTTGAGCAGAAAAATATCGGCCTCACACCAGAAGACTATTGCGTCCACAGGATTCCGGAATGGTTGAAACCAGGGGGATATATATCCCATTAGTGGAGAACGGAATAAAATGTTCACCTCAGAACCAAATTCACATGTCAAACAATTGATCTAATACATAGTCTCTCAGGGACAGACGTTTTAGTGGATCTAACTCGTACCTCGTTCACTTCTAATACACCCTTTTCGGACGGGATCAATTTGGGATCAATATCAAATACACTCGTTTTGGAGAGGATACACAAGATGTAACGCTCCTCACATAAGGTAATGTGCAGCACATTGTATCAGATGTAGTACATTTTCCCATAGTCACCGTTGCCGCTGGTGCCATCAATTGCGGCATCCGCGGCATGCTGGGGAAAAGTTCCCCCAGGCCTCTCCCTTTCGCTGGCGCTGCCCGCCTTTTCCCGCTAGCGCGGGGCCCCCTTTCAGTTGCTTAAATGGCTTTGGTGCTCATTGCGTGCTTTCGAAGGGGGGTTTCGACACCGGGCCGGCTGGGGGCTGCCCCCAATCCCCCTACGCTGCGCTGGGCTGCCGTTGTGCGGAGCTTTTGCCTGCGACACTACACTCTGTCCGCTCGCCGTTATGGCCCACTGCGTGGGGCTGGCGCCTTCGGTGCGGTAGCGGGTTTAAAACTATTCATGTGCCGAAATCACTGCCGTTGTCAATGTGCCGCATCTTGCACTGATCTCAACCTATTTTTACGGTATGTCATGAGAATCATCATGGAATGTGAAATAAATGTATGCGTTACATCTTGTCCGGTTTTGGACAGGATACCCTCTTTTTGGCCAAATACACTCTTTTGGGGTGATCAGTACCTGCTTGTTCCTGTTAGGGACCACCGCAGTAATACATCCTCCTCCTCCATTACCACAAACACCAGAACCGCTGGAGACGCCAGATTGCTCTCACAGAGTATAGGACAGCATAACCAAGAATATCGGTATGGGCCTGTATGGCTAAAGCAAGGGTGACATGATGACTAAGCTACAAAGCTACCGCGCCAACATTTTATGCCGGAATAAATCGATGCAGCCAATCAGAGGCCATGATGGGCCGGTGATAGAAGGCTGCTGTCACCCTCCAGGCCCCCCCTGACACCATCAATTTTGAGTGACATTATTTCCATTTGGACCGGATTTGGACCAGATTTCACACACACGATTTATCCCAAGAGAATTTCGCAAAACAACCAGCTGAACACACACTCAGAGACTCATTTCTCGCATCTCCCAGCGGGAGAAGCCTTGGTTCAAGTTCCAAAACTACCCAAAACTGCCCGAAAAAGGCTTTTTCGGGTCGACCGGAAAAAGACCTTTTCGGGTTGAGCTCCGGGAGTTTTACGGCATGGTAGCGAGCCACAGCCTTCGAGGCTGTGCCAGACCCACCTTTCACCTTTCACCTTTCACCTTCACCTTTCCGCCAGTGAATCATCACCATAGCACCGCTTGTCCCAGGGAAGGGACGCCGTTCTGGCACACATCGCTGCGGCTCCGCATATTTACAGCAGATCTGGCCTCATACCTTCCAGTCCCATGGACTACCCTGCCGACTTCTCGGTTTTCCAGGCTGCGGTGGCCCAAATCTCGAGCAATTTACGAGCCAGCTCAGAGTCGGCCGCCAACCCTCAGTTGAGAGTGTTTTTACAGGCCGTGGTCGTGACACTAGAATCTGCCAGCTCGGTGCGATCGCATTTTCTCTCTGTATTGATCATGGGTCTGATTATGGTACATACATATTAGAAACTTGCCGAAACCACCGCAGCCGATCCGGAAATCGCCTCCATGACCAGGACACTGTACGACTTCGCCGAGACAATTCACGAACAGCACGAAGACTCGTTGATTACCTCGTTTCTCCCGCTGTATTTTGAAGACTCGACCCAGTACGCCACTGCCCTTCTTTGGTGGCCCTCCAATTGCGCTGACTGCCCGGGAGTGTTCTGGAACAGATCCGCTCAGTTATTGGCACCAGTAACGTACCTCAACAATATTCATATCTAAGCCAAATGGCGGCAGAGCTTATTGTGATGGAGGTATGGCCAGTAGCGTCTACCTTCCGATATGCTCTGATGTGTTTCTGTAGCAGGAGCTGCTCATTAAAGCTCCCAAAACTGAACCAATACCAGTAATCCATTTCGTCGATGTTCCTCGCCCTTGATAGCAGAGCTCATGTTCTACCATAGGTCGAGTCTAACACCGCCGAGGAACAAGTTGCTCACGACCTGAGTGAGGAGAGAACGATGTCGTTGCAGGATTTCCGTCTTCTAAATCGTGACGATCTGCGGTTCCCAAGTCGCCATTCATTCGGTTCGTGTGTTCTATGAGTTCGGACTGTAAAAGTAGTAACTTCACCCGCAGTCAAGTCGTTTGTTGACGCGTTTTCTGCATGTGACCGGATCTGTCGAGGTTTGCGGTCATGATACCCCTTTGCGGTCCCTTTCAGCTCGTACGCTTTCGTATTAGTAGTTTTATTTTACTTCTTGTAGATTAGTGCATATGTATTTCAATCGCTATCAGCGGTCGCGCCAGTCTTTTGATTTTCGTTCGTTCGAGAAGACAAAATGCAGCATAGTCTTTAATCGGGAAGCGAAACAAAAACCGTGAAGTGAAACACCACGTGTTTTGCATCTACGGCACCTCCCACAGGGCCAGATTTTTTTGGGAGCATCATATACCGTCAAAAACTCGCATTCACAAAAGGATTTGAGCAGGGAGCTCTTCTAGAGCCTATAACTAATGATATTTTAGAACACTGTTTGGCCCAGTTTTCCGACGAGTTGAGCAGCCACCGTTTCCCAGCTCTTGCCCATAAATTCCACAGTCAAGGCATATATTGGGGGTTTTCGAGGTCACAGATTCTGAATATGGGTACACCGAGTCATCAAACTCTTTGCCTAAGGCACAAATCATGTGCTTGTAGTGTTTCGCTTCCTAGTGAATCATCGAATTGGATGGTTCCACTAAATCCGGCCCGTTCTTCACCACTTTACCACCAATTCACTCAAACCTTTTTATAGTCATGTAGCTACTGATTGACTAGAAAAATAAAGCAGCTGGAAACCAGTCTCCATCATAGAGTAATTCACGATGTCGCCCGATCGTTTCACTTCTCGGTTAAAGACTGTATGTAATCTATCTTCCCCCTACAGTCTTAACCGGGAAGCGAAACACTACGTGTTTTACATCTTCGACACCTCCCACAGGGCCAGTTTTTTTTTTGGAGCATTGTATTCTATCTAAAACTCCTGTTCACCAAAGGAATTGAGAAGGGAGATCTAGAACCCAAGAAAGCTGATCTTTTGGAACATTGTTTGGCCCAGTTTTCCCACTACTTGAGCAGTCACCGTGTCCCATCTCTTTCCCGTAAATTTCGCTGTCAAGGCATATACTTGGGGGTTTTCAGGGTCACAGATTTCGAATATGGCCACACTGAGTGATCAAAATCATTCCTGAGGCACAATTCGTGACCCGTAAATAATCTAATTTGATGGTTCCATTCAATCAGACCCGTTCTCCACCAATTCTGCATTAAACAGCTCAAACCTTTCAGTAGGCACGCAGCCACAGAATAGATACAGTGACTAGAAAAAATGATTGCACATAAATCGGTCTCCATCACAGAGAAAATCGCTGTAGTGTGTAATCATTTCGCTTCCCGGTTAACAACTGTAGTCTTCTCTTCTGGATGTTCGGTCATTGGCATCGTAGCCGCGGGGCAGGGAACAGGATAATTCTAGGGGTTGCTAAATAGAAAGGTGCTATGAGCTGTTGTCTACTGAAACTCCGCAAAATGTTAGTAAAATGTTGCCGGTGTATCATGTATCTTCATCTCAACCAAAAGGCAGCCTGTAGGCAGTATGAATGCGGGAATGATGCCCAAGTGACATTTGCAGAGTTAAGAATTAAAGGTGGTGCGCAACTTGAATTCTGGGGGAAACAACTCAGGATCAGGGTTAAAAAATCAAAATTCACCCCAGTGCTTTAACTACCACCAGTCCTTTCAAGGCCAGACTATGTCAGGCATCGTGCATTGTCCTCTTCGCAGCTCATATATGTGGGAAAGCTCAACTTCAACTTGAAGGCAAAGACAGCCAGTGTTCGTGCAGTGCTTCGCGTTGCAGAATCATCGCTTGAGGTCGGTCGAGTCCGTCAGAGCGTTCAGCTGCTGAACCTTGCTCAACAGAGACCGTCAGCCCAGACACCTTACAATCTAGTTTTGTGTCGGTGCAAACACAGCGATTAATCATAGGTATTCAGCATCCAGTTGTTCATTGCGATGGCCCTACGTCGACCCCGGCACGCGGGACAAATAAATCGAGCTCCTCACATTATTTCTACATTTGGCGAAATTTCATGCACTGCCGTACAGCCCCTCCCAAAATGGTAATTTTGGGACCTGCGTCAAATTTTGGAGATACTCTTTTGACTCAGGGCAAAAATGGTCCGGTAGCGCAAAAATTGGGATCGAAACACTCCAATTTTTACCCAAAAGACATCCAGACAAAAGATGGGGGCTGCCTAGCTCCTCGCGCTGAAAGCCGTAGGTCAGGCTTCCAAATAGGGAAATTCTGTAAAAGGAATTTTAATCGAGGCTCATGCTGAGATTTTGCTCGTTTTGTCGACTTTGGATCCCCTGGCATGTAATAATGTCTGGGAGGCTCCAAGCATCTTTCGGACTCAATTGCAAAGTTTGCCATTCAACCAAGGTGCAAAATGCATGTATTTTTTCGCATATTTGGACCGTAACACATGCGGTGCGTAAATGCAAGAGCATTTGGGAACTGGAAGAACCGGCGACAATCGGGCGTGCACAACGGAAACGGCAGCATTACGGAGTTCAAATTAAGCAGTACCATTATTATTGTGCCAGCCCACGTGGTATGCCATTGGTAGCCAAATTATTTATGGTCCCTCTAGCTCCCTCTACATTTGCCAATTTTGGCATTGAGAGATATTGTAAAGATTACATTTATGAATTTCATATATTTCTGGCTCAATCACATGTTTCTCAGCTGAATATGTTGTCCATCCCAAAATATTAGGCTGCTGAGACATGTTCTTGGCATGCCAGACGGCTTTCGGTGCGAAAACAGCCCGAAACCAGAAAATGCCGAATATAGAATATTTTCACAAATTCCTTTCTATCACTAATTGCATGTGAATTAGTTGAGTAGATCTATCTAGTTTTCATGTGAATCGGTGAAGAACCGACTGAGATATCGGGAATTCTTTGAAAATATCCCAAAACGGACAATTTTGGTTTGCGCCTTCGGTACTGCAATTAGCCGTAATGTGAACATCGGTACTGGGCCAATTTTATTGAAAGTACATGTATGGCTCCCGCAGTCTGCCCAACCTATCAACTCCTGATCATGATTAACGCCGATTAAATATCCTGGACAACTCACGACTGCAGAACTGAGAAGGCGATGTGTGCATTTGCACCAGAAGGCTCTCTACCAATTGGTGACGCATGACGGCATGCGTACTTTTGCTTGCAACGGTGCAAGGAGTGATTGTACAGACAAAAAAACTGCATGACACTCAAAGAAATCTATACTCTTTGCTCTATTACTCACTCTTGTCAATCATTTAGACGAGTCAGCGACCGGAAAGATAGTGATTTGAAGATCGCGACGATAAGGTTTTGCATTCCTTGTATGTACGGAATTTGTTCACCTTCGAGATGTTTCTTAATCTAGTATGTACGCAGGAGATTCCTGACAGGACTTTGCTGCTCACTTATAGCTTTTACCATTGAGCTCGCTCGCTCGTCCGACGCTACGGGTCGCCACCCATTTCTCATTCAATTATTTTGTTTGTAAATCATTTCTTCTGAGCAGAGACAGAGGTCCCTTTTTTGGGGGGAGACTTCCTGAAGTAGCTAGGATCCTTCTGGGTGAGAACTACGGTTAAGCCGAGGCAGTAAATAGCCCGTCGAAGCGATAATTGATCTTTGTTTGCCTTTATTTTTTCCATTTAGACCCTAAGAAAGAATTGAGCACCCCTATTGGCAAATCGCGAACCGATATTATCCCATGGGCGTAAATCGCCTTTTATGGGGCCCCGGGATACACGGACGCCAGCGCATATGATAAGTAAAGTGAAACGAATACACCCATCGGGTGTATAAAAAGGTTGGACGCCAGCGAACCTTCAAGTTGACGTTTAAAAAAAAATTCAGTTGTGAATCGACTGGCAAGAATCGACCATGGGAAATATTGGGAAAGAGGCATGTGCCACGCAGACTGAGTTAACTTCCTGTGCCATGCAAACAGGGTTCCATTTCCGGGGACGGGGTTACCGCTTTGGGACTGTGTGGACTTGGGAGCAGCGGGTGACTCCGACTGAACTTGGCAACAGTACACCGCTGCGTGATGGCTATCATATCACTCGTCATCATCGCTGGACGCGGATGGCTATCCGTGTAGGGTGTTGTTTCACGCCGTTTCACGCGTGCGCGACGGCAAAGCCGACGAGAAAGATGAGCACGGTTCCTCATGGACGTGCGCAATTATCGGTATTAAGCAGGGGACGATAATTAAAGGGCTGGGCGTGCGCGGAGGCGCATCTCAGGGCACTGATGCCCGGATCTAATAATCTGTTGATGATCGCATTATATTAATCTCTATCGATAAGATTGTGCATTGGTGTGGTGCCACCGCTGGATCGCCCGTACCTACTACCTATTGCCTAGCGATGGCCTCAGGTTCGCCCTTGCAGTGCACTCGACGCCAGCCCTAGCAACGACGACCCTGCAATGCATCTCGGACCACTAGCATCGTTGATTAATTGATAATTGATGTTATCTAATCATGCGATAATGGCCGCTCTGTGATTGGCTGATGTTATCTTAGATAAAGTGCCCCCTTCTCCCGCCTGCCAGCTAGTTTTTTCTGCGCCCGCACTTACTATCTAATCTACCGCAGAGACAGCTCCGACTCGCTTTGGCCTGCTCCTGCTCTGGTTCTCTCTGGGTCTCTGTGGTATACAAACAATACAAATACAACTAGTCCAATGTCTTCTATGCTGGACTCGTCCCCGCGGCCAGAGTACTACCCTGGCGACAACAACAGCGCAAACGGAAAGGCGCTGAGTCCCGTTGGCGGTGGCGCGGAATACAGCTTCAGCGCGCACGGCCTGGCGGCAGGGCGCATCCCGTGCAACAACTGCGGGACGCTTGATACCCCGCTGTGGCGCCGCAACCCCGACGGCAACCCTGTCTGCAATGCTTGTGGTGAGTCGCTCATTCCTTCCTTCCTTTCCCTACCCTCTTTGTCCTTTTTTTTCTGTGCTGTACGCTGTACACTGCCGCATCGAAATTTTGAAGGGGCGTTACCTCACCCGCGACGCCGATCTGGATTGCACAGTATCGATCGATGAGTGCAGTGGCATGCGTGGGTGTGTCGAGGGAGATTAACTGCCCCCGGGCGGCCACGATGCTCTCATGCCGCATCCAGCACGCACCCATCGATGCGATATACACCCCTGCACTTCCTTCCTCTTCCTTCCAAGTTCTCTCCACCCTCGGATCCTCGTAGGATCTTTTTTCTTCTTCCTTCCTTCCCTCTTTCCATCGACACTGCACCCCCTCCCCTTCCGCACACCTAATGGCTGATTCCGCCCCCCGCACAACAGGCCTCTACCAAAAAACGCGCAACATGCCGCGCCCGTCCTCGCTCTCGCCCACCACCCAGCCTATGCCCATGCCCATGCCCCCCGCCCCGTCCGCGACGCACCCCAACTCGTACGGCGCAAGCAATAACAATGGTAGGCGCACCGTTTCCCATTTGAAATTCAATTCGAGTCCTTCGCCTTCGCATCGTCGTTTTTGTTATCCCCTCCCTTCACGCCCTGTTTCCCTTCCCCCCCGCGTCCCGTCTTTCACCACCTCCCATCGTCCGTCCTACTATCCACCTCCCTTTACGAGCATCCCTCCTCCCCTCTACTACCCGCTTTAATCGTCCCCTCCCCCACCTCCCTTGACGATACCCCCCCCCCCCCCCCCCCCCCCCCCCTCCCCTCCCCTTGACGACATTGTTCGTCCCTTCCTCCCCGCGCGCGCGGCGCCATCTCCTTCCTACCCGTCCTCCCTGCCCACCCCCCATACCCATCCTCCCCTCCCGTTCCCCGCATCCCATTTACGCCGGTACCCTATCCCCCTCGTCATCCCCTCCCTCCTCCCCGCCCCTTCGCCTCCCTCCTCCCCCACCCTCTGCGCTCGTTCGCCTCGCTCCCACCCCCTCGTTCGCTATTTTAATCTCGTATACTATTTTTATTCCTCTTACTTCCCCCCCCGTACTTGCCCCCCCCCGTCCGCCCCGCCCTCCTCCATCGCCTATCGCCGTCATTCCCCCTCGGGCACCCCCCTTCTCCCGCCCGGGCATCGGATATATTCTTCTCCCTCCCCCCTTCCCTCCCCTCCCCGCGTCGAGTCAACTCCCTCCTTCCCGCTGCCCCCTCCCTTCTCCTACGTCCCCGTTACTTTCGTTAACCTCCCGCCCCCCCATTATCCCTCTCTCGACCCACGACAGGCCCCCCTCCTCCCCTCCCCCCCCATCTCCATTCCATCCGTTCTCTTCCCCTTCCCTCCCCATCGTGCCTTCTCCTTCCGCTCACCCCCTGTCTATCGTGCCTGCTCTCGCTTCTCCCTCTACCCTCTTGCCTGCGCCCTGTCCCTAACTGACGCCCCTCCCAGCCCCATCCACCACCCCCTTCCCCGCCCCAGTCCCCCCCGCGGGCGGCACCTGCCCCGGCGACGGCCGCTGCGACGGCACCGGCGGCACCTCCGCGTGCTCCGGGTGCCCGACGTGGAATAACAGCGCACGGCTTGCGTCTTCCCTCAACAACGCGTCTTCCCTTAACAGCAACACCAACAACACCAACACGGGGGGTAGTGAGGCTGTCGGCAACACCAATGGGACACAGCAGAATGCTGGCACTGGCGCGCAGAGCAAGAGCCCCTCGCCGCCGGCGCATATGCGACAGATCTTGAACCCGACGCCGCCGCCCCCGCAGCCGTCGAGTGGTGCATCCGCTGGTGCTGGTGCGTTTGTCTTTCATTCTTTCCCCAATCTTCCGCACCCGACCCGACGCCCCTATTATCCCTGCTGACCACCTCCCTCTCCCACAGGTGCGAACGGCACGACCACCGGGGGCGCCAACCCGATCCGCAACCTCGTCTCACCCGCCCCCGGCGCAAACGCAAACGCGGGGATCGCGAACCCGCACCTGATCAGCCTCAACGGCGGGGCGCCTGCACCGGGTAAGTGCCTTGTCGCAGCTGGGTGTTGGTTGGTGCTGACAGCACATTTCATCGTGTAGGCGCACAATCCCAAGGTGCACAACCGAGCACGAACAACAGCAACCCGCAAGTTGGAGGAGGAGGAGCACCACCCCCCCAAGCGGAGACCAAGATCAACGCGCTGGCGTGCGGCAACTGCGGGACGAGCACGACGCCGCTGTGGAGGAGGGACGACGTGGGGAATAATATTTGTAATGCGTGTGGTGCGTTTTGTTTCTTTTCTTCTTCCTTCTCTCTCTTTGCGTTTGGTTTTTTTTTGGTTTTTTGGGGCGAGGGGTGGAGTCGGTGTGGGCGTGAGCGGGCGTCGTCGATGTGTGTGAAGGCGGGCGTCGCGGTCGAGAAGGTCGTCCTAACCCGGGTGCACCGGGGGTCGTTTTCTTGGGTGGGGAGGTACGCAACGCGGCGATGGCGACGCGGTGGTGGGACGCGGGTACGACGGGTACGATGTCATTGGCGTCCGTCCGTATGGCGCAGGCGATACTCATGCACGGCCTATCGTGTCGGAGGGGCGAGGGCGCACGTCTGGCGCGGCGCGTGCTTGGCCCTTTGAGCGAAGGCTGCTCGGCCATTTGAGCAAGGGCCGCTGGAGGGCGCACAGCGTCTTGCGTGCGGCACCCCACCGTCTGGCGCGCTGTGGTGGGCTCGGACTTACACCAATCCACACCTGCGCGCTTTTCGAGCGCGCCGATGATGGGGTGCGGGAACGACGGGGTCGATGGGCGGCGGTGTGTATCCGTTGTCGAAAGGTGACGGTGTGGGCCCGTCGTCGCTGGGGCATGTACTCGTCGTCGCCGATGTCTATTCCGACGGGCTGGGCATGCAGTATCTCCTGCGATGCGTCGGAGTGTGAAGGGGCGCGGGGACGGGCTACGCACGCACGCGCCGTCGGTGCGCCGTTCCTCTGGTGCTGAGCACGATGCGAAGGGGTTGGGGTTGTGCGGGGGTCGTGGGGGGGGGGAGGGGGGGTCGTGAAGGTCGGCATACTGGAGTCTACTCTGGGCCCTGATTGCATGGGCATACCAATGGTTCCTGCAATGCATGGGCATACCCACGGTTCCTGCGATGCATGGGCATACCCACAGTTCCTGCGATGCGTCAGGAAATACCAATGGTTTCGACGACATATGCACGCACACATGCCGTGCGCAAGCGGAGGATGATTCTTCCACTTCATCTGCCGGCACCCCTGGCGTCGCTTGCTTGTGCCTGCGTAGCCCGCTTACGTCCACCCGTATCGCTCCCTGCAGGCGCGCGCGACGCGCGCTCAATCTTTCTTTCCCTTCTCGCTCTTTATGGCCCTTATCCCTATATGCCCTATGACCGCACCTTCTCTTCCTTCCTTCCCGTTCCCGTCCCTATCTCGAGCTCTCCCACGCATGCGCGGCCGCCCCACACACCCTTTTATTCCCCCTCCCTCCCCGTTCATTGTCTTTTCGCGCATGCTTTTTTTCTCCGCTTTTTCTCCTTCTTTCCGTTCTTGCGCCTTTTTTTGCGCGGCCCCATGCACGCGTTATGCACGCGCACGCCGCATCCGCGTCTCCGCGCCCTTCCCATGCCCTGCCAGACGACGAGCCTCATGCACCAATACGCCCTGCCTCATGCCTTGGAGCGTGTCGATCGATATCAGATATGTCGTTATCAGATACGATTACCCGGCGAGAAGATCATCTTATCGTATCTGATATCCGTGTGATCTGCCTCGGCTGTTTTTCGTGCCCCATTCTCTTTCGGGAGGCCCTCCTCCCCCATCGCTCATCACATCCGTCTGCGTCATTTTTTTGTTATCTCCTTACTGGTTTGCGTCTCCGACCTTGTTTTTCTCTGCGCGCGATTTTATCATCGTCTCTGTCCATCCTTTTTGTGCCTCTCCTCACTCCCCCGTGATACCGGTTGCTGACCGTGGTGTGTTTGATCGTATAGGCCTGTACTTCAAGCTGCACGGCACGCACCGCCCGACGTCGATGAAGAAGACGGTGATCAAGCGGCGCAAGCGCGTGCCCGCCGCGGGGGGCATGCCCGCCTCGCCGCCCACGCACCACCTGCAGCCGGGGAGCAACAACGCGATGACGGACCAGGCGGCGGCGGAGGCGTTGGTGGCGGTCGGGCGCAGCCGCGGGGGGCTGAACGGGGGGAATGGGAATGGTGGTGGTGCGGGGACGGACGAGGATGGGGAGGACGGGGCGCCGAGGAGGAAGAGGGCGAGGAGGACGAAGGCGGGGGCGTCGACGACGACGCAGCAGCAAAATCAGGTCCAGATGCAGCAGCAACAGCAGCAGGGCCAGCAGCAGGAAGAGGAGCGCGAGCGCGAGCGGAAAAGGCCGTGGTTCCCGCAGCCGGGACAGCAGCAGCAAGGGCAGCAACAGCAACAGCAGCAACAAGGGCACTTTGACCTGCCACCGCTGGAGCGCGCGTTCGGCGCGTTTGCGGGGCAGGCGGCGGCGAATGCGATGCGGGGCGGGTCAGTGTCGACGCCCCCCAGCCGCGGCGGGGCAGGGTCGCCTGCGCTGGGGGCGGGGGCGGGGTACGTGCTACCACCGGTGCGCGCGGGGGGGTACTACCACGAGGGCGAGAATGGTGTCGCGAGCGGGAGCGGCAGCAGCGTGAATGGGAATGGGATGGGCATGGGCGGCAGCGGGGTGCCGACGCTGGAGGAGCTGGAGCGGCACTATTTCCAGCTGCACGAGCAGCGGCGCAAGACGGAGGAGATGTTGAGGGAGACGGATCGGCTTATGGCGGGGGTGAAGCGCGGGATTGACGAGATGCGCGCGGGGGGCGGGGGGGCGGCGAGTGCGAGTTCGGGTTCGGAGCAGGCGCAGCAGGGCGGGGCGCCGATGGCGCTGCTGCCGGTGCGCGATCGCGAGCAGCGGGAGCGTGGTAGGGAGAGCTTGTGGCCGCTGAGCGAGCGCGCGCCTGAGTGAGCTCGTCACCAGCCGACGACTTTTTGGTGGTGGAGGACAAGATACGATGCCTCCTTTTGCTATTGGGTTCTTCTCTTTTTCGTGCGTTTGTCCATACTTCTCGCTATCGGCTCCTTCTCTCCACATACTGTACTTATTGGCCTTGGCCAGCAGATATTACTTAATAGTTCTCAGGTATTCTCTCCATCCTACTCTTTCCTTTTGCTTTTTGTCATGTATCTATTGTACATACGCTACTCGTGCCGCGGTGAACGCGCGTATATAATGTATTTGAAGGGTTACCCCGGCCGATGTGTAGATCCTATGCAAGCCCAGTTGAATGACTGGTCGACGAGGCTGCTAGTGTCATCATCTCCCGAATAGTCAGCGACGAGGTGATCGCTGGAGAGAGGAACTCACCGGAGATGATGTCGAAGTGCGACGTATCGGCCTGGAGGAGGATGTCTCGCACGGTCATGCTCGGCGCCTCGCGGAGGTACTCGTCTTCGTCGTCTAAGAAGGCTCCCTGCATAAACATAGTCCTGGGTGTTCGAGGGGTCGCAGCAATATCCAGCTATGTACAGCCCTGTCAGACATGAAGGCGATGGAGGGTGACATGGCTTACAGCAAACTCAGCGTCAGAGTCGCTATCACTCGAAAGAGAAGATCGTTGGCTACGCGGGGCTGATGGACCCTGACGCGTGGCTGTTAGCCTTGTGCGGGGCTTCACAGTCTCCGGAGGCGTCGGTGTCTTCAGCCGCCGTGCTGCCTTGGGCGTTCGCAGGGGCGCCGGCGAGCGGCGTTTGGCGGGCTGGGGAAGACGGGATCCAGGCTGGTGCGCGGCTTGTGGAAGTAGCGCTAGTCGGATTTCGCGGACGCGCGATTCTAGTGGTGGCTCTAAATCGATGGCAGAATATCCCATTGCGCTGAGAGATGCAGGGGTTAGTTGAGTCTGTGGGGATGTGCGCGGATGTGAGAACGTGGCTTGGAGCATTGAGAAAAAAAATGACCGACATCGAAATTGACCGCGGCATGCGGGTGATCCTGCCACAAGTTTAGGTCTACAGAATGAAACGGCCGCTTGGACGACGTCGTGCGCTTGGATGTCTGGGCGTCTAGGCGGAGGGCGAGCTTCTTCGAGACCTTCTGCGATCGAGAGTGGGCCTCCTGAAGGGCTTGCAGCATCCGTGCCTCGGCATCCATGCGCCCGGAAAGCGCGACTGAGGCGTGGGGGACTGGTCTCTGTATCAAGACCTCATTGGACGGCGCGTCGGCGGTGGGTTTTGGGAAGATCCGCTTGCTCAGTTTGCTCAATGTGGCAGGGTGGTGAGCGGCCGCGATGGGAAGTAGAGGCGGTGGCGTTAGCGGAACCTCGGGGAGTATCGGTAAATATCATAAAAAAAAGAGTATTCAAACTGACGGAGGAATCATTAATGCTTGAGGGTAAGTCTTGGAGAGATCTCAAAGGCATGGTCGTCTGTTGCTTGATCCCCGATAGATCGGCGAGGAATACCAGCGCTGAATGGCCACCGGGCTCATTCCAGTACGAACTGAGGAGCTCTTCTAGTTTCGAGTCCACTAAGGCCAACAGTTTCTGCGTCGGTAAAGCGCTGTACTTTTGGGTCTCGAATTATTTCCCGCTTGCAATACAACTGACTGCAATTTCAGAATCAGTAGACTTCAGGTTGTCAGATATTGTATAACTAACTCGCAAGATCGGCTTGCTGCTGCAGCAGTAATGACGTCGATTGAACGCGGAGGACAGCCTACGCACAAGACCCGTAAGCTCACGCATAAGTCGAAGAAAAAAAGAGCCTACGTTGAGTTCATTCGGCTCAACATGGGCCCGAGAGCCCCTCTATGAGCAAGTAATAGTCGTTCGAATCTAAAATTAAATGTGAGCCATGGAAAATACATCTAGTTAACAATAATACTTTTCCCCAGAGCAAAGCGCCTGATTTAAGGATGCGTAGATTCAGAAAAAGAGCATTGAAAACGTCGAGAAGACTTTGACAGGTGGCGGTGAAGAACCCTATCTAATCTAATCTAATTTGTCTACCACGCGGACTCGCAAGCTCAGGTTAGATCACGATTAGTGATCAATCGATCAGGTTGGGAGGACGGCAGAGGTAGTCTGTAGTTTACCACGCCCCCGATCATTGGAACCCGTCCTTATTTTTTATTTTATTTTATTTTTTTTGTGGAGCGTTTTCCGGCGCCGTGAGGCGGCGTTACGAGTCCTATTTATAGGAACTCGTTCTTGGCAATCTCGACCAGCCAAAAAATCGTCATCTTCGGATTGATTGTGAAACGTGATGTGAACATATTGCCTTTCTCGGTCCTCGGTTTTCGGTGAAATCACGTAACCGCAATCGGCAATCTATACGACTGAGCTCGTTTATGAGTATTATACGGGGCGGAGAAGATATTTTGCTGCTGTTTTGGGGGATCTTTCATCTTGAAACCCAAGCGGAGCGCTCAGCACTTACAAAAGATGGACAAAAAATGGTCCTTCATTCGCAACACCGAACGGTTGAACGATCAACACATCATCGAAATCTGTCGCGCCGTCGCAGGCACCGAGGTCGACCCTCTTCGTTTTCATGAAGAAATTGAATTCAACCCGTTAAAAGACAAACCTGCTGGCGACATCTCCTATGGCGAATGGCATCCCTGAACCACTCTTTCGGCCAAAGACAGAGATCCAGCTCTTTTAGACAGTGCAGTGACAAAAAAGAGGAAAGCTGTGAACACCTTACCCGCCAACTCGAGTGCCAAGCGCATCAAACGGCCAACCCCAGTTGACAATGAGTCTGGTGCTAGTAATCCCACAGCGCAAGCTCGCAATCCCCTAGGTCTAATTTGGGACAGTCGCAACTATAGTTGCGGTTACGACAGTCTTTTCGTGCCTTTGTCCTTTATCCTGCATGACAACCCTCTTGCCTGGTGCTCAAAATTCACGCAAATGAATGCCCTGCTCCGTCTATGGATCCTCAGCTTACAAACGATGCCGGATCAACCAGAAACCGCCCGAGACAATGTCCGACAAATCCTGCATCTCTAAAATCCTGCAGAATTTCCAATCTGAGCGAGCGGCCTCAGATTAGATGCCTTGTATAGGGCTGTAATGAACAGGCAAAGCTACACTAACACAGTTTCCATGTGCCCTAGTTGTCTTCAAAAAATCCCTCGTGAAATCAGTGTGCTCAACCAAATAGTGGATGTTGGAAATGTCCGTGCTTTTCACGCCGTACATCCAGGTGGAGTACATACCTTTATCGGCATGGTTTGGCCACATGTTCTCGCAACCGAGCTCTAGCTGCCCAGGATGTGCTTCAAGCGGAATAGCAATGCGAACCAGGAGAGTGACCGTGGTGCGACATCCCCCCCCCCCCGGACTATTCATCACTGTGGAAGTCCAGAATTTAATTCTAGATGAATACCTCGTCTTCGCAACTCAAGTCGGCATCAAGCGCATGGGCCTCCATGGTCTTGTGTGTTTCACTCAAACAACTCCAGAAATTGGTCACTTCACCTCCATCTCCGTGGATAGGACCGGAAAGACCTGGAATCAGCACTTGCCGTCGTTACACCGAAGGGCCGTTGTTGCGCGATATTCCTCCGCTTAATCTACACAAACATGGGGCTAGAAATCTTTGCACCGCCATCTATGCAGATGTGGCCCCGGGGTTGGGGGGGGCGCGGAGATGTGGGTTCTGTTTAGCTATGCACTCACCTTCTCCTACACCAATCAATATTTTACTAATAATTTCATCCCACATTAACCGAGTGAAAATTTGAAGAGAAGAATGCATTCAAAACGCATCGTTTGTGGATCAGACCTTAAATCGGACTTATCCGGAGTTTTAAAAAGGAAATGGACTCGTACCGCCATGCGTAAGCAATGGCCTACAGACCACGTCGTCAAGTAGGTCTTGTTCAGGGATGGCATATGATGCCCCTCGTTTCCGAGCCGACCAAGTCGTCCCCCGCCTACCCGCTTGAAATTAGGCCTCGGAGTCAAACCCGGCCAAACAATACCAACCACCCGAAGAAATGCCCAAGGGCACTAGTGCTTGATCGCTCATAGCACCTGCGTGTGGGGTTCCGACCTCTTGGATTCAGTTCTAGGCTAGCTAGTTGGAACCTTTGCACTGCTCCAATGACCGACTTGAAGAGACAAAGTTGCTTGAACCCTGGTTTTGAAAGTAATTGCGTGTTTAGAATCTTTTATCTTGATTCCTTCGTCGAGGAACGAGATACTGGCTCTAGCACGTGGCTCCTACGGCAATTTCCGGCATCGCCTTTCTGACCTCCAGATGAAAAACTTCGGCTGGAAGAGCATTTCCTTTTGATGCTTCAAACATGGATGTATCACAAAAATATCGAAAAACGCGCTCCAACTCTTGGAGGAACCTCCCCGAATTTGTGATTATGTCATAACGTCGGGTGCCAATCAGCTGATCGAGGAAGTAACATGCGAGGTACGAGCTTCAACGGTTGTAGCGTTGTCTAGGAGAGACTACGGCAGAGGCGCGTGAAGCTCCTATGGAGCTCTATTGCTAAATACGATATGTATGCGTAGTAGAAATGTGGATACAGAGAATGTCGGATATGTGTGTTTGTGTGTGGGGGGGGGGTAATGCCGTGCCCGGCCGAGAGGGTAATTCGCGATGCAGCCCAAAGCTTGCGGGAAAGCCCGAGTCGGGAAAGATCGGAATGAGGGCACGGCAAAACCATACACAAAAAGCCACCAAGCATCTGGGCATACGAGACCCAAGCAACCCAAGTGGAGCGCGGCTCTAATAGCAACGCTCGCGCGAGGGTGAGTTGGGCGGGCCCGAGGCCCCCACACAAAGAGTGGAGAGACAAGAAATACGCATAAATTTTGCCGACAAAATATGAGAATTACATGAAATTATAGGATAAGGACAGCGAAGATCGCCGAATTGTAGGATTATACATCAAATGAAAGGGAGTCAGAGTCCATAGGATGACCATGCGCAGTAGTAAACTCCCGAATGCGCACATCCCATGTGCAGGTAATACTATCGTCCCCCTAGAACTTGGATACCTAAGGAAAAGATGTGAATATCATTTTATCCGCAAGGTCTAGGCTCAAGCTGAGTATCTCAATTGTCAATAACTTGTCTTTTACCCAGGTCATAATTTTTTGTTTCATAAGAAACGGGCAAGAATTCACCAAACGGCGCCGTTCTTTCGGGTGCGGTCCAATGTCCGAGTTTTGGGTGATGGATATGGGATTGATCCCATCATCTCGCCCTTATTTCTCAACGGATTTCACTGTAACCTTGTATACTGCTTCCCCTCGATCCAATCTAACTTTTGGTGCCACATCTAACCCTAAAAATCATCTTCAAACTTCAGTCAGGTGATTTAATTCTGGTTGTTTTCAGCAACATGTCTGTAGAGGGTTCACTTAGAGGAATATGGACGAGATGGAGCTCTCCACACCCTTCCTCAATTCCATTTTAACCGTTTCAATTGGATTTTGCGCTGTTCTAGATTAGTTCCACTGATGTCAGCCTCATTGCGGTATCGACAATAAAAAGGGGTTGGCCACATCCTCAATTTCCATCTTGGCATAGATTTGTGTCAAAATTCGTTACAAAATTGTGCAGAAGTACTCAACCTGATCTCGTGAACCCATCTGTATGCATTTCGGGCCTCCCATAGTACCATCTTCCATGGAACAGGCCAGACCCCAAATCTGGAAATCTCTGAATTTCAAGATTGTGATGGAACCAGCTTGTTTCCTACCATGAAACCTGGTATAAATATTAATTGACACTGTATACACATTATATGGTTCATTAATTCGTATCTATATGACCACAAGATCTTGGGTGAATGCATATATCTAAAAATGGCCCATACACCAAATCGTTTCGAACTATCCATAGGGTTCCACTGGTCTTTGAGTACATCTCTTTGTAACAATTCATAGAGGGCCTACTGCAGATTATATAACACCAAAGATTAAAGAAAACGGCCCAGAATTGAGCGAGATACACTTGTTTGTCCGAGTACTAGGTTTATCCAGAATGGTGGGGGACGATAGTAGGCTCTTAATCTATCTGCATGTGCTGGACGCAGTCATCGTGGGGATTAAAACACCACTGATTTAACAAATTCAGTATCCCGAATGTTTGTCTGAACAACAGGTGATTTTCTGATGTAGCTCTTATTGTCGGTGACGGTATTAGGCATTTTTTGTAGCCGCCCGTCGCGTCAATGGAACAAGAACCAGCAGTTCGCAAAACCCCTACACGCATTGTGCTATAACATACAACGTGCAAGACACATAGTTTAGCTGTTACCAACTAAGTCCAACTTCAATAATGCACGAGCCAATTTGATTATACACGGGTCTCCACTAGACCCGTGACCAGTCTGTAAACAATATACCGAAAAAATGTGGCAAGCACTTCGGTTGTCTACAGACTGGTACATCTCGGGATCCTGCATTGGGCTGACAGTGGAGTTTGAAATTTTGCTGAGGCCCTTGTTCTCTCTTGCACTTTGCCCATGAACCAAATTCGAATTATCAAGAACTTTTATATGCTAGAAATAAACGCATTTGCCTCCTCAGAATATTTTTGATTGTATCTGGAAGAGATGGAAAGGGCATCAACTTTAGACTTGATCGTTTTTGATCGCTCGCTTCTCGGCCGATCACGGCACCTGGCAAAATTTCAAACTCCGTTGGCAGCTCGATCCCCTTTCCCGAGATGTACCAGTCTGTAAAACACCGAAGTGCTTGCCACATATTTTCGGCAATTGTTTTACAGACTGGTTACGAGTCTAGGTCTCCACCTCAGAAATCAAAAGCTTTGATAGGAGGAGGAGGAGGAGGAGGAGGAGGATGTATTACTGCGGTGGTCCCGGTCTTTATAGCGTTTCGTATTTCCTCTTGATTTCCTCATGCAATTTGTCAGATCAATCCAAGAAGCTTTAGCGGTGATAAATAGATACTATATTGCTTGAGATATGGTAGATATAGGATAGGGACTAGGTGCTACAAGTATTCACAAACAAGTTCAAGGGTCGGCGCAACTTAATCGCCGTCCCAGCGCCAGGTAGCAATGATGCCGGCATCACGGTGGCCGATGACGCCAGTGTAGAGCGAGACCAGGAAGTTGACCGGGCTCAACCGTGACTGACCGGCGCGGAAGTCGTTCAGGCTCCTCATAAGTGAGTCGATGTCCTGGTCCTGGATGTCCTGGATGACGCCTTGCTGCATGGTGAGCGTGACCTGGACGTCTTCGATATCGATGCCGCCGAGGGGCGTGTAGCTCGACACGGTGGTCTGACCACTTGGGTTCTAGTACGCCGCATGGAACGCCGAGTCGAAGTCGTTGCGGATGTGGGTGTCCTCATCCGAGAACGTCTCGGCGTGCGCGGAGCTCGAGCTCTGCACGACGAAGAAGTAGGCGGCGCCGCTCGGCACGTTCGGGCACTGGTACGTGTCGCCCACGACGCGCTTCTGGACGACCGCGCGCTTGCTCAGCTCGATGGGCCAGCCATCGACGGACGCGCGCGCTGTGCGCTCAGCGAGAGGATTCGCACCACTGTGAGAGAAAGGTCATCAGCATCCAGCGTGATGAGCGAGGGGAAGAAATGGAGGACCCACCGAATCCAACGTTTGCCGTCGTGAGGCCCGATGTTCATGATAGAAGTGACCATGTCCCCGACGTCCTAGCAAGTGCCGCCCAACGATACCTGGCCTACGTACTGCGAGCATTCGCCACCGCCGTACAGGTTGTACACGTTGCCGTCGTCCTTGTTCAAGATAAAGCTCTGGGCCTGATTGAACTCGATGCACGTCCCGAGCGGGAGAGGCTCGGTGTAGCCCTCGTCCGCGCCGTGGCGGCCAGGGCCGAGCCAGAGCGAGAGGTTGTCGGCGGCAGCGAGGCGAGAAAGAACGCCTGTGAGAAGAAGAAGTTGAGAGAACATGGAAATTGGAGAAGGAAAATTGTGATTGAATGTGAATTTAGGTTGAACTGTTGGTTGGCGCTGCTGCTTTGCCGGTTCGGTTTATATACTGTCGGCCGAGCCTTCATTTTCTGATGTGGGCAGCCTCGAGGCATTGTCTTTCTACAGCGCTCCACACCGCTCCGTGACTCACTGGTCAATAGTTGCGGGACTCGTGCGAAAGCCGCAAATGAAGTTACTAAATTGGAATGGTAAGAATTTGAAAACATATATTCTGAAAGCATTTAAACTTCGCACAAGAAATTTGAGAGCACAACTCGAGCCACGGATTACTTCAAGGTGACAATTTACTTCTCAGACACTCTATAAAATAAGTAATTTTACGCCAAATTTGGCTAGATGTGTAGCGGAGAAGCGCCTGAGCTTAGGCTTCAAGATTATTTATATCATTTGACCAGCTTTAACGGGTGTAACCCACTGATGCAGTGATTTTAACCCGTCCCATTTAACCCGTTGAGGTGGAACCCGGTCACTGGTTTACATTGCCTCGTTTAGGGTGAAAGTACTATACCATTACGACCGACGGTCACTATGTCACAGCCCTACCTGAATTGAACACAGCTGAACACTTGCCAATTTAGTCACAGGTCACTGGCATTTTGAATCGCACTTTTGCCGTAAAAACGGGTAGAAATAGGTTGGAAAATGCCGAGAAATCGCCCAGAATCGCAATTTCCCACGAAATGAACATTCATAAGGCCCTCCAGGCATCCCTGGTACCTCGATAAAAACCTGGACCTGGACCTATACTTACTCATATTGAACAGTATCAAAGTCATAGTTTATAGAAGTAAAGACAGAAATTTCAAATGTCCATGCTGGAGACACGAAACACAAGTTTTCACAATCATTGCGTACATTTGCAACACCAAAAAAAGTGAATGAATACAAATATGGCTGAATCACTGTGCTCTGGCGATGAGGACTTATGAAAATATGCTGTGGAAGCTGAGCACCAATGCAGAGATGATGAAACCGACGGTTTATTAGTACGCTCCGAGTGTTCAAATGAAAATTGGTGAAGGCAGCAAGGATGCAGTCTGGAAGATTTACTTCCTGTTAGTCATTCCTAAAACCTCCAAGAACCCCACCTTACTTGCACTGATGAGAGGACAGCTTTTGAGTGTTCAAGTGGTGAAGAATTGCTGCAAAGTAAGCAGCATCCCGAAAGAAATGGAGAGTATGTGGGCACAATTCCAGCCCAAATGGAGGGACAGACTGAACCACAGATGTTCGGGGGAGTAGACCCTGTGTCTAATATACAACAGTAGTTATAATCATTGGCGGCCAATTGCTTAGTCCAAGCTGAAATAACCCCGTGCCGCTTCTAAAAAGAGGCTGTCAAACATTTACAACTCGAAAAGGTGAACGGATATTCTTTGAGCGCAACCCACACAGAGGAATAAAACTCACAAGAGATGTTACTACCATGAAATATATTTTCTGGGGAGAATGCATTGAGAAAACTAACTTGAATGGGGCCAGGAAGCGGTAATAAATCAACTAATTAGATTGCCGACCTTTAAGAACTACCAATATGGGCGTGGTGAATGTCCGTAAGTTACGGAGCGCTCGTAATCCACAATAGCGGAGCTGAAAGCAAATGCTGGGACATTGCAAGTAACCAATAAGACACCGAGGGATTCAGCACAACCACATCAGAGCCATTACGGGAATTGCTAGGCGATCCAAATAGGAGCCCGTCTTTAGCCGCTAAATGTCCAGTAACCACAAGTGGTGCCAAATCACAAATTTCGAGTTTTTGATTTCAGACCTGGTAACCTACTTACATCGGTACCAGGAACTTTAAAAATGAACGGGTAACAGGTCAAAGTGCCTGAACACTTGGTCGTAATAGGGACAGTCAGAGTAGGGGTTTCAGAAGGGTTTCACGATAGCGCTTCAGAAGGGTTTCTCGACGAATTTTTTGTGAAGTGTTTCCCAAATCATTTCTGAAGCGCCTCTGGAGGCACTTCGACGTTTCAGATGTGTTTCAGATTTATGTGCTTCTCCCACGCTTCAGAAATAAATTATTTGTCGAGAAACCCTTCTGAAGCACTTACGTGAAACCCTTCTGAAACCCTTACTCTGACTGTCCCTAATGGTACAGTGACCCGGTCTTGAAAAATTAAATTAAATGCACATATCTACACTATGCATGAGCCAATATTGAAGGTGTCAGCACCGAGTGAATCCTCAGAAAGCACGGTGTTGGATGCGCGTTGGAGAAGAAATTAAGTATGCCAAGTCCATTCAAACTCCGACATCATACTGTTGCTTGCTGACGGTATGTCACAACCATACTGTTTTATGTTCCAACTTACTGGATAATTTATAGGTCGTGCTGTGTGGTGTGCATGGCCTCAATTTTCTGTTTGGGTGTGGGTACCAGTATGTATCTGTACCTATGAAAATATATATTCTCCCTTCCTCTGCAACAAGTGAAAATGATTAGTTTGACGGATTGCATCGTGCGAAACTTGTGCCACGAGAAATGATAATTTTTTAATCGGGTCAATTATCTCCCGTTCAAGAACAACCTGCTAAAATATTTTTTACACAAATGACTGGGTGAAAAGCCGATTTTTTCGGGGAATAGGAGGAGGAGGAGGAGGAGGAGGAGGAGGAGGATGTATTACTGTGGTGGTCCCTAAAAGGAACAAGCAGGTACTGTACCTACATACACTACGTCCATGTGTACGGTCGTCACGGCGCTTTGGTAGCCTACCTACGAGATATCTCCCTGTGTGATGGGATCAAACCAACTCAATCCAAGTTCGGCAAGGCAACTTGACTTGCTCTGAGGATTTTAGAGCTCTAAGAACCAGCGGGGTATTCATTACACAAGCATAAAACTTTTACCTGAGACTTATATGAACACCAGCTCGCAGGTAAGGTCGTGATACCAATTACAAGGTTCTGTGATTCTCAATGAAGAAATATAGCCTTGTGAAGTCAGTAGCGCCTGTAGAAAATCTGGGCGAGCACACAAATTCAATCCCAAGTCATTAAAAGCCACATTATGGAGAATTGAAGTCCAGGACTACTCAAAAACCTAAGCCTGAGTTCAGCGATCGCCAGCATCAATGATCTCATATCCCATTTGGAGGGGCTCCTCCGAATTTGCCGAGAATCCGGGTTTCTCAATAGAATAATCCAATAAATAGATGCATCTCACAAATAGACTTGGGCGGCGGGCGTTGCTCTTCTAAGTCGGAGTCCTGAAAACGACTAGTAACCCGTTATTACCCGGTTGTAACCTACCAGCATCGACGAGGCCCTAGATCCGCACCGAGTGCCACGGTCAATACCTAGACCCACGCTGGGACCATACACCGGCCAAATCGCGTCATTCATCCTCGTTGCTGGCCTCGAAGCCACACTGAAGGACGATTCCATCCTGTTCGATTTCAACACCTCTTTCCTTTCGCCTCGGACGCCAGTGGGCTCAGGAGCCTCCTTCACAGTCGAGCGTTCTGAATGGAGAGGTCGCTCGCCAATCGGGCTAGAGACCAGCAAGAAACACGGATGGGGCAAGTTCGTCGCATTGAAATATGTCCGCAGGAGGGAGGAATGGAAGCAGATTTTGCTTGAAATCCGACGACACTGTAGGGAGGATGTGCAGTCAGATCCAGTGGGGTAAAGCACTCAATCTGAGTGCTAGAAAGCAGTCGAACCGACTGCATCAAGGCACTCGGACCAAGTGCGCAAAAGTCCTTGATCCGACTGCAGTTTGGCCATACATACAGTCCGTCTAAATGCATAACCGCAGTCGGTCTGAGTGCATGGCTGCAGTGGGTCCGAGTGCTCCGCTGCAGTCAGATCCAGGCCCTGTATATTCGATCTGACTGCGATTATATTTTCCAAAATCTGATATATAAATACTATATAAATACAGGTGTATTGTAATCCAGCACCACACGCCGCTCTGTTCATGAATAAGTCACTGCAAGAACACGTTATAAGGAAACACCTACCGAATGCTGCCTGCCAAATGGAATGAAAGGTCAAACTACAATAAAATCGGAATCAGTGTTAGCCAGACAAAATGGCGGTTGACTCACGGAGAAGAAAAGACAGCGAGTACAAGCGGGAGACGAAGAATTTGCTGTGAACAAACTGTGCATCAGTAAAAGAAATCTCATTTCAAAGCCCACTCGCCGTCCCAGCTGTTGAGTGGATGTAAAGGAAAATAACGGCGCCACGCCTGCGAGTCAGGTGCCAGAGAAAAAAGACAGGCGCACGCAGTTGACAACACCTAACATTTCGTTCTTCAAGTTGATGCAACGAGCAGGAAGGAGACAAGATGTGGTCAGAAAAAGAGTTGGCAAGGAATAATGGCGTACATGGCATAGCAGTCACTATGAGCGGGCGAGTTAACGAGTCAGTCGATTGCACATGGGCCGAGCTTGTTGTATCTAGAAGTGGATCGTAATGCAGGCGACAGGATATGATATGAATAAAGTCACTGACCTGAACCGGGTACCTATCCACTAGCCGCTCGCGAGTGTTGTATATTCCAAATGCGGCCAAAAGGGAGAAGATAAGAGATGTTGTCATAGAACTATGCGAAGGGAGGCAATGAGCGAGCGACCGATAGGAATTGAATAAAATAACTAACCTCAACTTTTGACCGACTGCTGACAAGGGCGAGGCATTAGCGGAAACACCCACTTGTCAAGCACGCTACGTACATACGAGTTGGAGCATGATGCGTGTAGGGACGATGAGCTGCTCGGCATAGATATCAGATGGCACTGCTGGGAATCGCGCAGAAAAATGCACATCAACGACGGGATCGGCAGTGTACGGCTCAGTCTGCGACAGCGCGTACATCCTCTGTATAACCTCGTGGTCGACGACTTTACCCCGCCGCCGCCTCTTCGCCCGCCATGCGCAGCCCTCGCGCATCCGCGTCAGCGTCGCCGCTCGCGTTTACGCACTGTTGGGCGGCTGCTCCCCTGTATACATGCGACGATGCGCCCGCATCTGCGGCGGCGGCGGCGTGGGTGCAGCATCTATACCTGCGCCAGGTGCCGCCCTAGCACCTGTGAGTGTCGTGGTGAGCAGGCTACACAAGAATGCGGCGGGGAGGCGAAATGCATACCTTGGAGTGGTGCTTGCCCACTCCTTCAGCTGTGCGAGCCCAGTGCTGCATCATAACACCATCGTGTTAGCATTTGAAGAAGATGCGAAGGCGAGGGGGCTCACTAACTGGTACGGCTTAACGACGCTCTGCACTATCCGCGCGCACCACGCGTCTGTGGCGACGCCGCGAGGCTTCTGTGGCGTGACGTCGCCTGCCGTCCTCGAACGCGGCCACGTACACCGCTGTCCGATGCCGCCTTGCCGCTGCGGTACCGATAGCGCACAGGAGGGGGGAGGGTGGGCGCGCGCTGCTCTTAGGACGCGGGGTTCAGGTTGAAGGCGGCCGTTGTGGGTGCAAAGACTCGGGTCGAATGCAGGGATCCTCAGAAGACGTACCCGCGCTCCCAAGGGCAGCAGGCACCGGGTACACCGTAATGACAGGCGGAATGCCATGGAGTAGGTAGTGGGGTTGAGGGGTGGTCGAAACCGATCAAATTACATACCTTGCTAGCACGCGACCTCGTCTTGGTCCCAAGGTAATCCCAGCACTCCAGGTGATTTTCGAGGGTGGACAACATACCTATGAGAGGGTGAGGGTCAAGTTTAAGGTGATATGGCGCGCTGGGAGACCTCGTACGCGCCCTTCTTGGTGAAAGTTACGAGAATTCCGTATTTTGCCGTTGATGAGTCTTGTGGTGCGAGGGAGGTCCTAAATCGCGATCAGAATGCGTAGGGAGATCGCCTTGATAGAATGAAACGCGCCTGAAGGGAGCCAGAGGACGGGACAGTCCACGGGGACGCGCGATGGTGGTGGAGAAGAGGAAGCAGCGGAGTTTGAAACGCCCATCAGCTGAATCAAACATGTGCAAACAACGCGTCGTCTTGTCAAAAAGACACCTTCACCACTCGGTTTCCCAGGTTCCTTGATACAAATTTGAGTAATTTATTTAGCAGGCATCTAAGGGCATCAGCATTTTCGAGAAATTGGGGACCCTGCTATTTGCAGTGCTGAAATCTGCGCATTCAACGGGACTCGTATTGACGGCGGTTCTTCTACTACTAGCGTGCATGCTCCAGAATAATACAATGAAAGCAGAAATACATCGTTACACAGCTACAGGTCAACTCTTCCCTGAGAGCTCTATTTAAACTCTATTCACTGGGCGTGATTTTGGGCTGCTGAGAGCGAGCATCGTAGCGGGACGAGCTCGGCACGGGGGTTGCATTCTGTGGAACTGTTCAGTGGCAACATTAATTATAATGGCCCATTCAATTTTTTCTTTCCTGTTGTTTTGGTTTTTGGTTTCGGTTGAGGTCGGGGCTTTTGTTTTGGCTGACAACAAAACATTCGCGCAATTTTTCAAAGAGTAGAAACGTAACGTACGGAGGGGTAGTCGGCGACGTTTTTAACCTTCTCCAAGATGGCGGGAGTCAAATCTGTTTTTAACAGAATAAGCTGTTCTTCATACATGAGCATACCTTCAACGTCTTGTCATCACCCTTCGCGCCTTCCTTCCGGAAATGTGGTGGTGCTGTTGCTGGAGGCTTGGCTGGCACCGGGGGTTCCTCGAAAAAACATCGGCCAGAAGTCGAACGAAAAGCACTTGCTTACTATCCGCATTTTTCACTCTGTATTGCGGCCAAAAAGAAGATTTGTTTAGTGAATTCGAGAATTGAGCCAGTTTGTAGTCAATTGCGGGCGTAAATTGTGTCCAAATGGGACATTCTTCACGTTTGTCCGGGTCGGAAAAGAGTTCGAGAATACATTCTTCTAGATGGAGAATCCTAATGCGTACAGTACATCGTTGAAGTCTGGTGTCGTTGGCCATCTTTGCTGCGTATCTAGGCGGCGGTTGTGCTCCCGACGGTTTTCCCGAGCAGCAGCAGTACATATCTCGAGTTGGACGAAATGAACCAGACCCAGTGGGACCACGTGTTGCTTGAAAGTCGTGCATCTTTCCAGGATTTGCATGACTGGTTTTTTAGGAAGATTATCGTAGCATATCGCTGCAGGGCACTGCTTTGGAAGGTCATTCCGTGAAAGGGGGCTACTCGGTGTCTTGTCGCCTTTTTTGGTGGCCTCTCGGTCCTGTTCAGTTAACACATCGTTGCGTAAAAATGGGCCATGATGAGTTGAGGAAGTGTTATTTTGACGCACGCATTGCGGCATAGCCCACAACTCTGCTTCGTCTTCGGATCATATGATATGGTCAAGCTCATGAATCTTCTCCTCTAGAGCGAAAGGTCTATCTGCATCCAGCACCTCATCGAATCCCACCCAACCATCATTAGACTCGGATTCATCTTCCTGAGTTCCTCAGTTGTTAAGACATTGTAGGATTTCAGTTTCAGGTGGAGGAGGCTCCTCGGAATCGTCGACATCCATCCGGTTGTCGTGGCGCAGTGATGCAGTCGGGGATTCGTCGGACATGTCATCAGGGTCAATAAGCATAGTGTCCTTGTCATGGAAAGAATTGGACGGTGGAGGTATGGGGGAATGTGGAGAGATTTCATTTCTGGGTTCATCATCAGACTCAGAGTATGAAGACACTTCGGACTCGGATGAAGAAGGCAACTAAGTACCAGCCTCCAGGGGAAGTTGTGCCATAATGGCAGCGGCGAGCGCGTGCAGAAAGTAGTTTTCCGCAGTAAGGAGAGCAATGGCATCGTTTCTTTTTGGTGGCTGGTTTCTTCTTGGCCATGGGAGGAGTCAACAAGTAGCGGGAAGAAAGGAACGCTCAAGTATCAGACTTCGTCGCAACGGCGGGATGAGAATTGGGTGAGGAAGCTCGGAAGTGAAAGCAAAAGGGAATACTCGTGCTTGTACCTCGTCGGTGAACAGAATGGGGGCTCAGCGGTACTTTGTAGACAGAACTGGTGCTTGCAAGAACCGACACGCAGAGAGAGAGGCATCGGATCAGAAGTGAGGTCCTCCGAACCAAGCAAGTACAAGCAGGGGTCAGATTTCAGTATCTGGGTGCTCAAAATGATCCTAGGAAGCCTGGGAAGCCAAGTTGAAAAATAGTCGTATATACACTCATACTGACTGCGTTTTGTCCAAGTGCATTGCATGCAGTCGGTCTGAGTGTTCAAAAATGCAGTCAATCCGGACACAGTCGGACCGACTGCCGAAAATCCGGATCAAGTGCTTACGCAGTCGATCTGACTGCGAACCCTTTCCACAGTGACGAGCCAATTCGTTACCACCCCAACATCGTCCGACTCCTCGGATTATCCTGGGGTGCAGTCCAGGGAATGCGCCCCGTTTTTCCGATGCTGGTTCTCGAATACGCTCAGTTCGGGTCCCTGGCTCTATTGCAGGGGACTTCGGATCCTTTCCCGTCCTCTGTGAAGAAAAAGCTCTGCCACGATGTATCCAAGGGCTTGGTAATCTTGCACGCTTGCGGAATCACACATGGAGATCTTAAACACGAGAACGTCCTCGTGTTCCGAAATATAGTAAAGTTGAAAGTGCCGAGGTAAAGTACACAGCGAAACCGGCCGATTCGGTGGAAGCGCCATGGATTTCAGGAAGGAGAGAGACGATTCCTTCCTTCTGGCGAAACCCCTCCGTTTTATGCTCCCGAATCTCACCGGGGCTTGGATGGAGAAGGCTTGAAAATACAGATGTCTATTCTCTGGGCATTCTCGTCTGGCGCACCATCCTCGACGGAAAGAATCCTTTCAAGATTACAGCCTTTTCCCGTCTCACTCGAGCAAATTCAGCAGTTAAAAGCCATCGACGCGCTACTTCCAATAGCTGTGCACTGCATTCGGGATAACGAAGCAATACCGCTCGCTAACGACGAGAAGGACCTCATTGATTTTGTATTCAACAACACTCCCAAGATGATGCCAGAGAATCGCAGTTTGAGAAATATCACGGGCTCGCTGCAGGTTCACTGGCGAGTTTTCGGTACTCCCTAAATTCTCAACGGTGACCTAATTTGGCCTCAGCATCTCGGAAGTCCCAGATTTACTTGCTGCGGTGGATGAGAAAAATGTACAGGAGAATCAGTACATAATAAATCGCGCTCCCGTACGTGCTGTTGTCTGTCACTATTTATCTTTCACTTCATATTCACGTTTGGTATACATCCAGGGCGCTCATGGAGTTACACGAGACTCACTAGGACTTTATCTTGCCAAAATTAGCTACGAGCACGACCGTGATTACCAGAGTGATGAGTACGTTCATATTGTTTGCTCTATCATCCAATCCTCCTCATTAATATTTTGAGTCAGCACACGCTCTTCTACCGTGCAGATTGTAACCCGCACGTACTACCAGTTTCTCTTCGACCCAGAGCGTCTGAAGGGACTGTTGGATTGGTCTCTTCAAGTGAAAATATTCCAGGATCTTGAGAACGCAGCGGTCGCAGCGGCAAGCGCATCGCCTACCCAAGTATCTAAGGTCCTTGCGTCGTTTTATCTCCTCCGATGTTACGTCCGCGAATTCGGCGTCGAATTTGACGCCGAGAGGCGTGTCATTGGCTGCGAACATGTGCGAGCTCCAGCGACGAATGTCAAGAAAATCGTTTGGCTCAAGCGTGGTGTTATTACGGACAGCGACGACAAGAGACTGTGGTCAGCGGAGCTGACGAAACACACATATCACCTCCATCGCGTTGCTGGTGGGGTCAGAATGCTGTATTTCTTCCCCCGTAAACTACGGAGAGACTATAATCTCGACAATCTGGACATTCTAGACCGAGATATTCAATCGGAGTTCGCCGTGCGCAGAACAAATTCCGTGGACCAGATTTTTGTGAACCATCGCGGCGACGGCCTCCTTCACATGGCCGCTGTAATGGGCGAATTGAAGGCTCTCCAGCACCTGGTCGACACCTACTGTGCCAACATTGATTTGGACGACCAGGTGAAATCGGAAACACCATTGCTGTCGGCGTGTCGCGGTGGCCACTTGGAGTGCGCACTATTCCTCCTGAAGCATGGTGCACGGCCCGATGGATCGGACGACTATGGGGTGGAAACCCCACTGTACTGGTTGTGTTCATTTAACCCAGATGACGCCGGCATGATTGCGCGGAAATTGGTCAGTGCTGGGCATTGGCTGGGCACAATCCGGAAGAAACAGACGTGATCGTTTGAGAACGGCTTCCGTGTGGGCTGATTCAGAAAATCTCCTCTCTCTTCCAGTATCGCCACTTTCTCGAGCTGTGATGATGCAGAGTCTTCACGCTGTAAAGATTCTTCTGGAACTGCTGAGGGTTTTCCCTCGCAGCCTGGCGTCATTACTTTCACTTCCCAGACACCTGTAGTCATGGCTGCAGTGTTGCTGTTCCCTCGAATTCTCGAAACGTTGCTGGCATATGTGTTGCATATGGGGATTCTAAGGCAGACGATCCCCCACGATTGTTAACGGCGGCAGAGATCCTTCAAATTACCATTGGTAAATCAATAACTGTTGCAGATTCAATATCCCTGCAAAGTCGACTCAGTCGCTGTGGGGCGGAATATAAATATGCGATGTTCGAAACACTCGGAATCTTACATTTGCGCGACCTCGCATCAAAGAGCTGGCTAAATGAGGGAAGGGAGTCCAGAACCCGTGCTAACAATACCATTCTCGCACGGATGGTTTCGTTGGGACGACCTGACATTGTCGAAGATCTGCTTCAACTAGGATTCCTAGTCAATGGCACGCAGGATGCCTGTCCGATTGTGGAGGCCGTGAAGCTCAATCATGATTCCCTTTTTCGACTTTGGTTGGACACGGTGCCGATAGTATGCAGACAAAGATGACGGTCAAGAACGGCTCGTGCATGACTCTTTTACAAGTTTCTGCCGACCGGCCTCCACAGTCTCGAACAGGCTTTTTCATCGCAGAGTATCACCAGTACTTGGGGCAGTGATAGATTGATCGCAAAACACTGACGTCCTCTCGACGTTGCCATCAACGACGAGGATGGATGCGTACTATTTGGACTGCTACCTCTTCAACGACACGCTCTGTACTGTAAATGACTCTAGCCACTTCTTTATCAGCCTAACAACTCAGATCCACGTCAGTGGGCGCTTCCGCCTTGCCGGAAAATCGCGCCGCCCGCGAAAATTGTGCCCCGCGCCCACGCTAACAACGGGAAATTAGCACCCTGGTACCAACCTGCGTAAATATCACCCACACACATGAGCCGCACCTCAGATCTCCGCCAGCGAGCTTGGTTTCGCCTCTCCGGAAAATCGCGCCGCCCGCACAAATTGGGCCCCGCGCCCGCTCTAACCGCTATTAATTGGCGCGCTGGTCTCAACCTCTTTTAACATAACCCACGCAGACGAACCGAGCCTCATATTCACGCCAGCAGGCGTGGTCCCGCCTCATCAAAAATATCGGGCAGCCCGCAAAAATCGCGCCGCGCACCCGCCCCAACCGCGAATAGTTAGTGTACTGGTTCCAACCTGCTTACATATCACACACACAAACCGCACGTCAGATTTGCACCAAAAAGCTTCGTTTCGCCTCGCCGGAAATATCGCGCCCGCGCAAAAATCGCACCCCGCGCGCGCTCTAGCCATGAGGAATTGGCGCGCAGGCCCCAACCTCCTTTAAAATCACCCACATAGACGAACAGCGCCCCTTATTCCCGCCAACAGGCCTGATTCCGCCTCATCGGAAAAATTGTGCCGCCCGCAGAAATCGCGCCTCGCATTGGTCCCAGCCGCGAATAATTGGGCGCGCTTGTTCTAACCTGCTCAAACATTACCCACACACAAGATCCACGCTTCAGATATGCACCAGCAGGCTTGGTTCCACCTCACCAAAAGATCGCGCCACCCGCAAAAATCGCGCCCTGCGCCCACTCTAGCGTCGAGTAATCGGTGCACTGGCCCCAGCCTACTTCAATATCACTCGCACGTACGAAATGCCACTCGCCAACGAGCCTCATTCCGGCTCACCGCCTAAATGGCGCCGCCCGCCAAAATGGCGCCGCGCGCCCGCACAGGCGGCGATTTATGGGCGCACAGGCGTTAATCACTTTCAGTACATCCATAAACACGAATCGACCCTCAGATCCGTACCAGCAGGCCTCGTTCGGCCTCACCGGATAAATCGCGTCACCCGTCAAATTCGCATCAGGCCTGCGCCACGCCAGCCCCAGCCACAGTTGATCGGTGCATGGGTCTCAAAACAGCTTCGGTATCACTCACACACCCGAATCGCGCCTCAGATCCGCGCCAGCGGGCCTCGTTCGGCCTCACTGGATAAATCGCGCCGCAAGAATCACGCTGCCCGCCCGCCCCAGCCGCGATGAATCGGCGCACCGCCGAACAACAGCTTTAATATCACCCACGCACATGTACCGCCCTTCAGATCCGCCCCAGCGGGCCTAGTTCGGCACCACCGGATAAATCGCGCCAGCCGCCAAAATTGCACCCCATAAAAATGCCACCTCGCCCCCGCCCCGGCCGCGATCAAGCAGCGCGCGGTGTTAAGCGCTTTCAGGACGTCCACATCCGCGATTCACAGCTCAGATCTGTGCCAGCGCACCTCAGATCTGAGCCAACGCACCTCATTGCAGCCCATCCAGTAAATTGGTGCCTGCTACTAGAATCCCGCCCTGAGCGGCCCCGGCTGCCGTTACTCGGCATACTGCCCGCTGGATTATCACCACCACATATGTTCCGTCCATAAATACACGGGGGGTTGGAGTCCACCAATACAAATTGCCCCAATACACCGGAACTAGATGATTGCGCACCTCTGATCCGACAGCAACAGTAAAACAGCGCGCGATGATATGCCTGGGAATCTTCCGCTTCGTGAAATGCCGACTGGCCTGCGAGAGAAAAGACTGATCGATGACAGTACCGATGGATCAGGCCAGCACTGGGACTAAACACAGAAAATCGGTCAAAAGACTGATCCCAGTGCCATATTTCAGGGAAGAATGTCCTATATGAAGTCCTAGTATCTTCCTTTGAAGATACAGCCAGAAGTGAGCGAATTAAGACCACGGCGACGAGAAGAAAACCGGATGTAGTCCCGCCATAGAACACTGTGGTAAGATTCAGCGCACGGTTCTAAATCCAAATATTCGAGACAGCCATTCTCCAGAGGTCGATATCCTGTGTTTCAGAAGATTTTAGCGCGGCCGGATTAAATACGAACGAGGAACAGTGGTGGCAAGACGAGAAAGTGTAATTGATGGGCCATCAACAATTGTAAACAATTACGAGCAACATGCAAAGAGACGGTAAATAGCCCCACTACGGAATCGGACGTGATTCTGAATAGGTAGAACATTTTATAACAAGCTTTTCATAGTCAAATCCTACCGGTCTGAGGAGGTTGAATTTTAGCTACCAAGTAAATCCGTGGTATTCAACCCTTGCAATCTTCAATTCGAGGTTTCTTGTGCATAAAACACGATGTTAACCAAGTCAAAATCTAACAGAAGTTTTGGGTGTTGAACTTTTTATTTTTGAAGTTATGTTTCGGCCAAATTCTGCGCTCAAACCCAACACTGTTCTCTGAATGTGGTCGCATGTTCCGCTAATTGAGAAACTTGGATTAACAAAATTGGTTATATAGAATTCATGAACTCCACCATAGACACTGGACACAGCATACTCTCCTGCATGGGACAAATCCACGTTGTGCGGCTCTTGAGAGTGGAAGAATGTGCAAATTGCACCATGCGGGCTGTTCATATCGTCTGATACTGCAGTGATGAGTCACAAACGGAGTAGCATTTTTCAAGCATTCACAAGACTGTATGTATTGAACACGATTATGGTGACTTTTGGGATGCACATGCTATCGGAGCATTGGTTGAGCAAAATTCAACCCGGATGATGCTGAATGCCATTTCATGATGGATCACCCTGGTGTGATTTACTGTATGTCTCTGGACACGCATTTTGGTGGCTGTGAGGTACAACAGAGCCAGAAACTTCGTCTGAACACAGTTTAGAGCTGTTGGGGCTGGGACGAGTGAGGAACCGCGGTGACTGCTTAATTGATGCGCGATCAGTAACATGAAAGTCCGTCTTGTAAGGCTCCATTATTAGGTGGATAGCAATTCTAAATTGACAGAAACCATTGTAATTCACAACCAAATGATTCTCCTTCCAGAAAACCCCGATCTCTGGAAGTTGGGTTTTATCTACCGCCCTTCCGTGGTCGAATTTGAGGTATCTATGGCATAAGCAAGGCGATCCATGTTAGCCAAGTACATATATATAGGGTTTCGAGTCTTTCACCCTTCTGAAAATTGGGTGGGTATCTACTACATGTCTGTGCTCGGGGCCTCGGGCTGTGGGGCAGCTGCAGTTGCTCCTACATTATCTGGAAGAGAACTGGATAGCCTTGAATAATGCTCTAACAGTCTTAGATGGGTCCCTTAGCACGTCGAACTCTCCAACTAGGAGAATAAAGCCACTGGTGCCATTAATATTGGCAACTAATAAACGGCGCGGGCGCTAAAATGCAAATATTGCGAGGAAAATGCACTACGCGAATACTGGAGCGGATGCCACTGATTAAAAATGTGAATGGGATGATCACAGATGCAGTATGTAAGGTTCATTAAACCGATGCAGCAAGACCAAAAAGAAACGAGTCCAGGATGAAAAACCGGATCTGCTTCGAAATCAGACCACACGTGTCCCGAGGTAGCAAAGAGTATCTAAGAAGTGTGTCTGTTGGTATGCAAGCATTGTCCTCATCACTCGCTAGCTCGCTATCGGCGTCGACGTCGACAGGTTGGGCGAAAGGGCACGGAGGGGCGCAGCAGCAGCGCAGGGTGGAGGGGCAGGAGTACCGGGGCCAGCAGAGGCAAGACGTCGCTGCTCGACAAGACGGTGCGCAAGCTCATCACCCGATTGCTCGCCTGATCCCATCTGGCTGCGAGGTGCCGGGCTGCAGGGCTGCGGCACATCATATCACATGCATATGCAGAAGGGCGGGAAGAACACCAGCGCTAACGCAAACTCTGCGGCAGGCGCAAACGGCGAACGATGTGCTCAAGTGCGAGGATGCGGGCCAGGGTACCCCCAAAAAACGACCAGGGGGATGTGTACCGGCAGGGTGAAAAGAAGCGAAAGAAGCGGCTTTGTGGGATGCAGGAAGAAGGAGCGGCAACATACGAGGGATTCCAGAGGATGAGGCCTTATATGATTGAACTCTGACAAAAGTTCGCTGGTATAACAGCCGTGAGGGCAGGAACCATGCAGGAAGCGGCGGTACCTGGTTCACCTGCTACAGAGATTGCAGGCAGAGAGAAAGGATGAAAGCGGAGATATTCGTTCCCGGTATATAATATGAGGGCCCGAGAGCAACGGCCGCCTGTATTGGGTCCATTGGGAGCGAGAAACATGCTGGGAGCCAAAATAGCGAATCCCTGCGTTGCAGCGATTACAGGGAAAGGAAAGTGCGGAGACCGTGGGATACATCGGGGGAACTTCCTGGGATAAGATACACCGAATACTGGGCTGTTGAGAGGGTTTCAGGGGCTGGAAATTGAGGGAGGCACCAAGCAGTAAATTTGTGTGAAAGCGAGAATAAACGGCCCGGAGAGCGCTATGAGAGCCGTATGACTGCACCGAGAAGTGAATGCGTAGATAATATGCCCGCCATAAAAAATGTGAGGCTCTAGCTGCAGCGGATGGAAGCAGGGAAATGATTCAGGCTGCACCAGGCAATGTATATTGCCAAGCAACCAGAGCGCAGCACGGGATCAACAGGGTGTACACAGAGCTACATAGGCGCTAGATATCACGCACAGTAAGGGGGGATGATGAAAGCGGCAGCGGACAGTGCTGATTCGTGTGGGGAGAGGAAGAGAGGCGATGCCAAGATCATAATATGAGTAGACATGACACGCGTAGCCACACGCGCCATCACAGCCACCCGCCGCCAGTCACCTCGCATCAGCTCGCATCCCCGAGTAGCAGGCGCCATCAGCGCTTCCCAATTGATTGGAATCAGAACCACTCAGGACAGCTCCAAAAGGCCGGCCTCTCAGGTGATATATCAGACACGGTCCGTGATTAGAGACCTCCATACATCATGCCAGATCTCTGACTAGCGCCCACATACAACTTCTAGGATAGGGACTAGGTGTTACAAGTATTCACAAACTATAAATCCTGATCCCGCAGAATTAAATCATCCAACTGGAGTTTGAAGATGATTTTTAGGATTAGATGTGGCACCAAAAGTTAGATTGGATCGAGGGGAAGCAGTATACAAGGTTACAGTGAAATCGGTTTAGAAATGAGGGCGAGAAGATGGGATCAATCCTATATCCGGCCATCACCTAGAACTCGGACACTGGACGGCACCCAAAAGAACGGCGCCGTTTGGTGAATTCTTGCCCGTTTCTTATGAAACAAAAATTGTGACCTGGGTAAAGACAAGTTATTGATGATTGAGATACTCAGCTTGAGCCTAGACCTCGCGGATAAAATGATATTCACATCTTTTCCTTAGGTGTCCGAGTTCTAGGGGGACGATAGTAGGCTCTTAATGTGCTGGACGCCGTCGTCGTGGGATTACAACACCACTGCTTTAACAAATTCAGTATCCCGAACGTTTGTCTGAACAACAGGTGATTTTCCGATGCAGCTCTTATTGTCGGTGACGGTATTAGCCTTTTTTGTAGCCGCCCGTCGCGTCAATGGAACAAGAACCAGCAGTTCGCAAAATCCCTACGCGCGTTGTGCTATAACATACAACGTGCAAGACACATAGTTTAGCTGTTACCAACTTCAATAATGCACGAGCTAATTTTGATTATACACGGGTCCCCAGCTCATGATCAGAAATCAAAGGCTTTGATAGGGTCTTTATACCGTTTCGTATTCCCTCACGCAATTTGTCAGATCAATCCAAGAAGCTTCAGTGGTGATAAATAGATGCTATATTGCTTGAGATATAGTAGATATAGGATAGGGACTAGGTGCTACAAGTATTCACAAACAAGTTCAAGGATCGGCGCAACTTAAGGTCCGCCGTTCCAGCGCCAGGTGGCAATGATGCCGGCATGGGGGTGGCCGATGACGCCAGTGTAGAGCGAGACCAGGAAGTTGACCGGGTTCGACTGACGGCTGCGGAAGTAGTTCAGGCTGCTCATGAGTGAGTCGATGTCCTGGTCCTGGATGTCCTGGACGACGCCTTGCTGCATGGTGAGCGTGACTTGGACGTCGTCGATATCGATGCCGCCGAGGGGCGTGTAGCTCGACACGGTGGTCTGGCCACTTGGGTTCTGGTACACCGCATGGAAATCCCTGTCGAAGTTGTTGCGGATGAGGGTGTTCTCGTCCGCGAACGTCTCGGTGTGCGCGGCGCTCGAGCTCTGCACGGCGAAGAAGTAGGCGGCGCCGCTCGGCACGTTCGGGCACTGGTACGTGTCGCCCTCGACGCGCTTCTGGATGGTGACGTCATTCGGCGAGACGACCGCGCGCTTGCTCAGCTCGATGGGCCAGCCATCGACGGACGCGCGCGCTGTGCGCTCAGCGAGAGGATTCGCACCACTGTGAGAGAAAGGTCATCAGCATCTAGCGTGATGAGCGAAGGGAAGAAATGGAGGACCCACCGAATCCAACGTTTACCGTCCTTCGGCCCGATGTTCATGATAGCAGTGGCCGTGTCCCCGACGTCCTGGCAAGTGCCGCCCAACGATACCTGGCCGACGTACTGCAAGCATCCGCCACCGCCGTACAGGTTGTACACGTTGCCGTCGTCCTTGTTCAAGATAAAGCTCTGGACCTGATTGAACTCGATGCATGTTTTGAGCGGGAGAGGCTCGGTGTAGCCCTCGTCCGCGCCGTGGCAACCAGGACCGAGCCAGAGCGAGAGGTTGTCTGCGGCAGCGAGGCGAGAAAGAACGCCTGTGAGAAGAAGAAGTTGAGAGAACATAGAAATTGGAGAAGGAAATTTGTGATTGAGTGTGAATTTAGGTTGAACTGTTGGTGGGTGCTGCTGCTTTGCCGGTTCGGTTTATATACTGTCGACCAGGCATTCATTTTCTGATGTGGGCAGCTTCGAGGCAATGTCTTTCTACAGCGCTCCACACCGCTCCGTGACTCACTGGTCAATAGTTGCTATGGAGTGCAGGACTCGTGCGAAAGCCGCAAATGAAGTTACTAAATTGGAATGGTAAGAATTTGAAAACATGTATTCTGAAAGCATTTAAACTTCGCACAAGAAATTTGAGAGCACAACTCGAGCCACAGATTACTTCAAGGTGACAATTTACTTCTCAGACACTCCATAAAATAAGTAATTTTACGCCAAATTTGGCTAGGTGTGTAGCGGAGAGGCACCTGAGCTTAGGCTTCAAGATTATTTATATTAATTGACCAGCTTTAACGGGTGTAACCCACTGATGCAGTGATTTTAACCCGTCCCATTTAACCCGTTGAGGTGGAACCCGGTCACTGGTTTACATTGCCTCGTTTAGGGTGAAAGTACTATACCATACGGTCACTATGTCACAGCCCTACCTGAACTGAACACAGCTGAACACTTGCCAATTTAGTCACAGGTCACTGGCATTTTGAATCGCACTTTTGCCGTAGAAACGGATAGAAATAGGTCGGAAAATCCGAGAAATCGCCCAGAATCGCAATTTCCAAGCAATTTCCCACGAAATGAACATTCATAAGGCCCTCCAGGCATCCCTAGTACCTGGATAAAAACCTGGACCTGGACCTATACTTACTCATATTGAACAGTATCAAAGTGATAGTTTATAGAAGTAAAAACAGAAATTCTTGGTTCCGGACTTAGGAACCAGGTCTGCTTGATGAATTCGTACCCGTGAGAAATAATGGCACTTGTCATTTCTGTTTTGTCTTGCCTTTCCTACACCGCTTTCATAACCTTGCCATAACCAAAAAGAAGTCACAACACCCTCCAGGAATTCCTGTTCGACCCTCATACAGTTATGATAAAAAAAGACGTACCAAATTTACCTGAAAGTGAGCACCTGACAATGAGAAACTTCGTGGATGACACCATGATTTATAGCTGGTCTTCTCTGCCTTTAGAAAGTCATATAACGGAGCACATTATGTTCCCATTGCCTAGCTCATCTCCGCTGGTGAATGTACAAGCAATACCTGCATAACGTCGGGTATTCTTTGAGTCGCAATAAGTAGCTAGGCCTATTAGGGTACCATTTTTTTGGAGCCACACATTTATTACCGTGTCTGCGCAAGGATTCCTAGTCTTCCGCCCCCACGCATCTGGCTGTGCGTTGCAAGAACTTTACCCGCCACGGGAGCCCGGCGATGATAACCTGTCCGTCTTCGCTCCTGCACAGCTCCTCGACGCACATCATGTAGATCATCCAATGGCCGAGATGTCGGCCTCTGGAATTACTGGGGAGAAGATGTTTAGATTTGTGTGCTCATGCTCCACAACTGTGAAGCCGCTACCGATAATTTATAAAGGTACCGCTTCAATTTTCTAGGGTGCTTAGGAATGCCCGGATGGCCATCTTACAGAAACGGGTGGCTGTAAATGTTTTGGAGAGAATTATGATGCTAATAGTAGTACTGCTTTCAGCTTGCTAATGGAGTCTGGGTACTAAGGAACGCCCGGAAGGCCATCTTATAGGAACGGGTGGCTACAAATTCCCGCTACCTTTAGATAAGGGTTTCTTATAGGGCGCCCAATCAACCAGGTTTTGGCTGTAAATCACATTTTGGTCATTTATTCTCATGTCAGCAGCTTTTCTCCCTGCCAAATGCTTCGGCATTGAAACCGTCTGAGCATGATGTCGAAATATGCTGTGAGGCCTCGTAAACATCAGGTTTTTAACAACTTGTTGGGGCTGTACAAGCTTGTACAGGTAAAAAAAAGACAAAAAGTTGACAAGCCGACAGGCTATGTTCGAAACCCCACAAGTGATTTTTTTTTTCCGTTTTTTAAAAGTGCGCATTGACTTCCCGGGCCCATTTCCGCCATCTTTTATTTTTGAACAAGAGAAACAGGGGCACAAGAGGACAAGTTTTTTGTCATTTTGCTGATGAATTCTATCCCTATTTCTGTGAAAACTTTCAACGAAACCCGAAACAGCCCGTCCGCTCCAGGAAAATACGGGAGCGGGGCACGTGAAATGAATACATCTTCGTCGTATGGTGGCAATGGAAAAATAATCATTCCTTTAAACTGGACAACGTCGAGACCATCAAGTTACTGTCCTACTAGTACTCCGTTGCGCCGCCGCCCCTGTGCAACCTAAGACGGAGCGTCCAGGAGCGTCAATACTATAATGAATAGCAGCGAGACATTTGGGAATATCAACAAGATGCCACCGACGGTTCGAATATCCAGCGAGACGCAAGGAAACCACCGGACCTATTTATGGAAGGCCTCTGTCTATCTCCAACAAGACGCCGCCGACGGTTCGAATATCCAGCGAGACGCAAGGAAACCACCGAACCTATTTATGGAGGGCCTCTGTATATCTCCAACAAGACGCCGCCGACGGTTCGAATATCCAGCGAGACGCAAGGAAACCAGCGAGCCTATTTATGGAAGGCCCCTGTCTATCTCCAACAAGACCCCGCCGACGGTTCGAATATCCAGCGAGACGCAAGGAAACCACCGGACCTATTTATGGAAGGCCTCTGTCTATCTCCAACAAGACGCCGCCGACGGTTCGAATATCCAGCGAGACGCAAGGAAACCACCGAACCTATTTATGGAGGGCCTCTGTATATCTCCAACAAGACGCCGCCGACGGTTCGAATATCCAGCGAGACGCAAGGAAACCAGCGAGCCTATTTATGGAAGGCCCCTGTCTATCTCCAACAAGACCCCGCCGACGGTTCGAATATCCAGCGAGACGCAAGGAAACCAACGAGCCTATTTATGGAGGGCCCTTGTCTATCTCCAACAAGACGCCGCCGACGATGATCCCAGAGAATCGCAGTTTGAGAAATACCACGGCCGCGCTGCAGGTTCACTGGCGAGTTTTCGGTACTCCCTAAATTCTCAACTGTGACCTAATTTGGCCTCAGCACCTCGGAAGCAGATTTACTTGCTGTGGTGGATGAGAAAAATGTACAGGAGAATCAGTACATCATAAATCGCGCTCCCGTATGTGCCGTTGTCTGCCACTATTTATCTTTCACTTCATATTCACATTTGGTATACATCCAGGGCGCTTATGGAGTTACTCGAGACTCATTAGGACTTTATCTTGCCAAAATTAACTACGAGCACGACCATGATTACCAGAGTGATGGGTACGTCCATATTGTTTGCTCTATCATCCAATCCTTCTCATAATATTTTTGAGTCAGTTCTACCGTGCAGATTGTAACCTGCACGTACTACCAGTTTCTCTTCGAGACTTCGACCCAGAGCGTCTGAAGGGACTGTTGGATTGGTCTCTTCAAGTGAAAATATTCCAGGATCTCGAGAACGCGGCAGTCGCAGCGGCAAGCGCATCGCCTACCCAAGTATCTAAGGTCCTTGCGTCGTTTTATTTCCTCCGATGCTACATCCGCAAATTCGGCGTCGAATTTGACGCCGAGAGGCGTGTCATTGGCTGCGAACATGTGCGAGCTCCAGCGACGAATGTCAAGAAAATTACTGGGCTCAAGCGTGGTGCTGGCGAATACACCAGGTACTGGATCAAACTTTGGACGTTGAACTCGCCGTCCTCCGCAATTGGATGATGCTGTCCGTATTTCGGGGCCATCTACAAAACGAGGCACGAGTTGATACCTTGTTGAAGCGTCTGTCTAGGAGAGACTAGGGGCCATCGGCGTTGCATCACGGATGCGCAGAGCATTTCCGAACTTATTACGGACAGCGACGACAAGAGACTGTAGTCAGCGGAGCTGACGAAACACACATATCACCTCCATCGCGTTGCTGGTGGGGTCGGAACTTGAATGCCGTATTTCTTCCTCCGCAAACTACGGAGAGACTATAATCTCGACAATCTGGACATTCTAGACCGAGATATTCAATCGGAGTTCGCCGTGCGCGGAATAAATTCCGTGGACCAGATTTTTGTGAACCATCGCGCCGCGCGGCGACGGCCTCCTTCACATGGCCGCTGCAATGGGCGAATTTAAGGCTCTCCGGCACCTGGTCGACACCTACATTGCCAACATTGATTTGGAGGACCAGGTGAAATCGGAAACACCATTGCTGTCGGCGTGTCGCGGTGGCCACTTGGAGTGCGCACTATTCTATTCCTCCTGAAGCATGGTGCACGGCGGCCCGATGCATCAGACGACTATGGGGTGGAAACCCCACTGTACTGGTTGTGTTCATTTAACCCAGATGACGCTGGCGTGATTCCGCGGAAATTGGTCAGTGTTGAGGCATCCTTGGCACAATCCGGAAGAAACAGACGTGATCGCTTGAGAACGGCTTCCGTGTGGGCTGATTCAGAAAATCTCTTCTTTCTCCCAGTATCGCCACTTTCTCGAGCTGTGATGATGCAGAGTCTTCACTCTGTAAATATTTTTCTGGAACTGGGTGCTGACCCTTTGGAGGGTTTTCCCTCGCAGCCTGGCGTCATTACTTTCCCTTCCCAGACACCTGTAGTCATGGCTGCAGTGTCGCTGTTCCCTCGAATTCTCGAAACGTTGCTGGCATATGTGGATTCTAAGGCAGACGATCCCCCACGATTGTTCACGGCTGCAGAGATCCTTCAAATTGCCATTGGTAAATCAATAACTGTTGCAGATTCAACATCCCTGCAAAGTCGACTCAGTCGCTGTGGGGCGGAATATAAATATGCGATGTTCGAAACACTCGGAATCTTACATTCGCGCGACCTCGCATCCAAGAGCTGGCTAAATGAGGGAAGGGAGTCCAGAACCCGCGCTAACAATACCATTCTCGCACGGATGGTTCGTTGGGACGGCTTGACATTGTCGAAGATCTGCTTCAACTAGGATTCCTAGTCAATGGCACGCCGGATGCCTGTCCAATTGTGGAGGCCGTGAAGCTCAATCATGATTCCCTTTTTCGACTTTTGGTTGGACACGGTGCCGATATGCAGACAAAGATGGCGGTCGAGAACGGCTCGTGCATGACTCTTTTACAAGTTTCTGCCAGCCGGCCTGCGCAGTCTCGAACAGGCTTTTTCATCGCAGAGTATTTGGTCAAGACGGGTGTTCCAGTGGACCCCCCTGCCTGACGGGACCCGATCTGCATTCGCCTTCGCAGTGAAGAACCAGAATTTCCAGTTGGCAGATCTGCTGCTTGCCCACGGGGCGGACATTAATTTCACATATTGCCCCAAGCCAAATGGATCTTGGATAACAATTCTCGCCGAACTTGTCATAAATCCCACGGAACAAAATCTTGAATCACTGCAGTATCTTCTCGGATCAGTAAAAATATCCCCACCAAATCTCTTTCCTCTCCCCACGTCCACGTCCCCACTCCAGAATGTTTCACCACGAACAGTTCCATCGACTCAAGGAATAACCTCTCAGTTCTGCATCTCGCGGCCTTTAGCCCGCCTCAGACTAATTTGGGGTGTCTAGTCCTGGGCCAGATGATGCAATAGGGGCAGTTAGAGTAGCCTTGAAAGGCGGTTCTGACGGCCGGTTCTGAGGACGGTTCTGAAACTGGTTCTTGATTTATTTAGCGTGGGAGAACCGTCGTAAATCAGAACCGGGTTCTGGATGCAGAACTAGCTCTGGAGCTAGTTCTGCAACGGTTCTGGTTCTGGTTCCGGTTCTCTGCGCTCAGTTCCCCTTAATCATTTCTTTTAAATATCATAAATATATACTATAAAATATTTCTCATCCGCTAGGGAGTCGTGAGGCGAGGTCAAAACCAAGGCCTATGGCTTGGGATTAGCCAGGTATTAGACGGGCCATAGGATGCTTGTGTGGTAACTAAATAGCGCAGTTTAAATTTAATTTCAGCACACCTTTTGGTAGGGCTGAACTGTGAACAGTTTTTCAGTGCGCTGGCTTGCATTTTGTGTAGGCGTAGCGATAGGATGATGGTAGGTGCACGGTGTACAACTGGCAGAAGATACGAGCCATGGATGACTAATTTATTGAGACATGAGAACCGGCCACAGAACTGATTTTCAAAATGGGCGGTCAAGATTGGAGGCCGGTTCTGGCCGGTTCTGATGCAAATCAATTGTCAGAATCGGTTTCAGAACCGGCCTCAGAACCGGCCTCAGAACTGCTTTTCCAGACTACTCTGACTGTCCCTAATGTTTGCTCGTTGAAAAACTCTATAGAGGGAACATTGATCAAGTTCATCCTGCTATGGGGACTGCACTGTGGACGGTAACTCTTCGGTGTAATCTGGAGGTTGTCACAACTTTATTGGAAAAAAGAGCGGACACCAGCCTCAAGTTTATGGACTTGACACCACGGGATCTGGCATTAGTCAAGATGGAAAGGATTCACGCTAAACCAGATATGGACCCTACGACTCCCAGAGAGATTTTACGTCGATATAAGCTAATCCTGGACCGTCTGGAAAGTATGTCGGTGGCAAATTATAGCTTGGGAGGGAGATCGGAAGGAGCATGCTCTGCGGAAGAGAGATAGTGTAATATAATAAACTCATGAACTTCGCAGACAGTAATTTACGTCGGCGGCGTTGAGTCCCTCGCGAAGTACGTAGAAGCTAGCATACTACCGGTGCGTGATGCATACTTATGAGGATATGAAGCAGGAGCTGCGGCACTTCGTTCAGGCCCGTCTTTTTTTGTTAATGTCTTTTATTTGTACTGGATCGTACTGTGATGTTTTTAAAGACTCAAGTAAGGCCTTAATTCGATATTGGGACACTTTCGGGAAAGTGCGCAGGCTGCTGTAGGTGTTGTCAGTATTCGAGTATATATATTCCAGGGAGCTTTCCGAAGCGGATAATGGGTCGCTCCATAAAACTCTCGATGTACCCCAGCGGTACAATCACTCCGTTGGAAGGTTTGAAACAAGGACACAGAATTGCTCATCTACCGCAGAACATGGATCTCATCTTTCCTACGATTCGCGGACACTGAACGGAGGAGAATGAGAGACGAGTACTAGCGATACTTAATCGGTTGATGCATTGCCTTGGATTGAATGTGATACTATTAGTCACCGGGTACTGGGCCACTTTAGCACTTTTGACCGCTGGCCTGCCCGTAAAGCGCAATAGATCCCTGGCTTTGACCCTTAGATTAGGACTGACATACCAAGAGTAAGATCAGATATTTTGGGCCAATTTTCGGCAGTGTTTTGACGGCTCAACGAATTTATTTTCCGGGCCACCCCAAAATGGCAATGAACTAGGTAGTGGGCCACTGGCCTAAATTCGTTGTTGGGACTCGTACCATGCAACCGGAAGCACTCAGAATCACTCATGAGGATCGTAGGAATAATGTGGAACACTCAAACTTTGGATTCAAAATGTATAAGGATTGTAATTACTAGCACTTCCGGCGAGGTGGACGGGGAATACTGATGTATCAACGAAATCGCGTGTAGTACAACGCAGAGAGGTCGATCTTGGCCAAAGAGAGGTATTAGAAGGGTGGATAGGAAGTAATTACACATACCTGAGTACGATAAATGGCGCTTTCATACCAATATCCGTTCAAACAAAATCCATTTATGCGCGGCAACAAAAGTAGGTGGTCCGGGAAACTCAGCCACACTGAAGGTGTAGCCGAATGGCAGTGGACCAAAGAGAGGTTTGAGGATACTCAGGTGTGTGTCTGCCCTCAAAGTACCGGGTTCCAAAGCCCTAGCAGTGTTGAGTGGATCACTATAGAGGATTCTGTCTTGGGCCAGGCAAAATCAGTTCTCGCCATTCTTGAACGGTCGGAGAGGGGATCCCGGATGATTGCAGGGTCCAGGGTCCTTTGATAGCATCCCCCTGCGTAGAGGCAACAAGACGGGACCTCAAACTTGTGAATTGGTCGAGAATTGGCTGAGAAATGGGCAGAGGAAGAGCGTGGGAGCTGTTCGGAGATAAGAATCGATCAATTCCCACCTCCCCTTCGGAAACAAACGGGGCACAGCTTCTGATCAGCGCATCACTCCCAGTCAAAATTTGATGTCCGACATCCTCATACATCTTGCTCCATCCCACAAGCACCAAATCACCCTATTCTCTAATGATACTGCTTAAATTCTCCAAGTGGCCCACTACCCCAACTGGCCCACTACCCAGTCGTATATAGTACATGCAACCTTGCTTTTTAAAATTTCCATTCTGCGCATTACTGATGCGGAACTTGAATTCACGCCATTTTATTTTCTACATATAGGAATGATTTGATTTGATTTTCAAGAAGTTTTGGGCAGTGTGCCAGTGGGTGACTTCCCGTAAGATTTAAATAATCCCGCGCCTTTTCTCGGGGTGCCAGCGATGGGACTGATGGGCAGTATAATCGTGTTTATTCAGACTGCGTATGTTTCCCGCAAGCAAAGTAATATATTTAGTTGACCAGATTGAGGAAAATCCCTTGCTTCAATAGGCAGTCGAATGCGAGGAGTTTTGCTCTTACAATGTGCACAGAGAGCTGTTCGAGAGGTAAGGTGCTCTACCTGTGGATTTCTTGCAGGAATCCAATGTAAAAATATACATTTGAGGTCTGTTAAAGGCCAGAAATGGGCAGATAAGGGCGGAGGACGGTTGCCCGTGTTGTCAAGCTTGATATACTGACTCGGGTGTGTGCATTTGACGAGGTTAGGTGTCGATTGGGGTGGCGGAGAGTTTGTGGCAGCAGTGACCATCAATCATTTCTGTCCTAAACAGATAATCTCGACCACAAAAAATCTATTAGGGGGGGTAGGACCCCTCGTCTAGATTTAAGGATATTCGAGTGATGGTAGGTAGGTAGGTAGTATTACCGGCGCGGTCCCTATAAGGAACAGCCGGGGCCCGTACTACATACATAGCGTCGATAATGTATGCTACGGATACTCTCAATCATTCATCCTTTGATTACCTGAGCTACTTCCCGCGCGATCCCATGCCCCAACGACAAGAAAAAACAAACTTGAAGATTTGGGACATTGAATCAGAAAGTCCCCAGGGTGCCCGGACGTCAAACATCAAGTATGAAGAGAGCGATGGTAGAATATATTTTGCCACTTTGGGGTGATGGGGTCCTGACAGGTTGCTCGGCATCACGGCGGAAAGTGTGAAAATAATCCCCCAGAATAAAAAAACCTTAGTCACCCACTCAATATCTCCAGTAAATGGAGTGATCACCCAGAGATATGATGCCGCGAGTTGAACCACCTGGTTCCGAACTGTTCCGAAAGGATAAGGCGGCCATCACATGTCATTGATACTAGAGCACGTTAAAAGTTTTAATAATAAACCCTGGCGGCTGTCCGTACCTCACTTAGCACTCGTGTCGCATCTCTTACATCCTACCGACATGGGAAACATTCTTGTGAAGATCGCTCCTACATCCTCGATATCCATCTCCTTCTTTCCTGAGTCCTCCATCTCCTGCTTTCATTCCCGCTCGCGACATGCCAGTGGGAACACCGGAATCGGCAATGAAACTACCAAAACTCTCCTGCTCAATGGAGCCAAGGTCTACATCGCGTCTCCTTTGCCCGAGAAGGTCGCAGCGGCGATCGAGAAACTCAAAGGAGAGACTCAGCAGACTGCCGTGTTCGTGCGCCTAGATCTTGCTGATTTGACCAGTGTTCGGAAGGCTGCCACTGAATTCCTTGCGCTGGAATCACGACTGGACATACTATTTTACAATGGGCTTTTTTTCGTGTCCCATTCTCTTCGGGAGGCCCTCCTCCCCCATCGCTCAGCACATCCGTCTGCATCATTTTTTTGTTATCTCCTTTCTGGTTTGCGTCTCCGACCTCGATTTTCTCTGCTCGCACTCTGTCCATTCCTTTTTGTGCCTCGCCCCACTCCCCCGTGATACCGGTTGCTGACCGTGGTGTGTTTGATCGTATAGGCCTGTACTTCAAGCTGCACGGCACGCACCGCCCGACGTCGATGAAGAAGACGGTGATCAAGCGGTGCAAGCGCGTGGGACGAAGGCGGGGGCGTCGACGACGACGCAGCAGCAAAATCAGTTTAGATGCAATAGCAACAGCAGCAGGGCCAGCGGCAGGAGGAGGAACGCGAGCGGAAAAGGCCGTGGTTCCCGCAGCCGGGACAGCAGCAGCAAGGGCAACAACAGCAACAGCAACAGTAGCAACAAGGGCACTTTGACCTGCCGCCGCTGGAGCGCGCGTTCGGCGCGTTTTGCGGGGCAGGCGGCGGCGAATGCGATGCGGGGTGGGTCGGTGTCGACGCCCCCCAGCCGCGGCGGGGCAGGGTCGCCTGCGCTGGGGGCGGGGGCGGGGTACGTGCTACCACCGGTGCGCGCGGGGGGGTACTACCACGAGGGCGAGAATGGTGTTGCGAGCGGGAGCGGCAGCAGCGTGAATGGGAATGGGATGGGCATGGGCGGCAGCGGGGTGCCGACGCTGGAGGAGCTGGAGCGGCACTATTTCCAGCTGCACGAGCAGCGGCGCAAGACGGAGGAGATGTTGAGGGAGACGGACCGGCTTATGGCGGGGGTGAAGCGCGGGATTGACAAGATGCGCGCGGGGGGCGGGGGGGCGGCGAGTGCGAGTTCGGGTTCGGAGCAGGCGCAGCAGGGTGGGGCGCCGATGGCACTGCTGCCGGTGCGCGATCGCGAGCAGCAGGAGCGTGGTAGGGAGAGCTTGTGGCCACTGAGCGAGCGCGCGCCCGAGTGAGCTCGTCACCAGCCGACGACTTTTTGGTGGTGGAGGACAAGATACGATGCCTCCTTTTGCTATTGGGTTCTTCTCTTGTTCGTGCGTTTGTCCATACTTCTCGCTATTGGCTCCTTCTCTCTACATACTGTACTTATTGGCCTTGGCCAGCAGATATTACTTAATAGTTGTCAGATATTCTCTCCACCCTACTCTTTTCTTTTTCTTTTTGTCATGTATCTATTGTACATACGCTACTCGCGCCGCGGTGAACGCGCGTATATAATGTATTTGAAGGGTTACCCCGTCCGATGTGTAGATTCTATTCAAGCCCAGTTGAATGACTGGTCGACGAGGCCGCTAGTGTCGTCATCTCCCGAATAGTCAGCGACGAGGCGATCGCTGGAGAGAGGAACTCACCGGAGATGATGTCGAAGTGCGATGTGTCGGCCTGGAGGAGGATGTCTCGCACGGTCATGCTCGGCGCCTCGCGGAGGTACTCGTCTTCGTCGTCTAAGAAGGCTCCCTGCATAAACGTAGGCCTGGGTGCTCGAGGGGTCGCAACAATATCCAGCTGTGTACGGCCCTGTCAGACATGAAGGCGATGGAGGGTGAAATGGCTTACAACAAACTCAGCGTCAGAGTCGCTATCACTCGAAAGAGAAGATCGCTGGCTACACGGGGCTGATGGACCCTGACGCGGGGCTGTTAGCCTTGTGCGGGGCTTCACAGTCTCCGGAGGCGTCGGTGTCTTCAGCCGCCGTGCTGCCTTGGGCGATCGCGGGGGCGCCGGCGAGCGGCGTTTGGCGGGCTGGGGAAGACGGGATCCAGGCTGGTGCGCGGCGGGTATCGGGGGATATTGTGGAAGTAGCGCTAGTCGGATTTCGCGGACGCGCGATTCTAGTGGTGGCTCTGAATCGATGGCAGAATATCCCATTGCGCTGAGAGATGCAGGGGTTAGTTGAGTCTGTGGGGATGCGCGCGGATGTGAGAACGTGGCTTGGAGCACTGAGAAAAAATGACCGACATCGAAATTGACCGCGGCACGCGGGTGCTCCTGCCACAAGTTTAGGTCTACAGAACGAAGCGGCCGCTTGGACGACGTTGTACGCTTGGATGTCTGGGCATCTAGGCGGAGGGCGAGCTTCTTCGAGACCTTCTGCGATCGAGAGTGAGCCTCCTGAAGGGCTTGCAGCATCCGTGCCTCGGCATCCATGCGCCCGGAAAGTGCGACTGAGGCGTGGGGGACTGGTCTCTGTATCAAGACCTCATTGGACGGCGCGTCGGCGGTGGGTTTTGGGAAGATCCGCTTGCTCAGTTTACTCAATGTGGCAGGGTGGTGAGCGGCCGCGATGGGAAGTAGAGGCGGTGGCGTTATCGGAACCTCGGGGAGTATCGGTAAATATCACAAAAAAAAGAGTATTCAAACTGACGGAGGAATCGTTAATGCTTGAGGGTAGGTCTTGGAGGGATCTCAAAGGCATGGTCGTCTGTTGCTTGATCCCCGATAGATCGGTGAGGAATACCAGCGCTGAATGGCCACCGGGCTCATTCCAGTACGAACTGAGGAGCTCTTCTAGTTTCGAGTCCACTAAGGCCAGCAGTTTCTGCGTCGGTAAAGCGCTGTACTTTTTGGGTCTCAAATTATTTCCCGCTTGCAATATAACTGACTGCAATTTCAGAATCAGTAGATGGACTTCAGGTTGTCAGATACTGTATAACTAACTCGCAAGATCTTGAGATCGGCTTGCTGCTGCAGCAGTAATGACACCGATTGAACCCACGAGTTTCTCGACGACTGGAACGCCACCAATCGCGTCATGTAAATACGAGGCTGGTCGCGGAGGACAGCCTACGCACAAGACCCGTAAGCTCACGCATAAGTCCCAGAAAAGAGAGCCTACGTTGAGTTCATTCGGCTCGACATGGGCCCGAGAGCCCTTCAGTAAGGCATGAGTAGACAGGGCAAGTAATAGTCGTTCGAATCTAAAATTAAAGGTGAGCCATGGAAAATACATCTAGTTAACAATAATACTTTTCCCCAGAGCATTCTTCCAATAGCGATCGTCTCACTACAACATCCTTCCACCACCATGCGGCACTCTCTGGTGCAGGTACGGGTGGCATCGTCTTCCCAGCTGAGGAGTCTGGAAAAATAGCCCTATGCCGCAAATTCTCGAGAAATTTGGTGAGAGATGTGCGGAAGGCGGTCGTCTCTGCGGGTTGCAAACACGGATATGATGGAAGCACCTTTGAAAGTAGATGAGGACCGAATTCATTCAAGGATATATGCAATCAGACACCTTCTTAGCAGCTTCCTTTTTCGCCTCGACGCGTCCCACCAAGAAGTAGCATATGTCCTCCATGGTCTTTGCGCGCTCGCGCAGACCGCGAAGGCGCGGATTGAATATATTGTGGTCGTATTCCGTGCTATTCGCGTGAGGATACTGGAGAATATGGAGGTGTACTAGAAGAATAAGTGGCACTGGGAGAGAGAACACGCTGGTTGGCATTTCGGCGGTTCCCAGTTGGTTGTTGGAGGGAGTGTCACGGGTGACCGATATCAACCGGACGTCCGGGCCGATACAAACCAATATTTTTGCTTAGTTCCAAAATTGTTTTCAGAAATTGCTCCTCCTTCTACCTCAGTTGTTTATTCTTCGTCGGTCTAGTCTCCGCGGATTTCTCACAGCTCATCTGACGTTTTTCAATAATATCTGTGAGATTCGTGCTTCAACCGTGCCTCACTCCGAGTCGTAGCGAGCCCGCGGAATCCTAAAAGCACGAGCCAAGGAACTTTCAGAAATTAAATTGAGAAACGTTCCCCAGCCGTAGCGGCGAATTCTGCCTGACGAACGAGCTCAATGGTGGCTATAAGTCACCTGACAGCGAAATCCAGGAATCTCCTGCGTACATAAATTACAAGACATCTTTAAGGTGAGCAAATTCCGTACACATATGCCAACTCTTATCGCTGTCTTATCGTCCCACAATCAACACTACTGCTATTCCAGGTGCGGCGTAAACGCATAATCTCGAGCATACGTATGGTTAATATTCGAAATCTTTCCCGCAACAGACGGCAGCTGCTGCATCACGAATGCCAGGTCTAGCAAGCTGCCTGTGTCAGAGTGGGCGGAGATGAAGACGTCCGCGAACCCATCGCCGGCTTGCGCAAGGATTGCGTTTAGCTTCGGCCAATCCACTTCCCCCTCCTCCCAACCGCCGTCATAACCCAAATCTGCTACGAGGTGCAGCGAAATCGTTTTGAGCGATATTAAATGGCCGAGATGGCCAAAAAGCTGGAGGGTGGACGCCATGTGGTCGTCGAAATCATTAACCTCTATAGCGCGTAGCGTGTTGTTTCTTTCCAAGATGTCGGCGTCAACTGGCTTCTCTGTATTGGTTTGAAGTTTTAATGAATGCACGAGCGAGGGATGGACAAATTGAACAAACGGACCAATTGAGAAAGAAATTTTAGCTCGTTGAATTGTTTGCGCATTCGCTGCTAGCAGTGAATACATAGGTGTACTGACTAGCACGAGGGACTGCAGATGGTTAATGTCAACGGTGGTGAAACTGGACACTAAAGCATCCACCCCAGTCTCGAGCATGTCCAGAGTAAGGGATTCCAGCACAACACGCGCTTCATTTTGGGGCGCATCGACACCACAAACAGGTGGATAAGCGGATGGATCATCGAAACCAATGTGGTCTAAAATCAATTGTTTCAATCCCGCTGCGTGGCTTAAGGAGCGCCTCAAGTTCAGAAACATTCGAAAAAATCAAGTTGGCAAGACAGAGACCCCGAAGGCAATGGAGTGAGAATGTTGCATGCACGCTTGTTTTGAGAAGGTCAGGCTGTGACGCCCAAAACTGGTGATAGTCGCACGGGAAGTCGAGGGCAAGGTGTGTCAAGCCAGGTAGGAGGTGCAGAAAGCGTGGGACCACGATCGTCTTCGCAAACCCCTCGCCTCCAAGTGCAAGCGCGAGATATTTCACATAGAACGCGCCAATGTGAGGAGATTTCGCAAGGAGTCGGTCGAACTTTGTCAAATCCAAGGGATAGCGGCGACAAGAAATGACAGCGAGCAAGTGAAGTTGGCTCCGAGGGAGGAATGAACGAGCGGTCAGGGAGCAACCCGGAGCTCTCGTTGTGCAGATGAGTCACCGAGCATGGCGACTTTGTCAATAATCGCATCGACTAGCTCCTGAGGGACCCACATGTCGGGACTGCCAAGGGAATTGCGCGTGAGTGGGGCCTTGGAATAGCGGTGAAATGTATTACCTGCCGCAGCTGATGAAGCTCAAGATGTTGCGGCTTTGGTGCAGTTGACGTTTATTTGGACTGGTCCGATAAGATAAGATATAGTAAAATCAAGCCGAAGATTTTCATAACCGGAGCTGCTGAGGGTTCCCATGAAGGTATTACCTCGGGGAGGTTCACCAAACGTGCCGAGCGAGTCTGATTCTAGGCGGCATTTTGAGATTCACTGCGTTCCGGTAACTCCTAGACTCAGTTAGGCTTCCTGTGGGGGGTCTGAGTTGAGTGTAGGCGCCTGGACAGAGGCATTTTAAGTCAGTTTAGGCACCTACACTCAGCTAGGCTGAACCCCCCACAGGAAGCCTAACTGAGTCTAGGAGTTACTGGAACGCAGTGATTGTTTGAACGTTCACGCTGGATTGAACGTTGGACATTGACGGTGTGATTGATTGTTGAACCAGGCCGGATTCTACGCAGAAAACATGGCCAACGTTGCAGCGTACAGGACCAAAGAGGCAGATGGAACCATTCTCATTGCTTTGTCGGTAAAAGCTATCTCAGTCCTCCCCATCATTGATGCTCGGAACGATTACGGTTTCTCTTCCACCATTCTACCTCGACAATTACAGCGATTTATGTTGCCTTTTCAAGTCTTTTCGTGCTCCGACCATTGGAGGCCGAGGAACTCCCAGCAGGTATGGACGTTTGCACAATCAGCGAAGATATCACTATTTGTGAAATGGTCTGCCAACTGGCCGACAGTGAGTCCCAGACTCGCCATTCCGATTATGATTCTCAATTTAAAATTAGTTACCGGAATCAAGATCGTGTATCGTGAGCTCAGCTATGAGGAAGCCGCTGATCGTCTGGCGTCCGCCGGGACGCCGCCGTTTCTGGTTGTCGACATGGTGGAAGCCTTCAAATTCTCTCGTGAATATGGCCATGTAGATGTGAATCTGCGTCCAGTATTATAGCCCCATCCTGTCATTACTTGATATATTTCGTAGTTTTATGAGGAAGCCGCCGATCGCCTGGCGTTCGCCGGGACGCCGGCGTTTCTGGTTGTCGCCATGGTGGAATCTTTCAAATTCATCTATGAATATGGATGTGAGTCTCCCACGTCCAGTCTCGTAATCTTGCCATTGCTTGATATATTTCGTAGATTTTGCTGGAAAGACCCACTCAAGCCATGCAGGATTGGCCAGACCGCCCCATACATGGGCTGATTTCGTGAAGACTACAGATTGGACCAAAGTTTTTGAAAAATGAGGTTGAAATATCCATGTTTAGCGGCCGGTAGCTAGGCAGAATGTATTATTGCTATTCTTTGTTTCCAACTGGGTTCGAGTTAACATGCTTTGGTTTGAAATTTATCGTGATCACACATATTAGTTCTTAAAAAAAATAAACACTTCGGGAGGCAGGTAAGACCAACATTGGATCATATCATTCCAATCAAAGATCGCATCTGGCCTCGGCGATAGTTTAAAACTCCGCAACCTGCCTGCCACCATGACTCGCAGGTATGGATACCATTTTCCAACGCGAATTCCTCGTTCTAATGAATGAAAGTATGGCTTCCCCCATCTTCCTTCCTTCTCAACTCCCTGTTGAGGCTAGCGCTCAATCGGAGGCGCCGATCATCTTGCCTGACCATAGACTCTTACACACTAACGAACCACCGACGGCGTTGGAAGCGAAATCCGTGAATGCTACCCTAGCAGAAACCAGAAGTGACATCTCATGTATCGAGGAAGATATTTCTCGCTTGCGCATTCAGCTTCAAAAGCTGCAGGTAAAACACGACGAGGCGGCGGAGCACCTTACGCGGACCACTGGGGTCTTTTCTCCTCTCAGAATCCTGCCTCCAGAGATTCTGTGCCAAATATTCCTGAAGACTCTTTCTTCGCCTCGTAATGAAACTTCTTGGGGTCGATTCGACGTGGAGGATAGCCCATGGGTCCTGGGGCACGTCTGCAGCCGCTGGCGAGCCATTGCGCGCGAATGTCCGGCGCTCTGGTCCCAAGTTACCATTAATTTCTCTGAATTGTCGACCTATTCCAATCCCTCCGCACTGTATCCCACATCCATGTTCGACACGCAGCTTTTGCGCGCTGAGAAGCTGAATGTTGTATTCCAAGCAAGCCCCATCCACCAGGATCATTAAACACTGCTGTTTAAATCCCTTGCGGCGCAGGCGATGCGATGGGAAACCCTGGACATTAGAGTGGTTAAAGGGACACTTCCACTTCTCGCTGACCTCCGGGACTCGGGCTTTCCTGTCCTGCGTAGACTTCGCATCAAGTGGATCGGGCCATCCGTCGACAAGGAAGTCGATTGTTTCCGCATCGCACCCTCGCTGCGATATGTCATCTTTTTCACTATCCGGTTCACCATCCACATCTCCGGTCACCAAATAACCCGGTATCAACTAGACGTCTCGCGGCAGATGCATCTGTGCACTCTCCGTACCACCCCAAATCTTATTGAAGCCCGCATCTTTGTCACCAATTCTCACACAGCTCCCGAGATGGCGGGAATTGAGCTCGCGCACTTACGCGTCCTTTATGTGTCGGATCCAGACATCCTGGATCATCTCACATTGCCCGTTTTGGAGGACCTCCGTGCCCGGTGTCGCTCCGTGGAGGATGGGCGTGTCCTTCCCGCGCACCTCGAATCCGTCCTCCGTCGCTCTGGATGCACCTCCCAAAATTCTCCGTTCACGGATGCCCGGAGGCTGGCCCAATAGCGACCATCTTACGCAACACACCGTCGATCGTGGAATTCAGGCTCATGGTAAACGGGGCCGTCCCTATCGACGGCGTATCCGACTTAATGTCAGCATTAACCATACACAGTGACCCCCCGCTTGCCCCGCATCCACGCGCCATATCCGTTGCTGCTCACCAAGAGTTCTCGTGCGCCCCGTTTCTCGACATGCTGGAGTCGAGGTGGAAGTTCGCCAGAGCGAATTTGGAGGATCCGCAGTCTCTCGCCTCGGGGTTGCAAACGACAACAGGATTGGCGTCCGCCTTATTGTGCAGGAAGGCGGGTGGTGCTCCTTGTACGCGCGGGATGCGCGAACGAGTGGATAAACTGAAGAGCGAGGGGCTTGATTTATTTGTTCCGCGTGCCGGGGGACTTGCAGCCGTCGCAATGAACAAATGGATGCTGCATACGTATGATTAAAATCACTGCGTTGGTGTGCTATCCCTTTGGCACCGACATAAACTAGATCATTTGGATTGACACTGTATCGTATAAGGTCTGCGCTGACGGTCCCCAGTGTCACGCATGGTTAAATTGAGAATCAGCCAATAAAAGGCCGTCCTGCCATTACTGGTGCGACTGGGTCAAGTTCTGTGGTCCTTTTCTGCCGACGGTGCAGCTGCAGGAAAATCAACACTCTGGGGAGTAGAACTGAGGTCGACAGATGTGGCAGCCGTAGAGACCACTGAAGATCCCGATGGGCCACTGTAGACACTGAGCTCGGCTGAGCTTGCCAAAGTTGCACCAACCATTGACACTGTGTGCGAGTCGTCGATTTCTATTCGAAAGTCGGGAGCGTGGCCGCTGTCCCGCTTGGGTAGAACAGCTCTTTTTCCTCTGTACTCCGGAGGTGTTGGAACGTCCCCCTTTTCATTCGCGATAACGAGACTCCAGCCGCGTGTTGAAACTTTAGAGGCGCGGTAAAAGTCTTTATCGAGTGTGGGATAAATGGGCAACCTCCATTCGTTGATTGTGTCGTCCCATCCCCGTGCGATAAATTCGTGGAGTCGTATACGCGGCAGGCCGATACCCTTTGCCTCTTTGCGACGCAAGAGAGAGAGGCCCGAAAGCTTTTCAGCCATTGTTTTGAAGAATCCAGGTCGCCCTTTTGGTTTCGAGTCGGGGGGATTGATGAGCGCCCCAATCGCTACCGCGACCGCAGCATCGTATTTAGCCGGTGTCTTGTCAGTGGCTGGAGGATCTTTTAAGGGTCAGGGCCTTCAAAGAAGATGGTTAACGTGAGCCCAGTCACCAATTATAGAAGTACTCCAAAGGTCCACCGTTTGATATTCGGTGGCGTATAGCGTGGTCTCAGTCTGTATGTCTGGAATATACGCCTTGAAACAGACGGTAAGCGATACAGTGGTAATAATGTTGGAAGACTTGCTGATGTTAGCACCAAAATACCCTGTCCTTTAGACTGCAGAAGATCATTGGCGATCCATAAGTTGGTTTGATTCCGAGCTATGTATGAGGTCATTTCTGGGAGCTGAGTGCTGCTCGGCTAATATGCCCTTAGATCCGCCTGTTCAGAGAGAAAGTATCACTTACATGTTCAGGATCGCCAACATTTATTCCGATTGAAAATTCAGCGATCATCGGATGTTTTGTGTCTTTCTCGTCGCTTGTCAGATCCTTCGCAGCCTCGTACGCGTACGAGAAAGAGTTATAGTGCGTGGCCACGCCTGTCCAAGACTTTCCCTGTCGGTAATGGACAGCGCATTTAGGGGTAATCTAACTCACGGTGAGAAATTATGAAAAGTAGAGGTGTCGCTCTTACTCTGTCATTCACGTTCTCGACTGCCTTCGCTTTCATTTTGCTTTTCATGAAGGATACCTCACCAGTTGGCTTCAGTCCAACGTTCATTTTTCCAGTCAGAGTACTCTGCGTCGTTGCAGTTTCAACCACCTTGCCTGTTTGGTTAGGTGGGGCGAACTCTTCGCAATCCATGCTATTTTAAATATAAGTCACCATCGGTTAGAGATGCTCAAATTCCCTAACTTCATGCAATCAGAAATGTACTGGCCCCGGACCAAGAACCCAGAGGTACTGTAGGAACGATCGGGAACAACCTGATCATCGTCCGCATTCACGGAAAAACGAGTCCAGGAAATAATCTGGGGCCTGTAACCATTTCGATGTTTGTCGGCGTATTTTTCTTGTGTCTTGAACTGTTATTCATGTGAGACTAGCAGCTACTTCATTCCAAAACGTACCTGGAGCTTTGTGATAAGTGCAACCCGGTATGATAAACCGGCGCTTCGAAGCTCGAGTTGCACATCAAGATTGTGGACCGGGCTCATCCACGAAGTATAATTGATTTCGCTTTCATCAGCACCTCCCCGGAGACGCAAAACCCCGCCTTGGCTTACGGTTCTGTCTGCATTGTAGGTGCATTTATTTCTGATATACCCTCAAATGCTGTTTTTCGTACCTTTTTCCTGCTGAACCGCATCCGAGGAAGGGTTCCGACTTTGCGTATGGTGTTGGCCGACCCATTTAGGAACGGGGTTATGGGTAAGGGGTCTGATTATGACTGCAAACTTTGACAGATCCGCCAGCAATTTCGCGGCTCTGAGTACCCAGCTGTCGAGGATGGATCCGAATATGTTCAGAGCCTGTGTTTCTGGGGATAGCATTGAAGCGATTGGGCCGCCGAGACCATGGGATCGTATAGAAGTAATAAGCCGATGGGAGTAATGAGTTTCGATCCACAACACCGCGCTTCGTGGGTAATGGACGGAGATCACGGTGCCTCCGTTCCTAAATTGATTCTCCAAATTTTGGAGATCCTCCTGCGGAAGAGCCGTACTGGCTCCCGATTCGCTGACTATGATTCAGTAAAGGTGAAAATTCTGAGACAGAAAGAACACACGAAGTCGAAGATGCTTCGCTCGGTGTGTATATCACAAACGTCGAGATATTGCGCCCCAAAGTCTCAGATTCAGAATAACTGTCAACAAGCATCTGCAAAGCTGGTGAAGGACCTATGTTCGCCCTCAGTTTCAGTATAAAACAATACCGTAGACACGAACCCGCAATATAGGGTCCGGTTGAGTCTAAAAACACAACATGATCAGTCATTACACTTCGGTGAACGATTTCGCATACTAACCGGATGGGGACTCGCCAAGGAACTTCGAAGCTGGATGAAGCCGTCGTTCGTATTCTGTTGCCTTCTGGCCCAGACCTTCAGAAGTGTCGGAATCCACATCACTGCTAATGTTAGACGACCTGTGGTGGAATATGAGTTAGTGGCTGCCGACCATAGAGTCAATTATGTACAGTTTCCGCCTTTCTGCGACGCTTTCAATCAATAGCTCCTTCTGGGAAGCACATCGAGATCAATTTAACCGTCGACACAAACGCTGCTTAAACGCACCTCCATCACAACAAGCTCCGCCGCCAATCGACTTCGATATTGTTGCTGACCCGCAGGACTAGTATCACTATTTGCGCGGACATCTGCCAGTAGACTTCGGGAAGTCACAGTGAGTGATAAGCTACCCACGGGAGGATATGTGCATACCGAATCAAGTCCTCAAAATAGACCTGCGCAAAGAACTCGACTAGTGAGTCCTCGCGATTTCGGTGAGTAATTATCTCCGCCATGCCATACATGAGGTTTGCGATACGAGCTGTGTCCGAATCGACTGCAGTATACTCCGTGAGTCTCTAATCGCGTTATCAGTTGTAGTTTGGCCATAAGCAAGGCATCGTACAGAGCTGGCAGATTGAAGCGTTGCGCTGAGAGCTTGCAATATCACTCGCAGCTGAGTATTGACGGCTGATGCTCTGTGGACTGCTAACTTCGTCACCATGAGATCCACAGCTGCTTGGAAGGGCTGGAAGTTGTGTGGGGCTGGCATGATCAGTGGAAAGTGAGGCGTCAAATCCGTTGTATACTCGTGCTGCCGATGGGCACTGAGAACAACACGGTAGTTAAGTGCATGAGCCAAAAAAAGAGTGACATAGGTCAGGCGGTATGGTAGAAATCTGCAAATTTATACTCTTCTAGAACGTTCAGTCAACTTAGAACCAATTAACTGAATGGGCTGGACTCGATGATCTGCAAGTAGATCAACGTAGCTCTGATTTATTCCCAGACAGTACAGAATGCCGGTCTGTCCATGAAAACATGCAGACTCCTTGCCGTCCAGCCACATCAAGTAGCCATCGGCTCGCAACGAATTGAGACCAGCATGGAATTCGCTCGAAAGTTTGTGCCTGAATGGGTAGCTGATTTCCTGTGCTCGAAAGGTCCGTTTGTCAGGTCTCGGCGAGATTCTATCAGTTGAACAAAGAGGTCGTAACTGAAGGTCGCTTCACCCTGGCATTCGAAGACAATGGTACCCAGTTGTGGAGCGGTCAAGAACACGCCTCTTGGACCGACTGTTATCAAACGAGAAAGCAGCTGGTTGGCTTCACCATGTGGCGCGCCGTCTACGAGCATAATTGCGAGCTCGCCGATGGATGGCAGCTTGGCAGGACTGCGGTTATCGTGTCCGCGACAGGATGGCCATGATACCGAACGCGCAGGAAGAGCGCCGAAGGCGCAATTCGACGTGCTGGAGAAGAAGAGGGTTGTCGTCTTTGTCAACGTGGATGCCGAGGTCCACCTATGACGGTAGAATGAGGGAATCTAAAAATGTCGGAGTCTGACACGAAAAGTCGGCGGATGGGAGGTGGCTAAATGGAGAACATCTACCACCAACAGCGCAAGTACGACTTTGCACAGTGTTGGAGAGGTTTGTGTTCGACGACATACCTCACAACTGGTTGGGCTGAAGGGAATTCAGCCTTGATGGGAGGATCTTCATTGAAATGCAGCAACAGTCAAATCGTCCGCCGAGTCCCGGGGTGGATCCACAAACTTCTGTACATGGTGAATGAGGATATTTCTCCTTTTAGTCAAAGAAATATCAACAGACGTGTAGCCCGCGCTAGCATGAATGTTTTGTGGTCGCTGTTGGGAGAGGAGCAAAAAAGTCACCATCAATCGATCACTGATATCATGATTTCACAGGATGCCGCAATGATGCCGTACATAAAAACTTTGCCGCCGCAGAACTTTCATGTTTTCGCAAAGCTTCTCTTTCACGTCTCAATCAATAAGATTTTCTTATGTCTGGATCATCCATTCGGTGCAAATCGAATGCTTTACCTCTACCTCAGATGCGTGGTATTACATGCGCAATCAACTGGAACGACGGGCCGTCAAAGGGGCCCACATGGTGCACTTCGCCTGAAACGGATCCAAACGCGTCGAATGCTCCAATTGGCCATGGTAATAGTATGGGCGTTCAATGTTCAACGTTCAGTGTTCAGCTCACCTGGCGGAATGGATCAACGTCGGAACCAGATCTTGATGCGCCGTCACCGCCACTGATGCGCACTCGGATGATTCGGCGACTCTCATTTACTCTCCAAAACATGCGATGCCGTGTCATTGCCGTCACAATGACTCAACCTGGATTTCGAACTCATCCAGAAAAATATGTGATTCCATTGCGGCATGTGTTTGGCGGTCGTTGGCTCAGTTTGCACAGCATAATTGCGATGTAACAATCGTGACGGTCACTGCTCCTTTGGTTTCTCCGACCTCCATGCCACCGACTTTTCCTTCCTCCAAACGCGCAAGCTGAAGGTCGCCAGCACTATTTCCTCGATGCTCAGTAGGAAACAGGCTGTCCTACAAAAAATCAGCGATGGCGCGCTGATGTGTGCGACGGTACTGTTTTGCGGCCCATGCCTTGCGTGCCTCCTCTGCTGCGGCCACAGGAACCGAAGAGCTCCACGCTTCACCCGACTCCCATACCCGCCCCCGCTCCCTACCCGCCGAATCGATATCCACGGGAAGGAGATAAAGCCACAGCCTCGTAGCTGCCACCTCCTTAGCCTCCCGACAGAATTGCGACAGCTCATTTTCGAGTTGGTGCTGGGCCATCGCATCGTCGCGCTTAGGCTCGTGCCGAATAAATCGCGTAGCCGACTCCAGGTCCATGCTGCATTTTACCGAGTGGTTAAAGGGCTACCGCCTTCCCACCCCGAGTTCACTCAGCACCCGGACGACAAGATCCCCGTCGCCTTCCTTCGCGTGTGTCGCCAGGTCTATCTCGAGGGCACGGAGTCGATGCACCGGAGCAACACCTACTATTCCGACTTTTATGACTTCCAAAATATAATATTGGGTGGCTTGGGCCTGCATTGCCTCACGCACATCCGTCGTGTGCACATGGCGGTCGATTATTCCCACCGCGACGGTGAACGCTGGTATGCGGTGTGCCAGTTGCTCAGACAGGCTGGCCTCGAGCACCTTGCGCTCGAATTCGCAAACGCAGACCTTTATTATGATCCATCCGCCTCCGACTCTCTGAACGAGGACTGGTGCTCTTCCTTACTAGAAATCCGTGGTTTGCGCACCCTCGATATTCGCTTTCATTCCCAACTTCCGAGCGGTCATTCTGTCATGGTCGAGGCGTGCAACCAGTTGCGAGTGCTGATGGTTGGGCCAGGGGCCGACGAGAGATACCACGCCTTCTTGGAGGAGAAGCGGCTGAAAGAGCAGGAAGCACAGGCAGCGTCAGAAGCAAAATCGAGTACTGGAACGGGGCCGCAGTGGTAGGTACACGTATGATTTCGATGCTCCATCTCTAACGGATTCATACCAGACCGCATTTCCGCATCTATCCCTACCTTAGACCCATACACGGTCACCAGGAGCATGTCCTCGTCGCCCTCGAGCAGCACCGTGTCGTGATCTACGTCCACAGGCACGCCGCCCGTGGAGAAGCGGTCGTTGTGCAGCCACGGGATCGCGGGCATCGTACTCTCTGCGTTACGCGTGTCAGCCCCCCAAAAAAACACGCTTACCTTTGCTTGCTTTCATGTTTTCACCGAGCTTTACGTCTCAGTGAACAGGATTTTCTATCCAATATGTCTTTGGATCATCTGTGTGTTGCACATGGAATATTCCTGCCTCGAATATTCAGTATTGCAGGTGTGACAAATATCACGAGTTGGAACCGCAAAAGCGTCTGGATCGAAGAAAATTATGTGAGGGTTTGTTTCGAATGTATCTCTCAAGAATCTCCGCGTAAGGTTTATTGAAGGTTCCTATCTCGGACACTTCCAACAAACATTCCGATTCATCCCATGCATGGAGTGCCCGACTGGACCGATCCGCTGGAGGCCATCGGTATGATGCGCTTCTTGCGCCTGAAACATCAAATGGTTCAAGATCTTGATGTGCTCCCACCAAAGCCACATCGGCTTGACATCAACTCAACAGCGGATTTCGAACCCATCCGGGCATAAAATCATCAGTTTGCACAGCATAATTGCTATGTAACGAACGGTCATCTTCGTCCCTTCGAGTTCTCTAAGCTTCATAACAACCTCCGCGCCAACTGCTCCTTCCACCGAACGCGCAAAAGCTGAAGGTTGCCAGTACTTTTCCTCAATGCCCAGTAGGACAAAGGTTGTCCTACGAAAAAGGGCCGATGACGCTCTGTCGTGTGCGATGATGCTGTTTTGCTGCCCATTCCTCATGTGCCTATTCTGCTTCGTCAACCCAAGGGCTCCACGGCGCATCACCCTACGAGACCCACGCCCGCTCCCCACCCGCCGAATCGATATCCGCAGGAAGAAAATGAAGCCACAGCCTCGTAGCTGCCACCTCCTCAGCCTCCCCACAGAGCTGCGACAGCTCATTTTCGAGCTGGTGCTGGGCCACCGCATCGTCGCACTTGCGCTCACGGATTTCTATTCATATAGCCGACGCCGACTCCAGGTCCATGCTACGTTCCATCGAGTGATTGCGGAGTTGCCGTCGTACGACCTCCCCGGGCTCCCCGCTCAGCACCCGGACGACAAGATCCCCATCGCTTTCCTTCGCGTGTGTCGCCAGGTCTATCTCGAGGGCACAGAGTCGATGCACCGGAGCAACACCTACTATTCCGACTATTACACTTTTCAATGCTTTATATTAAGTGGCTTGGGCCTGCATTGCCTCCCACACATTCGCCGTGTGCGCCTGGAGCTCAATCGCCGCCGCGACGGTGAACGCTGGTATTCGGTGTGCCAGTTGCTCAAGCAAGCCGGCATTGAGCACCTTATGCTCGAATTCACCTACGCGGACGTTTATTATGATCCATCCGCGTACAATTCTCTGAACGAGGACTTATGCTCTTGCCTGCTAGAAATTCGAGGCTTGCGCACCCTCGATATCACCGTCAAATACAAAAGTCCGAACCGTGATCTTGCGGTTGAGGCGCGCGACCGGTTGCGAGGGCTGATGGTTGGGCCAGGGGCCGACGAGAGATACCATGTCTTCTTGGAGGGGAAGCGGCTGAAAGAGCAGGAGGCACAAGCAGCGTCACAAGCAAAGTCCAGTACTGGAACGGGGTCGCAGTGGTGGGTACACTTACGGTTTCGATGGCCTGTCTCTAACAGATTCACACCAGACCGTTATTCCGCATTTCGAGCGAGGTATTTCACTCTAAGTAGTGCGAACCGCGCTTTCGATGTACAAATCCAATGTACACAATATTCAGAAGCATTCCATGATCATTGACAAGTACAGCCGTCAGCTAACAAATACACCGCGACGAGGTTTCGAGAAGACATTGCGCACTAATATATCCCACATGAACTCCAGCCATCCTCAATCAATCCAAAGCCCAGATCTCCCCAGTATCACTTGGGATCCACCCCACAGTATCGCCCTAGGATCCCATCCACGGCATCGCACCATCCTTCGCACCGCATTGCCGGCATTCGTCAGTCTGAAAACGTCCTTATTTTTCTGACTTCATAGTAGCTCCATCAAGAGAAGATTTTGGTGAGTGTTCGCGAGGGGAGATATAATGATAAGTTTCGCAAGCATTCATCCTTCTCGGAATAGAAAATCAGATATTAGTTGTCAGGGTGTGATTTCATGCGCGCAAAGGAACGGATTCTCCCGCTACAGTTCGACCGGACCGTGATTGTCCATGGAGAAACTGCGAGCACCTTACTTGTCGCCAGCTTGTTGTTTAAACCAAACAGTTGAATCTCCGCGTAGGGTTCTTATCTCGGACACACGCGTTCTTTCGGCTTTCCCAGGTAGTATTTAGGACATATCAGTATGTTGAATCCGAAGTGGAGTAATATTTGGATGCGGATTGAAGGTGTATGACTCATGAGGGTTGCCAAAGGCATCACACTTTTTTGGCGGGGAAATAACACGGATATGCAAGACAATCAAAATGCCTCTTGTGATTTTCCAGTGGTCTCTAATATTCTTGGGTCCCTCTACAAATCAGGTAGCGTATTCCATCCCTCTTCTGCTTTTTTCCTGAGCAGAACGGACTTGAATCGATGGCGAAAATCTAAAATCTGACAGATCACGATCGTCTTACAATGAGGGTGATCGATAGTAGTGTAAATGTTCAATGCATTGGAGCTGAGATAAGAATAATTCACCGCGCAGTCACTAAAGGTATCGCAAATGTGGCCGAAGTGGCATCTAGGACTGAAGTAATGGGTAGTCAGTCACTCGGTCTTCAACCTTTGAGGACAGAAGGCAGAATCACATTCGGATCTCATCCTAAATTAATTGAAATAATGGCTAGTCAGCCAGTATAGGTAACATTATAAGTGGAGTTGAATGGCTGGAAACAGTCTTGGATGTGTGGTTGAATTGCCATTCATAACTCGTCCGTGTAATAAGGTAGCATTAGAATCCAATTTCGATGTGAATAAAAATTACCGACCTCGCATTTGATTCAGAAAAATGTCTGGGGTTTGTGGTTCTATTCAAAAACTTCTTTTAAGTATCCAGAACGAAAGAATAAGCCTCACAACCAGCGAGTCAGTACAAGGCTAGCAGAAGCACTAACTTATAAGCTAAAGTCGCCGATATTTTTGTCACATCTGCTGTAAATCATGGCAGGTATGGTCAACATTAGCTTAACAATGGTCCTGCTTGGGCCCTGCATATGTTTAGAGGTCTATAAATCTTATTCCGCAAAGGTCTGAGTGGTTTTAGTCGTGCCGCGTCAGTGCCGCGTCACTGCGCGTCAGCCGCGTCAAAATATCCTGACCTGGGATCGCGGGCATCGTACTCTCTGCGTTACGCGTGTCAGCCCGCCCAAAAAAAACACGCTTACCTTTGCTTGCTTTCATGTCTTCGCCAAGCTTTATGTCTCAGTGGACAGAGTTTTCTATCCAATGTCTCTGGATCATCTATGTGTTGCACATGGAATATCCCTGCCTCGCATATTCAGTATTGCAGGCGTAACAAATATCACGAGTTGGAACCGCAAAAGCGTCTGGATCGAAGAAAATTCTGTGAGGGTTTGTTTCGAATGAATCTCTCAAGAATCTCCGCGTAAGGTTCATTGAAGGTTCCTATCTCGGACACTTCCAACAATTCTGATTCATCCCATGCATGGAGTGCCCGATTGGACCGATCCGCCGGAGGCCATCGGTATGATGCGCTTCTTGCGCCTGAAACATCAAATGGTTCAAGATCTTGATGCGCTCCCACCGCCAAAGCCACATCAACTTGACATCGACTCAACAGCGGATTTCGAACCCATCCGGGCTTAAAATCATCAATTTGCACAGCATAATTGCTATGTAACGAACGGTCATCTCCTTCCCTTCGGGTTTTCTGAGCTTCATAAGAACCTCCGCGCCAACTGCTCCTTCCACCCAACGCGCAAGCTGAAGGTCACCAGTACTAATTTCTCTCAATGTTCAGTAGGACACAGGCTGTTTTACGAAAAATCGGCCATGACGCTCTGACGTGTGCGATGATGTTATTTTGGTGCCCATTCCTCGTGTGCCTATTCTGCTTCGTCAACCCAAGGGCTCCACAGGCCTTCCCCCTACGAGTCCGATATCCACGCCCGCTCTCCACCCGCCGAATCGATATCCACGGGAAGGAAATAAAGCCACAGCCTCGTAGCTGCCACCTCCTTAGCCTCCCCACACAGCTGCGACAGCTCATTTTCGAGCTGGTGCTGGGCCACCGCATCGTCGCACTTGGGCTCGTGAGGAACGAATCGTCTAGCCGACTCCATGTCCATGCTACGTTCCATCGAGTGATTGCGGGGTTGCCGTCGTACGACGTCCCCGGGCACATCAATCAGCACCCGGACGACAAGATCCCCATCGCCTTCCTTCGCGTGTGCCGCCAGGTCTATCTCGAGGGCACGGAGTCGATGCACCGGAGCAACACCTACTATTCCGACTATTACGATTTCCAATGGATTATATTAGGTGGCTTGGGCCTGCATTGCCTCCCGCACATCCGCCGTGTGCACATAGATGTCAATCGCTTCCCCGACGATGAACGCTGGTATTCGGTGTACCAGTTGCTCAAGCAAGCTGGCATTGAGCACCTTACGCTCGAATTCACCTACGCGGAAGTTTATTATGATCCATCCGCGTACAATTCTCTGAACGAGGACTTGTGCTCTTACCTGCTAGAAATTCGAGGCTTGCGCACCCTCGATATCACCGTAAAATACGGAATTCCGAGCGGTGATCCTGCGGTTGAGGCGCGCGACCGGTTGCGAGCGCTGATGACTGGGCCAGGGGCCGACGAGAGATACCACGCCTTCTTGGAGGGGAAGCGGCTGAACGAGCAGTATGCACAGGTAGCGTCAGAAGAGCTTAGTACTGAAGCGGGGCCGCAGTGGTGGGTACACTTACGGCTTCGATGGCCCATCTCTAACAGATTCACACCAGACCGTTGTTCCGCATTTCGAGCGAGGTATTTCACTCTAAGTAGTGCGAACCGCGCTTTCGATGTCCAAATCTAATGTACACAATATTCATGAGCATTTCATGATCATTGACAAGTACAACCGTCAGCTAACAAATACACCGTGATGAGGTTTCAAGAAGACATTATATATCCCACACGAATTCCAGCCATCCTCAATTTAAATCAATCCACGGCCCAGACCTAGGATTCCATCCCCAGTATCCACCCCACGGTGTCGCCCTAGGGTCCCATCCATGGCATCACACCATCCTTCGCGCCGCGTTGCCGGCATTCGACAGTCTGAAAACGTCCTTATTTTTCTGACTTCATAGTAGTTCCATCAAGTGAAGATTTTGGTGAGTGTTCGCGAGGGGAGACATAACGATATGTTTCGCAAGCATTCTCCCTTTTCGGGATGGAAAATCAGATATTAGTGGTCAGGCTGTGATTTTATGCGCGCCAAGGAGCGGATCGTCCCGCTACAGTTCGACCGGATCGTGAACCCTGTCCATGAAAGAAACTACAAGCACCTCACTTGTTGTTTAAATCAAACAGTTGAATCTCTACGTAGGGTTCTTATCTCGGACACGCGCGCTGGAACGACCCAGTACCGCATGCAACGTATTGCACCTGAAACGCGCCGAATGGTGCCAACATGGCCATGGTATGGGCGTTCAACATCAACAATTCACTACGGATCAACGTCGGCACTGGATCTTGATCGTTGCCATCACCACTGATGCGCACTCGGATGATTCGGATCACTCTCCGTTGACTCCGGCTTCCGACTCGTATCGGCTTGCACTGACTTAGCATCGACTCAACAGTGGATTTCGAGCTCATCCAGGCGTAAAATCATTGGCTGGCTCGTGGTTGGTGTCAGTTTGGACAGTATAATTGCTATGTAACGCGGAACATCCTTCAAATTCGCTAACTTTGCTTCAAGTTCTCCAACTTGAAGGCAACTCGGAGTTGCCTTCTAAGCCTGAGACGGCTTCGTGCCGTTATTAACAACCTCAGTGCCGATACCGCAGCTTCTCTGCATGTATGTGCCCTACTTCCACCAAGATACGCTCAAGCTGAAGTTGTCAGTACTTTTCCTCTATGTCTAGTAGGACAAAGGCTGTCCTACGAGAAATCAGCGATGGCGCTCTGTTGTGTGCGACGGTACTGTACATGGTTTGCGGCCCATGCCTCGCGTATCTATTCTGCTGCACCAACCCAAGAGCTCCACGCGTCGCTCGAAATCCGCTCACCCGAATCCCATACCCACGCCCGCTCCCCACCCGCCGAATCGATATCCGCAGGAAGGAAATGAAGCCACAGCCTCGTAGCTGCCACCTCCTCAACCTCCCCGCAGAACTACGACAGCTCATTTTCGAGCTGGTGCTGAGCCACCGCATCGTCGCACTTGTGCTCGTGGTAAAAGAATCGTCTAGCCGACTCCAGGTCCATGCTACGTTCCATCGAGTGATTGCGGGGTTGCCGTCGTACGACAGCCTCGGGCCCCTCATTCAGTACCCGGATGACAAGATCCCCATCGCCTTCCTTCGCGTGTGTCGCCAGGTCTATCTCGAGGGCACGGAGTCGATGCACCGGAGCAACACCTACTATTCCGACTTTGACGACTTCAAATGGATAGTATTAGGTGGCTTGGGCCTGTATTGCCTCCCGCACATCCGCCGTGTGCGCATGTCGGTCGATCGCCGCGGACTCTATTGTTCCCAAACCGAAGGCGAACGCTGGCATTCGGTGTGCCAGTTGCTCAAGCAAGCTGGCATCGAGCACCTTACGCTCGAATTCGCCTGCGTGGACATTTATTATGATCCATCCGCGTACAATTTTCTGAACGAGTGCTGCTCTGGCTTGCTAGAAATTCGCGGCTTGCGCACGCTCGATATCGCCGTCAAATATGAAATTCTGAGCGATTATCCTGCGGTTGAGGCGCGCGACCGGTTGCGAGCGCTGATGGTTGGACCAGGGGCCGACGAGAGATACCACGCCTTCTTGGAGGGGAAGCGGCTGAAAGAGCAGGAGGCACAGGCAGCGTCGGAAGCGAAGTCAAGTACTGGAGTGGGGCCGGAGTGGTCGGTACACTCACGCTTTCGATGGCCCATCTCTAATAGATCCACGCCAGATCGTATTTCCGCACCCATCCCTACCCTACCTTGGAGCGAGGCATCCACTCCATGTATTGTGAAACCACCCCTTCGTCGCACAAATCCAATGCACACACAATATTCAGAGTCGTTTCATGATCAAGTACAGCCGCCAGCTAACAAATACACGGTTTTCAAGAAGACATTACACACCAACATATCCCACACGAATTCCAGCCATCCATAATCAATCCGCATCCTCATGTGCAAACCCTAGGATTCCGTCCCCGCTATAGACCTAAGATTCCATCCTACGGCCTGCACGAGGCGCGCAGCGCGCTGGAAGGCCGCGCCGGGGTGGCGATGTTCGGTGCCGCGGAAGGAGACGACGACGTTGTCGGTATAGGCCTGCACCAGCGGAGGCCCGCTGCCGAACGTCAGGATGTGTCTGCGGGGCGATTAGTCGGAGGCAGGAAGGAAGGGGAGGAGATCAGACTTGCTGCTAGACGAACTGGAGGCCCAGCTCGTGGACTGTCTGCTCATCGTCCGCGGTCGCCTCCTGACGTTTTCATCTCCGCCGATGCGGGGAGCGTGATCACTTCGTCTGGCATAGGGTGCAGTCGCTTCCGGTAGAGGAAATGGGTTACGGGGAAGCAATTTGGGGCTGCCGCCTGCGTCGACGTCGTCTCCACGTCGGTCGGGATATCTACAGGCGTACGGACGCGTGTGCGCACGCGGCGCAGCGTGTCAAACCATGCGGGCGCCGAGCTCGTCCTGCGGCAAGGCTGGGTAAGCACCGACGTGCCTAGGGTGTGCAGGTGCGCAAAGGCCACGCTTGTTCTCGTTGAGATTCCGAGGACACGGAGCTTGCACGGAGCTGCGACTTTTTTTAGGTCTCCGGGCTCCGGGAGTGTAAAATGAAAGCCGACTACACTTTCCGATCAGATGGTCGTCGCGCACATGGCATATCTCCGACGTGGCGCTTCTCGTGGCGGCGGAGATGAGCCTGCGTTACGGCGGTAAAACAAATTAAAATAATTTGGGGACTGGCACCGCCCTTGATCGGAGCGGCAACTGTTTGTTGGCAGGGTGCTCGGTCCCAGTTTTACCAACCCTAAGGCTTTTCACCTCCTCACTTTAGCCTTTTGAACCCCAGATCAAATCATATATTAGAATAGTTGTATCCGAGTGAATTTTCCATTTTTCCCGTACATCAAATATAACAGCTTTCTTGCAAATGTTGAGCAATATATCAGGGACAAAGGCCAAAATCAAAAATACAGCCTGATAGCCCAAAGCCTTAAGCTATGACTTTTGGCGCCGAAGCTACTTAATTCACCTTGAATTGAAAAGGCCTTAGGATTTTTACACAATTCCAGTAAAATCAACAAATACGGGCAGTGAAAAGAGAAAGGTGTTGATTTTTTTTATACACATGGCTCCTGGAATACTAATGAAGACTTTATATTTCACAAACATGCTTATAATCATGTCAAACGAGACAAAACGAGGCGAAGGTGAAGGTGACGAATGTTACACTCTGTCACAGAGTGATTGGTTTAACCAAATTCGCCAACTATGGCCAAATTCCTCATCCCTAGTTTTCTAAAATATTACTGAAGGGGAATTAACTCATTCTCAATGGGTCTGAGCACCTAGAATTTGAATATTATATCAAAAATCATTGAATCTGTGGAAAACTCCATTTGGGACTGAGTTTTCAGAAGACTTCCAAGGCCAGTATTCACGGATCCGGGCGTCAGATAGCAATTGTGCACTTTAGAACCGTTCTCTGCATTTTTATTGGAAATTCCAGAACAAGAGCCGTGATAGACATCAGTTTCAATATCCCAGACTATTGAAAGCACGGACAAAGTTAGAATTCTTGTGAGAGTTTTTGGACTGTGGGAGCATTTTTCCTACCAAAACGAGTACACGAGGGAACATGCGAGAATGAATATTGAAAACGAATAAATAAAGACAACCAGGCTTTGACCAGGCTGCCCTGATCAACAGTGGTGCCGGTCCTCACAAATTTACCTGGCGGAGCAATGGCGGAGTCCGAACTTAGGGGACCTAGCTGGGCTATCACTGGCAATTCAACCTGCTCAAATCCTGCTCCAAGTTCTCATCTGGGTCTCAGGAAAAAAACTAAGGTGTGTGGTGTGGGACATGTATGACATTCCCGATGTTACATAAATCAAAACTGCCCGCGCGTGAACTTTTTTTTGTCGACTACAAAGATATCTTCCAATTGGGCGTATAATAGTGTCTCTAGATACATTTCTGGCTCAAACTGAGGCTTGGATTGCTTCTTGAAGCTACCCCTGAGCTACCCGGAAACCTGCCGAAAAATTGATCGCTCTTTTGATGCGATCAAGTTACAGTTGAAGTAGAATTTGAGGTCAACTTGAGGCTTAAATGTGGAGGGTTGAATGAGATGAGACCAACCACTATTGGCATCTTTGGGTATCACATTCCATATTTGCAAAAATCTAAACTATTATACCCCCAATGGGCAGATATCTGTGAGGTCGACAAAAAAAAAGTCCGCGCAAAATTCGCGCGCGCAGTTTTGATTTACGCAACATCCGCAAGATATGAAGTACAGCCGCCGCAATCTAGAAAGGTTCATGAGGAGTGCGTAGTAGGAGGTAGACCTCCGATCACTTCGAAAAGCATAAACGACAGTGCCATCGGCGGGCAGCAAAGAACAAACAGCCAGACTCAATATGTTTTGCGCAAGGTCAGTGGAGTATTGAGAGAGAGAGAGGATCATAGAAGTTGACTCTGAACTGTTTGAAATCCATGTAATTTTTCTTTACTTTTTTCCCAAAGATTTTCCTGAGACATAATCAGGGTCAGTGTGACCAAACTTGTCCATTGAGAATTTCTAGCACCACAGGTACATAGGATATATGTATATGTCTATTTAATTGTCTCTAACCAAGGAGGACATCTCAGAGTTTTTCTCTTCTTTTTTTTCGGACTTCCTGAGTGTGATTTCAAGTCGTTTCCAAGCACAATGGAAGTGAGTTTCCTCAAGATTTTTACACCTCAAATGGAAGTCCAGTGAACACTACTAGTTCCCATATATTTATTGCGTCGATGTTGCGCCTGTGGTTAAAAAATAAAACAAATAAAAATTTGTGGTATAAAAGTGCTGCCGTTTCACAATGAAAAGTATTTCCAGGTAATGGAGTCCCGGCTATTTCAGATAAGTGTGTGCGGCGAACACCAATGGATGGGCGAGGGCGGGAGGCGGGATTGTGCAAATGGAGCTAGATTTGATGGTTCTACACACTTACTCGCCTCGCCACTGGTTCATGAGCGTCGTTTTAATTAATGTATGATGTTGGTAAATTTTCAGGGTCGACTCTTTTCCTGAGACGAGTCAGATGTCAGATACAGATCTCGCTTCGATTTCGAGAATCCCGACGTTATCTGGCTCTCTTCTGCAATTCAACATGCAGGCCAGCAGTGCTTAGGTTGGTCTGCTTCCAAAAACATATCTTTTCAATTTTCGGCGGTCCGGAAATCTAGTAAAATTCCAGAGGAACTGTAAAAAACGGATAGGGCCTATGTAGGCCTAGGGATGTGTTTTTTTAGGCGAATAACCGAAACGCTCATTTATCACCCACATATATTTCTGCCCCGGTAGCATATACATTTTATATTGCAATATGTCGACTCGGCGCACCAAATTTTTGTTTTCACCGCCGCGCGCCTCTCAGTTGCCGTTGCGGCTGCTCTCTGCTCTGAGAGAGTTAAAAACCTTTCGGAGATTGCGGTGATTAAATTAGGGACAGAGTTAGCTGTTAATCTCGGTTACTATTCGGATCAGCCCGAGTCCTCCACCTCCTTGCCTCAGGCACTTTCGGTTCCTTCGGTGTGCGTACTCTGTGCATATATGAGGTGGATTTCCATGTGATTGAAATTAGGGACAGGGTTAGGCACTGTTGTTAATGTCGGTTAATATTCAGATCCGATACCTCCATCTCCCTCGTTTTGTCCTTCGGTTCCTTTAGTGTACGCATGCAAGGCGGATTTCCGTAGGGATATGAGCGAGCACCACGATACGACCAGCAATCTGTGAGGGCGAGGGCGAGGCAACGGGCGCTACGTGAGGCCTAATTTCGCACCACACGGAGCGCGCCTTACGGTGCACGTACTGGGCCCTTATAGTGCAGCCTAAGTGTTCATCTGTAAAGCCAAGTTGTTGACCCAGATTCGATGGCGGCATAAGGTACGTATGATGTTCCCGGAAAACAATATATGCAAAGACAGCCGCCGCAAAACATAATGTACTATCTGAACATCAATGGCCCTCCGGGCACCCTTGATTCCTCCATTGCTGCATCTGCATCCGGAAAACAAAATTTATATTTGAGCCCCATGGCTGCCATATCTTGGAATGCAATTTAAACACATTATTATGTAAATAAAACTATACCACTCAGCGGCCACTGGCCATCAAGTTTTTTTTTAATACTATTTACAGAAGCTGGTGAACATGACTGCATAGAAGTAAAGTTCAACTTCTTATATTTCGCTCATAATTCATAAGAGTCTAGCCGACCGTCGGTTTCGCTTCAACAAATTAAAATTTGCTTGTGGAAGGCTGCCGGCCAGGCAGTCAACACTGAGACAGATTGCATAACAAGTCAACAAGACCACATTATGTATTCGGGAGCGAGCGAGCTGGTGAGCGTGCTACGGGCAAGACCACAGCAAAGACGAAGAGGTAAACTGTGTATGTAAGCTGTCAAAGACGGGTAAACCGGGGCCTACGTTCCGCGACCTCGTGTGGAATCATAAACGGTGGGATGGCCGGCAAGCGGCAGGTCACAAACCAAAATTACAGGCAGCTGCAGGCCCGCTCAGCCGCGCTTCGCGCGGTCCGAGCTCGCTCAAGAAGGGGATTGGAGATTGCCGAGAGAGAAATTACATAAGCCGTTTGGGCGGACAAAGTTGAGGACGGAAGACACAAAGTGTTAAAACAAGTTTTGATTTGTGAATTTCGCCAACTGAAGCGGAAATATGCTAAGCACAGAACCATTTTGGCACTGCATGAGAGGGCTTAACGTAGGCTGCGTGCATGCTTCACATTATCACATATTCACTGCGTTTGCCGATCCGTCGGCAAACGGTCCCAAGCAGTGCCGATCCCTGTCGGCATGAGTCAGCCGATGTCAGGCACACTCTGCCGACGGGGCCTCGGAACGCAGTGATTCTCCGGAAGGTATGTGGGCGGGAGGTTTGAGGTGGCGAGCACGGTCGTCGGACATTGTGCCGAAAAAAAAGATAGAAAAACAGGAGGTTTGGAAGGTGATAAGAATGAATGAGAGCCGAAGACGAGGTAAGGAACGGACTTTCACTCAATAAAACTTGTGCTTTTATGGATTTTCGGGCAAGTGCTCGCACATATGTATGCTCCATGACCTTATGGAATGACGAAGCAATCGGGGGCGGCCATGATTGGCGGGTATGCTTGGCGGCCATGGCATTCATGACCCCCCACATCAGACTTTCCACAAAAAGCTGTGGAGGTTGTTTGGGGTTGTGCAACCCCAAAAAGCCGAAAAGTTGGGAAACCTCGCAACTTGAAAAGTTCGGGGTCATTTTTGACAACCTCTAACTTTTATTATTATTTTAAATCCCATGATGGATGATTCTGCATTCCTGACCATATATATATATATATATAACCAAAAAGTCCAAAAAAGTCGACAACCCGACAAGTTTTTTGTGAAAAGGCTGATGCAGTGCGGCAATTTATTAAGATAGAGTCAACCCAGCCTTCAGAAGATACGAATTTCATTAAACGAAGTATACTCGTGCTACCAGCGACCCCAGGAATCCATGGACAGACAGATTGACAAGAGGTATCGAAGCGCCCCGAGCATGACGTACATAGACACAAGCGTTGAGTGTTCCAATGCGGACGAGGTGAAACGATTGAGCTGCGAGTCGGGACAGTCGCGGTGGCGTCGGAGCAGGTGAACCACTGAGTGCATGGCGAGGCGTGGCTGTGGCTGTACGCCAGATCGCCACAAGTGCCATAAGTCTCTATATTTGCAAGTGTCTGAGCGCCGGAGTTTGAAACGCCGAGCGGCGCTCAGACAGATCTCACTTTTGTCATATCGAGTCGGCAGTTCCCGGCGTTCCTTTGCGTTCGCTCAGGAACACAATGATTAGGACATCTCGGATGTTGTGAGAACTTTGCGCTCGCACTGCAGCCGTGCCACCGTATAGCTCGCTCTCGGTACACCTCCACAGCTCTTCTTAGTTACCCGTTGCGGCTGCTCCGATGGAGTTGAAACGAACTACATCAGCAGTCCGATCCGAGTCTCCAATCTCCCTCTTTGTCTCTCCTTCGATGCAGTGCAGGCTCCGTCCGCATACAAGGCGGATGAAAAATTCTGTAGGGATATGAGCGTCTGGCGGGCAATAAAACCGCCAAGGGTACGCACCACACGACCCAAGGCGTGTGCTCCGCTCTTATCTGCCTACTACCGGCATTAAATTCGCTCTGCCACCCTCCACTCCTACCTTTCTTTTTCCCCAAGACTTGCTCGCGATGTCAGTGTCACCTACCCTTTCGTTTCCATCGTTGGCCTCTCACCATGCGAATCATTTCCTCAGAACTAATCTTGTGTATATATGACGATGTTCAGCCTTGAGCATGAAGCCGCGGCGTCGGTCCAAGCAGGCCTCCTCTACCCTCCTGCGTCGGTTCCTGTGCCTGCCGTGCGTCCATTCAAAATACGCATCCCCGTCTATTTTGGTCGACTAACGGACCTCGCAGGACGTCGCGGACTCGGACGCCGGTACTACAAAAAGTTCAGTCTCAGCTCATCCTAATCTCACTCAAAACTCTTTCAGCCATACATTATTCGCCACCAGATGTAGGACATGGACAAGCCGCAATGACTGCAAACGACGACACTCTTTTGCAACTCAAAGCCTATCCTACGGCGCTTGTTGTACATCCATTTAGCATATCCTGGTTCATCTTCGTAAACTAACTGGCTTCGCAGGACGTTGCGGATCCCCACGCCCGTAAAACAGTTCAATCTTAGCTCGTCCTAATCTCACGTAAATCTCTTTCAGCTGCACATTCCCCACCAAACGTAGGGCATGAACAAACTGCAATGGCTCCAAACGACGACACTCTCTTGCAACACAAAGCCATCGCCAAGGCGTCCAAGGAGCTAGCTGACACCTTGGCCAGCCGTGGAAATCCGACTGGCCACACCAATCATATCCAGGACATCCACCGAGCTTACACCCAGTACTTGCTCCTGTACCCTGATCAAGATGACCACGACTATGTGAGATGGGCTCGTACATGCCGACGCGTCAGCTCACAGGAAAATTACAGCAGAATGTGAAGACGAAGGTACTCGTTCTGGAGGAACAATTCGCAGGAACTGGTCTGATTACTGAGCCTCTGGTGAGTCCTAGCTAATAGTCTAATGCAATCGGCCCACTCGTTTTTTTTTCCCAGTTCGCTTTCCCACTCATGGCAAGTCTGGGAACGGATTGAAGACCACGTATGATCTTTTTTCAATCTGTTTCCAGTGCTGGGGGATTTTTCTTTTCTTTCTTGTATATTCGCATATTTTCTTTCGCGCCCGAAGGGACTTTCTCCATTCAGCAATTTAACAATTCGATATCCGTCTATGTACGTAGTACTTAGATATAAAATTCATTGCTCGGCGGCGTCAACATGGCTAGTTAACCCAATGACAACTTCTCGGCTACCGGGCTACGTGTCACTTCCACATTTCTGATCTGTGCAGCTATCCGTTCTTCTTTACTAGAATATCAAGTACATTCAGAATCATAGACGGAATAGAAATACACAGAATTTCCAACTGTAGCTACCCCATGTAGCTGCCGAGAATTTAGTCTGACAGCACAATGCGGCCAGAATCACTGCGTTGAGGCGCCCTATGTAGTCACAGGGTAGGCGATGTTGGTCTACCTTGGTCTACCAGGGGTAAACCAAGGTAGACCAATGTCGCCTACCTTGTGACTACGTAGGGCCTCAACGCAGTGAATGCATGCCATGATAACGGCCCTGACCAGACCACATCCCATATGTTAAACATACGGCACCATTGTGTATGATAACACAGTTGGCATTCAACATGGAACCTCCTAATAAAAGTCAAGAAAAGACGCTCTCTGCAACAGAAATTTATCATCAATGGTTGAAAGCCGTGAACGGGGCTACAGGTGTGTCCGCCTCCTAACAGGTAAGATGAAATTAAATTTGGACCACTCACTGCATTCAACCCCCTAGATTGTAGAAATCGTAGAACATCTGAGACGGGTGTAGATCGGTCGAGATGACGTTTATGTGCGCCTATCCTAGACCTGTCAAGTCTAGGCGGTCTAGACCCGGCGTCTGCCGAGACTGTCTGAGACGGGTCTATGTGTTGGCACCGGTCGAGAGGTGACTTGGCTGGCGCCTACAGCTGCTTAGCCACCTAGAAACAGCGTGTCTAGTCAACTAAGCACATCTGCCCGTCTAACCACCTCGACATGATCCAATACAGTGAATACGAGAGGGCGGCTGAATGCAGTGACTCGCATTGAAAAAAAACAGTTGATCTTAAAAGATTACTCGAGCTCGTCGATGTAGTGAAATCGACGGGAGGCCGCTGTGTGTTGTCTGGTCAACTGGTGGTTTTGGCTTCATTTCGAAGAAGAAAAAAAATGGTGGCACTTTCCATATTGGGTGATTCCCACAAAATTCCCACGCTGTCATCAAGAAGGCCCTGAAGAAAAAATGGAACGTATGTTTCGATTTTTGCGTTTTTTTAAAACCCCTTGCAAACAACGGTACATGGAGTGCGCGACTGGAACGATCCGCTGGAGGCCATCGAATGGGTCAGTGTACGAAATCTTGATGCGCCGCCACCGCCACTGATGCGCCTTTGGATGGTTCGGATCACTTTTCGGCTTCCTCTCCCAAATCAAGTCACGTCGACTCAACAGCTGCAGTGGATTTCGTAGTCATCCAGGCGCAAATCATTGGCTATCTGTGATTGGCGGTCGCTCTCGGTCGCTAGTTCAGTTTGCACAGCAGTTGCTCCGTAAGGAACATCCTTCGCTTCAGGTTCTCCAAGGCAACTCCGTGGCTTGCTCCGTGGCCAACTTGGGGCTTTGTACCAACTTCAGTGCCGATACCCCAATTCCTCTGCACGTATGTGCCCTACTTCCGCCAAGATACGCTCAAACTGAACTCGTCAGTACTCTTCCTCAATGCCCAGTAGGACAAAGACTGTCCTACGAGAAATCAGCGATGGCGCTCTGTTGTGTGCGACAGTATTATTTTGCGGCCCATGCCTCGCGTATCTATTCTGCTGCACCAACCCAAGAGCTCCACGCGTCGCCCGAAATCCGCCCACCCGAATCCCATACCCGACCCCGCTCCCCACCCGGCGAATCGATGTCCGCAGGAAGGAAATAAAGCCACAGCCTCGTAGCTGCCACGTCCTCAGCCTCCCCGCAGAACTACGACAGCTCATTTTCGAGCTGGTGTTGGGCCACCGCGTCGTCGCACTTACGCTCGTGCCGAATAAGTCGCGTAGCCGACTCCGGGTCCATGGTGCGTTCCATCGAGAGATTACGGGGCTGCCGCCGTACCCCCCCGGATTATTCACTCAGCACCCCGACGACGAGATCCCCGTCACCTTCCTCCGCGTGTGTCGCCAGGTCTATCTCGAGGGCACGGAGTCGATGCACCGGAGCAACACCTACTATTCCGACTTTTACGACTTCCAATGGATTGTATTAGGTGGCTTGGGCCTGCATTGCCTCCCGCACATCCGCCGTGTGCGCATGACGGTCAATCGCCGCGGAGTCGACCATTCCTACCCCGATAGCGAATGCTGGTATTCGGTGTGCCAGTTGCTCAAGCAAGCTGGCATCGAGCACCTTACGCTCAAATTCGCCTACGCGTACCCTTATTATGACCCATTCGCGTACAACTCTCTGGATGAAGACTGGTGCTCTTCCTTGCTAGAAGTCCGTGGCCTGCGCACCCTCGATATCGGCTTTGAGTGCGAAATTCCGAGCGGTTATTCTGTGGTCGAGGTGCGCGACCAGTTCCGAGCGCTCATGATTGGGCCGGAGGCCGACGAGAGATACCACGCCTTCTTGGATGGGAAGCGGCTGAAAGAGCAAGAGGCACAGGCAGTGTCGGAAGCGAAGTCAAGTACTGGAGCGGGGCCGCAGTGGTGGGTACACTCACGCTTTCGATGGCCCATTTCTAATAACCAATCCACACCAGATCGTATTTCCAATCCATCTCTATTGGAGCGAGGTATCCACTCCATGTATTACCCCTTCGATGTCCAAATCCAATGCACACAATATTCAGAGTCATTTCGTACAGCCGCTAGCTAACAAATACACGGGTTTCAAGAAGACATTACACACTAACATATCCCACACGAATTCCAGCCATCCATAATCAATCCGCATCCTCATGTGCAAACCCTAGGATTCCATCCACAACATCGACCTAGGATTCCATCCTCAGTATCACTTAGGATCCCAATCGTCCTAGGATTCCACCCACGGTATCGCCCTATCCTTCGCGCCGCGCATCCACGGCGTATCCCTGACCACCATCTGGTGCGGCACCGCCAGCAGCGGCCCCGGCCCCTTCTCCCTGTCGGATGGCCAGATCAGAACCCTTGGATGCACAACAGAAGGGATGAGTGAATGGACGGAGGCGACGTACCGTTCCGCCGGTCTGCGCAGCACGAAGCTTGCCGCGCTGTTGCCCCACGGGGCCCACCAGCTGCCCGTACACGGTCGTCAGGAGCATCCCCTCGTCCCTCCCGAGCAGCGCCGTGTCGTAGTCTACGTCCACAACGCGCTGCCCGCGGAGAAGTGGTAGTCCTGCAGCATTGGGAGCGCGCGCATCGCGCACTCTAAAGAATGCGTGTCAGGCGCAGTAGAGGTGTGGCGGAGGGAAGGAAATATGTACGGCCTGCACGAGGCGCGTAGCGTGCCGGAAGGCAAAGGGCGCCGGGGCGGCGAGGTTCGGTGCCGCGGAAGGAGAAGACGGCATCATCGGTGTAGGCGTGCACCAGCGCAGGGCCCGCTGCCAAACGTCAGAATGTGTCTGCGGGGCGATTAGTCGGAGGCGGGGAAGAAGGGGAGGAGATCAGACATGCTGCTGGACGAACTGGAAGCCCAGCTCGTGGACTGTCTGCTCGTCGTCCGCGTCGTCCGCGGTCGCCCTCTGACGTTTTCATCTCCGCCGATGGTATCCTCTGCGGGGGAGCATGATCACTTCGTCTGGCATAGGGTGCAGTCGCTTCAGGTAGAGGAGATGGGTTACGGGGAAGCAATTCTGGGGCTGCCGCCACGGCGGTCGGGATATCTACAGGTGTACGGACGCGTGTGCGCACGTGGCGCAGCGTGTCAAGCCATACGGGCGCCAAGCTCGTCCTGTGGCAAGGCTGGGTAAGCACCGGCGCGCCTAGGGTGCGCAGGTGCGCAAAGGCCACGCACCAAGTTATTCACAAACCAAACTTGTTTGGACACTTTGTGTCTTACCGTGCTCAGGATTGCCAAAAGACGTTATGTAATCTCCACGTGGCTCTCGGCAATTCCCGATCCAATGAGCTTGGGAGGGACGCGCGAAGCGCGGCCCGAGCGAGCAGTTTGGTTTGTGACCTGCCGCTTGCGGCCGGCCATCCCACCAGTCATTGTTCTCGCTGAGATTCCGAGGACACGGAGCTGCGACCCACTTTGTTCCTCAGCCCGGAGCGCAGGTCTCATATAAAATCAAAGCCGGCGCTATACTTTCCAATCAGATGGTCATGTCATCTCTCCGACGTGGCGGTTTCTTGTACAGCGACGCCGCGCTTGACACTCGGTAGGTAAACGGCGACCCAGTAGCGCAGATTGGATGGCGGCGGAGATGAGCCTGTGTTACGGCGTAAAACAAATTTAGCTGGCGGAGTCCGAGCTTAGGGGACCTAGCTGGGCTCTCACTGGCAATTTATCCTGCTCACATCCTGCTTCAAATTCTTATCCGGGTCCCAGGAAAAAAACTAAGGCGCGTGGGACATGCAAGTATCTTGTTCCAGATGTTGCATAAATCAAAACTGCACGCACGAGCTTTGCACGAACTTTTTTTTGTCGGCTACAAAGATATCTTCCCATTGGGCGTATAATAGGTTGCGAGTGTCTCTAGATACATTTCTGGCTCAAACTGAGGCTTGGATTGCTTCTTGAAGCTACCCGGAAATCTGCCGAAAAATTGATCGCTCTTTTGATGCGATCAAATTACAGTTGAAGTAGAATTTGAGGTCGACTTGAGGCTTAAATGTGGAAGGTTGAACAAGGCGAGACCAACCACTATTGGCATCCTTGGGTATCACATTCCATATTTGCAAAAATCTAAACTATTATACACCTAATGGGTAGATATCTGTGAGGTCGACAAAAAAAAAGTCCGGGCAAAGTTCGCGCGCAGTTTTGATTTATGCAACATCTGGAACAAGATATGCAAAAAAAGCCGCCGCAATCGAGAAAGGTTCATGAGGAGTGAGAACCCCGATCACCTCGAAAAGCATAAACATTGGCGGGCAGCAAAGAACAAACAGCCAGACTCAATATCTTTTGCGCAAGGTCAGTGGAGTATCGACGGAGAGAGGATCATAGCAGTTAACTCTGAATCTGTTTGGAATCCATGTAATTTTTCTTTACTTTTTCCCAAAGATTTTCCTGAGACATATTCAAGGTCAGTGTGACCAAACTTGCCCATTGAGAATTTCTAGCACCATAGGTACATGGGATATATGTTTAATTGTCTCTAACCAAGGAGGATATCTCAGAGTTTTTCTCTTCTTTTTTAGGGATTCCTGAGTATGATTTCAAGTCGTTTCCAAGCACAATGGGAGCCAGTTTCCTCAAGATTTTTACACCTCAAATGGAAGGCCAGTGAACGCTACTACTATAAAGGGTGCTCCCATATATTTATTGCGTCGATGTTGGGCCTGTGGTTAAAAAAGAAAACAAATAAATTTTGTGGTATAAAAGGGCTTCATTCACAATGAAAAGTATTTCCGGGTAGTGGAGTCCCGGCTATTCCAGATAAGTGTGTGCGGCGAACGCCAACGGCTGGGCAAGGGCGGAAGGCGGGATTGTGCAAATGGAGCTAGATTTGAACACACTTACTCACCACTGGTTCATGAGCGTCGTTTTAATTAGTGTATGATGTTGATATATTTTCAGGGTCGACTCCTTTCCTCAGATGAGTCAGATGACAGGTACAGATCTCGCTTCGATTTCGAGAATCCCGACGTTATTTGGCTCTCTTCCACACTTCAACTTGCAGGCCAGCAGTGCTTAGGTTGGTCTGCTCCCAAAAACATATCTTTTCAATATTCGGCGGTCTGGAAGTCTAGCAAAGATCCAGAGGAACTGCAAAAAGTAGATAGTGCCTATGTAGGCCTTGGGATGGGTTTTTTTAAGCGAATAACCGAAACGCTCATTTATCACCCACATATATTTCTGCCCCGGTAGCATATACACTTTATATTGCAATATGTCAACTCGGCGCACCAAATTGTTGTCTTCACTGCCGTGGTGGCAGAGGGTCAGGTCCAGCGCCTCTCAGTTGCCCGTTCCGACTGCTCTGAGGGAGTTAAAAAACCTTTGGAGCTTGCGGTGATTAAATTAGGGACAGAGTTGGCTGTTAATCTCGGTTACTATTCGGCTCAGATACGTCCGAGTCCTCCATCTCCTTCGTTTTGCCTCAGGCACTTTCGGTTCCTTCGCTGTGTTCCCTCTGTGCATATGCGAGGTGGATTTCCATGTGATTAAATTAGGGACAGAGTTAGGCGCGTTGTTAATCTCGGTTAATATTCAAATCCGATACCTCCATCTCCCTCGTTTTGTCCTTCGGTTCCTTTGGTGTGCGCATACAAGGCGGATTTCCGTAGGGATATGAGCGGGCACTACGATACGACCAGCGACCTGTGAGGGCGAAGGCGAGGCGACGGGCGTTACGTGGGGCCCGATTTTGCACCATACGGAGCGCGCCTTGCGGTGCACGCACTGGGCCCTTGTGGGGCGACCTAGGTATTCATCCATAAAACCAAGTTTTTGACCCAGATTCGATGGCGGTACGGGGTACGTACGGTGTTCCCGGAAAACAATACATGCAAAGACAGCCGCCGCAAAACATAGTGTACTATCTGAAAATCAATGGCCCTCCGGGCAACCTTGATTCCTCCATTGCTGCATCTGCATCCGGAAAACAAAAATTATATTTGGGCCCCATGGCTGCCATATCTTGGAATGCAATTTAAACACATTATTATGTAAATAAGATTGGCCACTGGCCATCAAGATTTATTTTTTTACTATTTACAGAAGCTGGTGAGCACAAATCTCTCTCGTCTTGGCGTCAGCACTGGGAGGATTCAACACGGATCTAATAGAATTGTGTTGGTCTGCGTTCCGCAACCTCGTGTGGAATCAGCCCCCTATTTCGCCAACTGAACCGGAAATATACTAAGCACAGAACCATTTTGGCACTGTATGAGAGGGCCTAACGTAGTCTGCGTGCATGCTTCACATATTTTCCGGGAGTTGTGTGGGCGGGGGTTTAAGGAGGTGGCGAGCACGGTGTTAACGTTTTGTTCGTCGCAGGAGGTTTGGAAGGTGATAGGAATGAATGAGCTGAAGACGAAGTAAGGAACTGACTTTTACTCAATAAAACTTGTGCTTTTATGGATTTTCGGGCCAGTGCTCGCATATATGTGTGCTCCTTCACCTTATGGAATGGCGAAGCAATTGGGGGCGGGCATGATTGGCAGGTATGCTTGGCGGCCATAGCATTCATGACCCCCCAGTACGGCAATGTATTAAAATAGAGTCAACCCAGCCTTCAGACGATACGAATTTCATTAAACGAAGTATACTCGTGCTACCAGCGACCCCAGAAATCCATGGACAGACAGATTGACAAGAGGTATCGAAGCGCCCCGAGCATGACGTACATAGACACAAGGGGATCCTGGCATTGAGTGTTCCAATGCGGGCGAGCGAGCTGTGATTCAGAGTCGGAACAGAAAACTCCGGCGCTCTGGAAATCCAATAATAACTCAGACACAGATCTCACTTCTGTCAATTCATGCCTCATTGTCAAAGTGAACAGATCGAGCCGGCAGTTCCCGGTGTTCCTTTGCGCTCACTCAGGGACGCACAGCCTGCCACCATATAGTTTGCTCAGGCTCGCTCTTGCCCGTTGCGGCTGCTCCGAGGGAGTTGAAAACCTTTTGAAGATCACGGTGATTAAATCATGGACAGAGGTAAGCGCTGCTAGGCGGTTATTCTTTCAGATCCGATGCTCTGACGAGTCTCCAATCTCCCTCCTTCTCTCTCCTTCGGTTCCTTCGGTGCAATGCGGGCTCCGTGCGCATACAAGGCGGATGAAAATTCCGTAGGGATATGAGCGTCTGGCGGGCAATAAAACCGCCGAGGGTACGCACCACACGACCCAAGACGTGTGCTCTGCTCTTATCTGCCTACTACCGGCATTAAATTCGCTCTGCCACCCTCCACTCCTAGCTTTCTTTCTTCCCAGCACTTGCTCGCGATGTCAGTGTCACCTACCCTCTCGTTTCCAACGCTGGCATGCGAATCATTTCCTCAGTACTGATCTTGTGTATATATGACGATGTTAAGTCTTGAGCATGAAGCCGCGGCGTCGGTCCAAGCAGGCCTCCTCTACCCTCCTGCGTCGGTTCCTGTGCCTGCTGTGCGTCCATTCAAAATACGCATCCCCGTCTATATTGGTCGACTAACGGACTTCGCAGGACGTCGCGGATCCGGACGCCGGTACCACAAAAAGTTCAGTCTTAGCTCGTCCTAATCTCACTCAAAACTCTTTCAGCCACACATTATTCGCCACCAGACGTAGGGCATGGACAGGCCTCGATGGCTGCAAACGACGACACTCTTTTGCAACTCAAAGCCCATCCTACGGCGCTTGTTGTACATCCATTTAGCACATCCTGGTTCATCTTCGTAAATTAACTGGCTTCGCAGGACGTTGCGGATCCCCACGCCCGTAAAACAGTTCAGTCCTAGCTCCTCCTAATCTCACGTAAATCTCTTTCAGCTGTACATTCGCCACCAAACGTAGGGCATGAACAAACTGCAATGGCTCCAAACGACACTCTCTTACAACACAAAGCCATCGCCAAGGCGTCCAAGGAGCTAGCTGACACCTTGGCCAGCCGTGGAAATCCGACTGGCCACACCAATCATATCCAGGACATCCACCGAGCTTACGCCCAGTACTTGCTCCTGTACCCTGATCAAGATGACCACGACTATGTGAGATGGGCTCGCACATGCCGACGCGTCAGCTCACAAGAAAATTACAGCAGAATGTGAAGACAAAGGTCGTCGTTCTGGAGGAACAATTCGCAGGAACTGGTCTGATCACTGAGCCTCTGGTGAGTCCTAATAAATAGTCTAATACAATCAGCCCTTTTCACCACCCGTTTTTTTTCCCAGTTCGCTTTGCCATTCATGGAAAGTCTGGGAACGGATTGAAGACCACGTATGATCTTTTCTCAATCTGCTTCTAGTGCTGGGGGATCCGGATCCACATGGGTTGTCCGCGTGGGATTTTTCATTTCTTTCTTGTATATTTGCATGTTTTCTTCCGGGCCCGAAGGGACTTTCTCCATTCAATAGATTCATTACTCGGCGGCGTCAACATGGCTAATTAACCCAATAATTGCTTCTCGGCTACGTGTCGCTTCCAAACTTCTGATCTGTCCAGCTATCCGTTCTTCTAATGCGGCCAGAATGCATGCCACGACAACGGCCCTGACCAGACCACATCCCATATATTAAACATACGGCACCATTGTGTATGATAACACAGTTGGCATTCAACATGGAACCTCATAAAAGTCAAGAAAAGACGCTCTCTGCGACAGAAATTTATCATCAATGGTTGAAAACCATGAACGGGGCTTCAGGTGTCCGCCTCCTAATAGGTAAGATGAAATTAAAATTGGACCACTCGCATTGAAAGAAACAGTTGATCTTAATCATGTTAAGTGACCTAGTTCCGGATGAAGAGGCGGCTGTATTCGACATAGTGAGCCCCCAGGATCATTGCGACAAGCAGAGGGTTCGTACGGTTATAAGCGATGCCACCGATATCCATCTTCCACCACTCAACATCAATTCAACCAGTGGTGAGTGGGTGTGTAGATGTTATGGATATACACACTTTCCCATTATATCGATACTCCACTCACGTTGGTCATTTATTACGCGGAACACTGTTCCCATCAGCGTTTCCTGACGCGTCCAAATCACCTGATCATTCAGACCAGCCTTACGTACCCGCCGCTCGCTGACGCTCGCGGCGGACGGGCGTCGGTTCCCGACGCGGCAATCCGAGATGGCCAAAAGGCCGTAAGTCCGAAATTGCGCAATTCGCCGTCTTTCTCTCGTGACTTTCTCACGTGCTTTTGATGGTGGCGGTGTCCATTGTCTCTTAATATATAGGATCAAATCAACTAAAATTGTGTACCTACACTCCTCAAGCAATAAACACGATTATTGACGCGTATCCACGCGTTAAATATATCCATACATCAGATCTTTGGTCCCTTGACTTCATACACATTCAGGTAATACACCGGGCTGTAAAATCATCCCATCATTCTGACTGCCAGGCTCCGAAGCGAAGCTGGGAGTCATTCTGAGGAGATGACTCACCCTGAATCCTTATGACTCTGTATCTACTATAATAGGCCCAGATGTGATAATGTGACTAGAAGTGATAATTCACTGATGCTCGCCGTAATTTTTACTCTTATGCTCTGAGAAAAAAGAATGACATGCAAGGATGTATCCTCGAAGGTCTGATAAACTTCTTTGAGTCTTGGAGCCCACTAGGCGGACAGAAAAAAATGAAAACCTGTATTTTTGATGCGATCAAAACACCGCCAAAAAGCGTTATCACTTCTAGGTCTGATCCTCGGGGACCTCATAACTTCCTCGAAAAGCATCCAAAAATTATGGCACTCAGGAATACTACTTTTCATATGTCTAAGAACCTATGAACAAATACCGAGAGGTAACGGCCCAACGGACAGAACGAAAATAGAGCCATCAAAAGTCATTATCACTTCGGGGTCTAAGATAGTAGTTTATAAAACCAATGTAGCTCATCATGGGGCAGAATATCTTTACTCAATACTATCATCTTGCTTTCCCCACCTCACTGCGTGAATTAAGTGCATTCGAAGTAACGCTACAGAGCTTATTAGAACCCACTACGCTACCTTCCAGGTGATAGCTCCACGCTCACCTGGAAGTTAGCGCTTCTGCTGTCCTAAGCGAGTAGTTAGACGGTTTACGCCTACTTGCACGTCGCTTGACGTATTAAATTACTCAAGTGTCGGCAGTCCAATTAAACTCAAATTAATTAGTAAGTACTTAAGTGAAAAGATATTAGAACTAATAACAGGTACTAAATTCGCAAATAAGCCGAATTTACCCGTATCTCTAACAGTAGAACTCCCATCAAATCTAGCTCCATTTGCACAATCCTGCCTCCCGCCCTCTTTCGACCGCTCAGCCGTTGGCGTTCGCCGCACACACTTATCTGGAATAGCCGGGACTCCACTAGACCGGAAATAATTTCACTGGACGGTAGAAGCCCTTTTATACCATAAATTTTATTTGTCTTCTTTTATTTAAACCATAGGCGCAGCATAGACGCAATCAATACATGGGAACATCCTTTATAACAGCATTCCCTTGCTTTCCATCCAAGGCGTAAAAATATTGAGGAAACTCACTCCCATTTTGCTTTGAAAACGACTTGAAATCACACCCAGGAAATTCCAAAAAAGAAGAGAAAAACTTTGAGATGTCCTCCCTGTTAGAGACGATTTAAACATGTTAACAGTCATATATATATATATATACCATGTACTTGTAGTGCACGACATTCTCAATGACACTGACCTTGAATATGTTTCGGGAAAATCTTTGGGAAAAGAAATCAAGAAAAAGCAAGAAAAAAGGAATGAAAAATTCTATGGATTTCAGTTGACTTCTATGATCATCTCTCCATCGATACTCCACTGACCTTGCACAAAACGTATTGAGTCTAGCTGCTTGTTCTTTGTTGCCCGCCGATGGCAGCTGTCATTTATGCTTTCCGAAGTGATCGGAGTTCTATACTCTGACTACGCACTCCAATTCAACATAGGAAATTGACGAGGGGAAATTACTCGTAGACTTAGTAAAATCGACGGGAGGCCGCTGTCAGCTGTGTTTTCTGGTCAACTGGTGGTCTTGGATTCATTTCGAAGAAGAAAAAAAACGGTGGCACTTTCCGTATTGGGTGATTCCCACAAAATTCCCACGTCATCAAGAAGGCTCTGAAGAAAAAATGGAACGTATGTTTCGATTTTTGCGTTTTTAAAACCCCTTGCAAACAACCCGGTACATGGATTGCGCGACTGAAACGATCCGCCGGAAGCCATCGAATGGGTCAGCGTCGGCATGAAATCTTGATGCGCTGCCACCGCCACTGATGCGCCTTTGGATGGTTCGGATCAACTTTCGGCTTCCTCTCCCAAAACAAGTCACATCGATTCAACAGCTGCAGTGGATTTCGTGGTCATCCAGGCGCAAAATCATTGGCTATCTGTGGTTGGCGGTCGCTCTCGGTCGCCAGTTCAGTTTGCACAGCAATTGCTCCGTAAGGAACATCCTTCGCTTCAAGTTCTCCAAGGCAACTCCGTGGCTTGAGCGCTCCGTGGCCAACTTGGGGCTTTGTACCAACTTCAGTGCCGATACCCCAATTCCTCTGCATGTATATGCCCTTCTTCCACTAACATACTCGCAAGCTGAAAGCGAGTCGCCAGTACCAATTTTATCAATGCCCAGTCAGAAACAGGCTGTCCTACGAAAAATCAGCGATGGCACTCTGTTGTGTACGGCGGTACTGTTTTGCGGCCCATGCATCGCATGCCTATTCTGCTGCATCAACCCAAGAGCTCCACGCGTCGGTCGACTCGGAAATCCGCCCACCCGAATCCCATACCCACGCCCGCTCTCCACCCGCCGAATCGATATCCACAGGAAGGAAATGAAGTCACAGCCTCGTAGCTGCCACCTCCTCAACCTCCCCGCAGAACTAAGACAGCTCGTTTTCGAGCTGGTGCTAGGCCACCGCGTCGTCGCACTTACGGTCGTGCCGAATAAGTCGCGTAGCCGACTCCGGGTCCATGCTGCGTTCCATCGAGAGATTACGGGGCTGCCGCCGTACCCCCCCGGATTATTCACTCAGCACCCCGACGACGAGATCCCCGTCACCTTCCTCCGCGTGTGTCGCCAGGTCTATCTCGAGGGCACGGAGTCGATGCACCGGAGCAACACCTACTATTCCGACTTTCACGACTTCCAATGGATTGTATTGGGTGGCTTGGGTCTGCATTGCCTCCCGCACATCCGCCGTGTGCGCATGACGATCGATCGCCGCCGCGACGGTGAACGCTGGTACTCGGTGTGCCAGTTGCTCAAGCAGGCTGGCCTCGAGCACCTTACGCTCGAATTCGCCTTCGCGTCCCTTTATTATGGTCCATCCGCGTACAACTCTCTGGATGAAGACTGGTGCTCTTCCTTGCTAGAAGTCCGAGGCCTGCGCACCCTCGATATCGGCTTTGAATCCGAAGTTCCGAGCAGTTATTCTGTGGTTGAGGTGCGTGACCAGTTGCGGGCGCTGATGATTGGGCCGGAGGCCGACGAGAGATACCACTCCTTCTTGGAGGGGAAGCGGCTGAAAGAGCAAGAGGCACAGGCAGTGTCGGAAGCGAAGTCAAGTACTGGAGCGGGGCCGCAGTGGTGGGTACACTCACGCTTTCGATGGCCCATCTCCGAGTCTAATAACAAATCCACGCCAGATCGTATTTCCAATCCATCTCTATTAGAGCGAGGTATCCACTCCATGTATTACCCCTTCGATGTACAAATCCAATGCACACACAATATTCAGAGTCATTTCATGATCAAGTACAGCCGCTAGCTAACAAATACACGGGTTTCAAGAAGACATTACACACTAACATATCCCACACGAATTCCAGCCATCCATAATCAATCCGCATCCTACCCTAGGATTCCATCCCCGCTATAGGCCTAGGATTCCATCCACAGCATCGACCTAGGATTCCATCCTCATTATCACTTAGGATCCCAATCGCCTTAGGAATCCATCCACGGTATCGCCCTATCCTTCGCGCCGCGCATCCACGGCGTATCCCTGACCACCATTTGGTGCGACACCGCCAGCAGCGGCCACGGCCCCTTCTCCCTGTCGGACAGCCAGATCAGAACCCTTGGACGCACAACAGAAGGGATGAGTGGGTGGACGGAGGCGACGTACCCTTCCACCGGTCTGCGCAGCACGAAACTCTGATCTACGCCACGCTGCTGCCCCACAGGGCCCACCAGCTGCCCGTACACCGTCACCAAGAGCATCCCCTCGTCCCCCTCGAGCAGCACCGTGTCGTAGTCTACGTCAACGGGCGCGCCGCCCGCGGAGAAGCGGTAGTCGTGCAGCCGCGGGAGCGCGGGCATCGTGCTCTCTGTGATACGCTTGTCAGCAAGAAACCGCAGTAGAGATGGGCGAAAGACGCACTGCCGGCCTGCGCGAGGCGCGCTGCACGCTGGAAGGTGAAGTGCGCGGGGGCGGCGAGGTCGGTGTCGCGGAAGGAGAAGACGGCGTCGTCGGTGTAGGCCTGCGCCAGCGCCGGGCGCTCGCTGTCGAAAGTCAGAATGTATCTACGGAGGATTAGCCCTAAGTGGGAAGTCGGGAGGACGGGAGGGCAGACATACTGCTGGACGAACTGGAGGCCCAGCTCGTGGATCTCTATCTCAATCTGCTCGTCGTCCGCGTCGTCCGTGGCCACTGTCTGCGCGTCTGTCACGTGATGATTATACACTACGACGATCGCATCGTCTGCGGGGGAGTCGCTGTCCAGCTCGTCTACGTCGTCAGGTACAGAAGAAGGGACAAGCGTAGTCGCTCCCGGTAGAGGCGATGGATTTCGGGGCGGGGATTCTATGTCTGCGTCGACGTCGATGATCTCCACGTCCGTCGGGATATCCACAGGTGTGCGGACGCGTGGGCGCACGGGGCGCAGCGTGTCGAGCCAGACAGGCTCCGAGCTCGTCCTGTGGTAGGGCTAGGTAAGCAGCTGCATCAACGCGGAACAAAAGACCCACCATTCGATCACCATACCGTCGTCCCTGGGGGCAGTATCCTTCAGCGGGGGCGCATACAAGGAAGGGGAGGAGGCATACCGGAAGAAGAATTTCTCGACGTGCAGCCCGAGATCGCGGAGCAGAGTGCACTCGCTCCGCGCCCATTTACGCCTGTTGGCGGCGAAGTCGGTGTTGCGCGCGGCGCGCGTGCAGTCGTAGGGCACGGGAAAGCAGCGCTTGGATCCGGAGGTGACGGCGCGCCGCGGGGGGTTGGCGGGCGGGGGCGAGGGCGTGCGAGCTTCGGTTTTGACACAGATGGGGGGCGGAGGAGAGCGAGGGGCGGGGGGTGGCGGTGACGGTGGTAACACGCTAGGAGATTCTTCGGTCTTGACGGCGAGCGCGTCGACGCGGATGGGAGATGGAGGAGAGTGAGGGATAGGGGCTGAGGGGCGTGATAACACGCTGGGAGGATCCACGATCCTGATGGCGGGTGTGTCAATTCTACGGCGCTTCGTGGGCGGGGGCGATGAGCGCGTGGCTGGTACACTTGAAGACGGGATATTGGAAGAAGGTCCGAACGCGTCTGACAAGGGTTCTGGCACAGAATAAGGAATAGGTGGATATACCGGAACAGGAACGCGTGGGGGTTGGCTAGAGGATGTAGGGGGAGGCCTAAACCATGATGGGGGGGCACTACTGCTTGAAGACGCGGTGGGCTGGCCAGAATTGAGGAGTCCAGAATAACGAGAGACAGGTCGCACAGCGTACGCTGCAGAGGAATCGCGACGCGAAGTGGTGGACGGGACCGAAAGCACACGGTTGTTATGAGCTATGCCTGCGGTATGCTGCGTCGCTTGTGGTACAACAGGCGCTGCAGCGTTTCTCGGAGCATATCCAGACGCGTAGCCAGAACCGCCCCCGTTCATCTTAGGGATATCCCGCGCGGAAAAGCTAGTACTGCGCCCATTTATTTGCTGTGCGAGCCTGCGATCACCCGAGTCGTGGGCCAGTCCACGCCCACGTCCACGCCCCCTTCCTCTATCGTAACCTCGGGAGACCCATCCAGAGTTTCCGAGGCGCTGCTTCTGGTTCGCACTTGGTACGACCAGCGAGGGGACTGCGCGCCGCTTGTCTATGGATTCATTTGGCTGAGAATCTTCAGCATGTACAATGGGAGCTGCTCCCGTGTTTTTGCCAAAGTCGCGTCGTCGCTGTGCAGTATTCCTCCCAAAATTACTCGCTACGGACATGCCCTGGGTCGCAGGAGCGGCGCTGGAGAAGGATCGCAGGCAAGGAAGAGGGAAGCGGTTGAACAACAGGGTCAAACATCTCTACAGGCCAACAACACCAAATATTGAGCTCCTGCGCACTTTCGTCATGTACATCACTGAGTTTTATGCCTTGCCCCACTGCTGGATATAAGCTCAACCTTCGGCCGCACTTTTCTGGTCTCCAAAATCTTTTGAGGGAGATATTCGCGGGAATTGGCCAAACAAAATCAAGATATTATTTCACTTGGCCAATATCTACTTATCCAAAGCCTTGGACTCGAGCTATGGCGTTATCTGAGCCCTCGAGGCTCGCTATCTTTGCACCGTGCACCGCCCGATTCAGAGCCGCTTTGCAATTGCTTTACAAGATGACATGCGGGAAACTTATGGCTGCCGTATTTGAAAATTGACGCTCAGTGTCCTCGCTGCAGCCAGCCTTAACATCGCGTGGCCACCTTCCTCTCAGCGAGTATTTACATCTGGCCCAGGCCTGCGTCTCCCTCATCTACTGTTATCCCCGCACCATGGCACTATCTCCCGCTATCTCTTCGAAATCTGGTGCCCTCGTCACAGTCTTGGAAGCCAGCTCCACCGTCCTGACGGTCATGTCAGCCGCTGCCCAATTCGTTCCCTTTCCGTACATCCAACAGCTCTGCTCCCTGGTCCTGACGATAGTCGATGCGATCAAGGTAATCTGCGACGATATCCGGTACTGTCAGTGCACTGATAACATGCAGGGCGTGAAGGACAATAAGGCGGCCTTCAAGCTGCTTGCGCAGGATGCATGCGATCTTGTTGCCGCTATCGTCGAAGTCGTCGGCGAGCTTCCGACGTTGTCCTCTGGTCTGAAGAGAAACCTCGATAAGCTCCTCAGGTATGCTATCTCTGTCGTCACCTTCAGGTGACTCACTTCCCCTTCCTTCTAGCTTCCTCCGCGTAATCAATGACTTCGCCTTGGAGAATATCGCGCGCAATGGAGTCTCCCGGGTTCTTCGGCGCGCGACCGACGCTTCAAAGATCAAGGAATATCGACGCAGGATCCAGTCTTCGTTGAATATATTTGGGGTAAGTTATTTTATCCGGCTGTTACACGAATCCCATTGTTGATGTTATCTTGTTCCGCAGCTCAAGGCGCAGATCAGGACGCACGAGAACGTTGTCGAAATTCTGAGAGAACTTCGAGCACGAGGAGGGACTTCGACCCCAAAGATCGCGCAGCAACAGACAGCTCAGGCGCCCCCAAACACGCCCACTCCCGATCCTTCGGCTGATTCCCCACCAATGACGGACACCCGCGAGTCGACACGTCCGGCGTCCCCACCCATGCCCGCTGTCAATCCTCTGCCTCCGCCCCGACAGGCTTCTGCACCAAAAATAGCTAAACGCCCCCCGGCGGAAAACTACTTCCCCTTCGATTTCTCCGGCAGCTACATCTCTGGAGGCGTCTCCAACAGCGTCATAACAGGCGACCAAAGCACTCAGAACACATATCATATTGGGTCGGGCATTTTCCGATGATCATGTAGGGTTTGCCGATATTGTTTCATGTTCGGGTTTGCCCGATATTCTGCTGTATATCTCAGTCATGGATTTCGTGCTGTTTTATTAAACGTTGTGTATGAAACGCTGGTCGACGTATTTTTCTGTCTCTAGGGATTCGGAACAAAATTCTCGTCACTGCACTGCCTGCTTGGATCCGAATCGCGGGAGGTACGCGTCACCGTCTATCGATGAGTTTACTACAGCTTTTTGAGTTGTCTTACAGCTTTTTTAAAGTTTAATGCAAGATCAAACTTCCAAGTCGCCGTCCATACTGCGGGGTTGCAACATGCAAGATATGGGCTTTTGTGGTGAGGCTGCAGAGAACAATTCTTGTTGGATACCAGACGCGCAAGGGATGGATGTGGCGCCAGCGCTACAATTTTTCGGAAACTTTCAACGCACGCCAACGAGTTACGAGAACAAACCCGGTCGACCTTCGTATCACTGGGAATATCCAGCGACTCTCTGCAAATGCCCCCGCGGTTGGACAAAGGATGCACAGCCTAGCAGCTGTATTTCTGCCGGCACTGTTGGCGAGTGCCAGTCTAAATTTACTGAATCAACAGGTCGGATTGATCCGGAATTACTCGTTGTCTCCGACCACCGCTACAGCACAACGAGCACATCGCACACGAACGGTCAATACTCCTGCACCATCGATATCGCAATATCGCTATCGATGCGATTCAGAGCAGATTACAAGCCCTCTACCCTGCCGCAACCTCGCACCCACGCCAGTCCGACGAGTCACACACACGTGTTTGCATGTCTGCGCAACAAGTAATTTGATTTATTAGGAAAACTACCCTTTCAAGTTTCCGCACACGATCCATGCTGCAAACCAGCTGGAAAATACCGGACCTTGCCACTGGGCTGCTGCGGGAGTGATATTAGTACCCAGGCGATCGCTTCATTTCCATCCTCCATCCTCCTCCGTGCCTTCAACCTCCTTCTCCTGTATACGCCGTTGGTACAATGTCGCAGCTAGCAAACTGGATCGCGCTCTTCACCATCTTAATCTCCGCCACGCTTATCATCGTAGTTCGTGTCATTCGGCTATCCTGCGCGCGCCGTGCTAACGCCTATTCCTCCAGCAATTCAATACTCTATTCCTGAAAGGACTTCTCCAGCTCCGACGCTCGGCTATGAAAGCTCATCTCGACGCCAATCGTCCTATCACTCCGTTCGAGCGCCCCTACTGTCCCCGCGCCCCAGATACTGCACAAGAAAATAACGATCGTGCGAGCGGCTCACCACGTGCCAATCGTTCACCTCAAGCGTGTCCGAGTTCCGTTCATCCTCCCCTCACCGATGAGCCGATCGCCACCTCTCCGGATTCGCCCGTCATTCTTCCTGTCGCTCTCTCTCGCAACTTGTCTGTTGCCAATCACGCGTCGGGCCTCAATCGCCTTGACCTCGATGAACGCGTCGAGTTACGTCATCCTTCCCGTATCGACATGGTGAACGGCAACGTCAACGCCACATTCGTTGCTGGGAATCAGATTCGAAGCATCACTCATAACCATTACCATCGCGCGTCGACGCTCCCGTCAAACATCCCCCAGACTGTGCTGTTTCCGGAAATGCCGGACAGTCTGCGTGATATCCTGCACGCGCACCTTTTTCTTCGGGAAATTATGGGCACCACGATGGTGTTTCAAGGGATACCGTCTGTCCTACAGATTGCGCGCGTCCACGAACGCCGGTGGGAGGATGTCGCAGAGGCGCTAAAGTTGATCTCTCCGTACCTTGACCGCATGGACGAACCTGTGCGGTTTTTCTCCAGCGTCCAGCTTTCCGCGAATTTCCGCTACTGGCTGTCCAATCGCGCGCAGTCCGGGAGTCTCTACATCGATCCCCCGAAATATCACGCTAAAGTGGCCCGCTGGTGCTTAGTGGGCAATATGACGTACGACCCCAGGTGCGTAGTATCAGAGCTCTCAATTGAACCACAACGATCCTAAGCATCCAAATCACAGAAATATATCATACGCGGCCGACAACTGGGCACACCACCTGTGTAAACCGGATCCCTCGCCGGAGCTGTGTCGCGCCCTCCGCGAGTCACCACTTCCGTTTCGTCCGGCTTCCCACAACAAGTTGCAGCAGGTGATACGCTGGTTGGAGGTGGGTGTAATATTTTGCTTGATTTACCTATAATCCGTTAACCAAACTTCTTAGTCGAGCAGTGACCCCCAAGAAGAACTGATGACACTACTCCAGAGTCGGCATAAAGAAATGGACTCACGTCTCCTTGGCGGAATAAGGATTGAGGTGATGGGTGGAGCTGCATCCATGATCTTGACGCCAAGCAATGTATAATCGTGGATGTAGCTGCGTCCGAGCGATGTACAGTAGTACAATTCCACGAACGAGAAAATTTTAGACCGGGCCTTTCTTTGAGCTTTCTGATCAAACATCACATAAAATACAACAAGCAGGTATCGACATATTCCATACGGACACTACCCAAACTGAATCAGCAACATTTCTGCCAGCAGCTGCTGTGGAAAGACGGCATAAACAATCTGGAAAGCGGCACATCGATCACCGATGACTCAGAGCACACTTGCCGAAATACGGAGAATCGATTATCGATCCGTCGAGAGCTGTGGAGGAGGCAGTGTGTCGATCTGTGGATTAAAACAAAAAAAAACCGATGACGTACGATCGCCTACAAAAATAACATTCGCTCCCACGAGCAGACAATCGTCCACCAGATTATGTAGACGCAGGACAGTGTCTCTGGCACCGCATTTTGTTGACGTTAGATGGATAGCCATCGGCGATGACTTGGAAATGCGACCTGTTATCGAATCTAATCGCGGAGTGGTCGTGCCTCATATCACTAAGTTCACTTTGAGTCAGAAAGAAGACCAGTTCACTCGACGACGGCTAATAGGTTGGGACGACACATCCAGTAGGCTTCCACCAATGTCTGAGACGCGAGAGATAATCACACCATGGGTGGGTTGTAAGTAAGTACAAGTGTTGATCACGTCATCATATTGTTCGATTTAAAAAAATTATGATGCTTTTTAAGAAAATGCAGAATGCTAATGCCTTAGCAATCCAGATCTCAGAAATTCTACATGTATAAATTCTGGCTTCACTTTGTCGCTAAACTGAATTCTCGGCATCCACGAAGATGTATTATTGCAATTGTCAATTTTGTGTATTTTATAGCGCTGCACCTGTATGAATTATATTGTAGTAGGAACAAAGAACGGGTAACTGAACAAGTAACCAAGAGTGTCCGTACTATTTTTGGATTTCACACGCACCGTGTCCAACCCTGCATTCATTCACATTTGTTGGTTCGGTTTGACGTGATCGAAGTACGAAGAGTACGAACCACGAAGACAAGCAAAGCACGTTGTACGAGAACTAATGGCGTAATAAATGGTGAAAAAGGCTTTCATCATCATAAATCGTGTAAAAGTATAATGTACTTACTAGCCGGGCCCTGAAAGACAAACGCAAAAGATACCAAAAAAAAAGTCCCAGGCAGACGACTCATGTTGATCCCCATACACTGGGAGAAATCCTACGATCTCTTCAAATCCACTCACAAACTGACCAGGAGTGGGAAAGCAAACTGGAAAAAAGGGGGTGGTGAAAAGGACGGATTGTATGAGTAGAACGCTTACCAGAGGCTCAGTAATCAGACCCGTTCCTGCAAATTGTTCCTCTAAAACGAGAACCTTCATCTCTACATTCTCCTGTAATTTTTCCTGTGAGCCGACGCCACGATGCATGTGCGAGCCCTTCTAACATAGTGATGGCCGTCTCGGTCAGGGTACAACACCAGGTACCGGACATAAGCACGGTGGACATCACGGACATGGTTGGCGTCGCCGGTAGGATTTCCACGACTGACTAAGGTGTCGGCGAACTCCTTGCAGGCGTTGGCGACGGCCTTGAGCTCCGAGAGAGTGTCGCCGTTTATAATCATTACGGTTTGTTCAATCCCGACCTGTGGAGGAGAATGTGCGGCTGCAAGAGTTGTGAGTCGTAGGACGAGCTGTGGGTGATTGTTTTTACAGGTGAAGGGATCCCTGACGTCCTGAAGTTCCTTAGTCTACCAAAGTGGACAAGGATATGGTTGAGTGGACGTACAACAAGCATAGGGACAGTGGCATGCAAGCCTATTTGACCCGATGCTGCTACTTCCCGCGAAAGGCTGAACATCGTCACACAAGATTAGCGCTGAGGAGATTGGCGTGCCACATGCAGTGGTGAGGGGCATACATTGGAACGGAGAAAGTTGACATTAATATTGCGAGCAAGTACTTGGAGGGAAGAAACGGTAGTAGACAGTGAAAACTGGGTGAAAGGGTGCAGGGCGTCGCCAATTAACCATTCTTTAAACGAATGCTCGGCGATTCTTTCCGTCGAGTCTTTTTATCTCCATCGAGGTCAGTATCCCTTTCTTTCTCCCTGCGCGGTCTCGACATGCCACTGCCTTCGTATGCCTCGAGGCTTGATTATACCCATACCATCGGATCATTCTCGGGACCCTACCCGAATCAACTTTCAACAATTTAAATTACACATATGTGCGGTGAGACTCGCTGAAAGCTGCGCGTGCCCACTATCAATGATGTTTTCTCATCAAATACTAAATACAGCACTGGAAACATAATTGTTAGCGTCGAATGAATGCGGAAAATTGAGAGCTTGGCCAGCAAATGCTCAGCCACGGCGTACAATAATATTCAGAGAAGACTGCGAGGGAAAGTTGGGTTGTATGGTAATTTAAATATGTCTCCTCCAACAACTCCTTCGCGGCTGTTCATCCTATTTTCTTTTCTTCTGATTTTCTTCCGCGCAAGTTATTGTTGATTCTCTCTCTGAATTTGGGGCAGTGCTGGGTGGGTGACTTGATCTTGTCGCCGAAATGAAATGCCTCACCGTTGCCTCGAGGCATGACGTTATCCTATGAATTTTCAGTGCGTTTAAATGAAAGCTTCTGACAGATTGCACGCAATATTGCCAGGAAATTGGCTCCCCACTGACCGTTAGGATTTATCCGAGAAAATAAATCTTTATTTGAGCTCGATAGAGACCATACCGCCCATGACTTGTAGGCTTAATCCACTCGCAATGGCGGCCTGCGTTCGAGAGTAAAAATTGTTAAAAGCCGCCGCCAGTTCCTGCGTATCATCTACATCGACTTTCTAGTGTGAAAGAAATGAGAGGATAAAATGAGGAACTTAATGGCTGAGCCTCCGCACCTTAAGCCATCCGATGACGTAGGGTAGCACAGATCGAGAGGTCAGACGAAAAGGGAGGTGGGAACGTTTCAGAGCACTCCAGAGCTGGGGGGAGGGTCGTGAACAACAGATGTGGTGTGCCCAATATTCTCCCGCGTAGAAGATGTCACTGCGAACTGTTTGAGTGAAGAACGACGGAACCGCGGCGGGACTCACCGTGCGTCGTAGTTGAGACTGCTGCGAGTTAAACACCAGAGTGCTACGAATGCATGCCATTTTCGAAGATCCACAAATGTCTCGGGGTGAGAGGGATCGATGAGCAAGTTCCGGAGGTTGCGTGAGATGCGAAAGTTCGAGTAGTAGTGTTCTGGTAGGCCAGGGGGTTCAAGAAATTCTGCGACAGGCAGTAGATACTCTCGAACCTCCGACCACGTAAGGTCAAGGACGTGGCCGACTTGGAGTGGCGACGGCGCTTCCTTGAAAACAAGGACAACGGCTATGATGGAGTGGACAGGAGTTCCACAAGCCAATGGCCCGTGAGTACTGGAGTCGAAGACGAGACACGGCTCAATGTGCATGCTACCGGGCAGATGAGAGCAGAGAACACGCGCCCTGGGGGTGTGTTTGGACGAACCTCGAGGACTTTATATAGCCTGTCAGAAATTTATATCCCTATGGAAATCCCCACACAGCACCCTCACAAAAGGAATTGAGGGAGACAAAAAGCAGGAAGGAGAGAGGTAATGGTCGGGCCGATGGAGAGCGATTATGCGTTGCAGCCGCATGTTCTGCCAGCAGTGTCAACGGTTAGTATGGGAATCCCATAAGACCTCAGGAAAGAAGGTGATCCGACTCGGAGCAGGATAACTCCGGATAAGATCCATTCGAGAAGTCTGTGAAATCCCAGGAGGTTGGCCACAAGCTTGCGCTGATGTCAGTCGATAAGCCAATTACAATGAGTAGAAGCTCAAAAGGTCTCGGTGCACTGCCTCTTGATGCGCCATCATCAGGAGCCGGAGACAGTCACTGGCTGACAATATTTTCAAATTGTTTTCAAACCCGAAAGCAACCCCGAATGACAAGGAGGAATTACTGCAATTTGCAAACTTACAGCCACCCACAATGCAGCGTCTTAACACGCACCTCTACCGATTCTACCTGGCGCCCTCGTCCGATTGCCCACTTTGCTTCGTACTGGAGACGGTATCACCCTTCCTCCTAAGTTGTCCCGCCCACCACCGTGCTCATCTCTCCCTCATCACCCGTCTCGGCACAGCACGGCTCTCGCTGAGGCTGCTGCTGTCGTCCAAGGCGGAGCACAAACCTGTTCTCGACTTCGTCCGAGACACCGGCCGCTTCCTCAGATACGCGCTTTAAACTCCCTTGTCCGCCCCCCCATTTTTAACTTACTTCCTTTTTAGTCCTCGCCTATTCCTCTCCCCCCCCCCCATCTTCTTTCCCTCCTACATCACAAAGGATCGATTAATTCGCTTTACGCTACCAGACCTTACCGACTTGGCCATCCTAGAAAATACTTTACCCCATGTTCATAGCCCATCCCATGCCCATTACTCCCCGCGATCCCTCCACGCACTCCTTCCGTTCACGCTAGTACCTTAATAGTTAATATGTAGTCGTGCCACATGGGCACCCAGGGGCCCGCGCGCACGTTAAATGGAATTAAATTAAAATTAAAAACAGCCGATCCGGAAACTAATGAGAATCGGTGTTTTCCTTTCTTCGGTTCCGAAAAAGGAAAGTCCGGCCATTTCGGCCCACTCGCACTAGAAGTCAGGTGGAATCCACTGAGAGGAAAAGGATTGCGAAATGGTAAGTTTAGACCCAGGTATCGGCGAGGCTGAAACCATTAGTTTGGAGAGCTCTGAAACTCACAAAGTTTGGGAGCTCAGATTAACGGAATACCGGGAGGCTGTGTTCACCGGCGGCAACGCGGCAGCCCGAAGCGGACATTCAATTGTGTTTGTAGGTGGATGTCAATACCAAACACAGCCCTCCTTTTACCGTCGCGTCCTCCCTCCCTCCTTCATTCCGTCCTCGTCCTTCCTTCTTCTGCAATGGCCCCTCCTCCCGCCCGCGCCCGTGCCAGCTCTGCCCCCGCCCTCCCAAGTCGCCCATGTACCGTCCATGGTGAGCTCTGGCAAGCCCTGTGCGACCCCTGGCAAGCCCCGCCGCTGTGTCGGAACCACCAGAGAAGGTGGGCAATGCAAGAGCACCCGAATCGACCTGGCGTGCTCACGGCATATGTGCCGCAAGCATTGTAACGCCGCCGGTCCTTGCAAACTGGCACGACAAGTCCTCAGAACTCCTCAGTGCCAAACAGCATTGCTGTCCCTCCCCCGCCCCTCCCTCGCCAACAGCCCGCCGACCCCTGACACCTCTCGTTCGACGACATCCTTGCAGATGTCACACATCCGCTGCGACTCTTTAGCGAGAGGCTCCGCAGCTGTTGTGGCGCGTCAATGGAGGCTTCAACGCGTCGTGGGCGGACATTATCGCAAGACGTGCACTTGTTTGTACATTGTTTATTTTAGCGGGCATAGCCATTACATCACAAAAGATTGAAGCTCCGCTGCATCAAAGTAGCTGTGAACCCTCCCGATCCTCACCGCCGGTGTACCGGTGCACCGTTAATCTGAACTCCCAAATGCACTCCTGAAACTAAATGTTCTGGCCGAAAGCATCCGTTTCGGCCACTGTTTCGGCCGGATGTTCCCGAAACAATAGGATTGACCTGAAATGGTAACCAATTGGTTTCAGCGCTGCCTAAGCTGCTTCTCAAACCGATGGTTTCAGTGTTGATTTCTTGAACACCAAAACTAACCATTTAGCACTCAATTTCGGCTCAAATGATACCATCAAATTTCCAGTGTGACTTGCAGGGTACAGCACATATCAGAAGTTTATGCAGTCCACGTAAATGCCTTTCTGACTATCTGATATTAGAGGTAGTACATTCTGTGATCCTGGGAATACATAACAATGTTAAAGCAAGTGTTCTAGCATGTTTTTGTAAAATTTCCAGGCACTCCTAGACATCATGCTACTCATTGCTCAAAGAAGAGCTATTATGAATATTCCGTGATATAGGGATTCCCAGCACACTTTTTTTTGGTATACTAGTGCATGCAAATGATTTTCAACAAATTTAAGGCGCGCCTCAAGATTAAGTGTCCTCAATCTGGAGTGAAAGACCAAATCAGGTAAATACTTCAATTCTGCAATTACAGACTCATCGATGGATGTAAATTGTTGCCTGATTTTTCAGGGCATGTATAGGTACATATAACATCTTGGTATGCTGGATTTCCGCTCCCAGAAGTCTTGAGAGGCCGAGAAATAAAAGAAATCTTCATGTGTGGCTTTTTTGATGGCGCATCAATGGCAAATGATCGCGCGTGACGGTTCGAACCTGCCTCCGCCCCACCATCCTGAAAGTTTTTTTCCCCCCAAAGTGCCATTAATTGCAAATTGCAATAAATCAGATATATATACAATAAAAGTGCAAGAAGGCATTTGGGAAATCATATAGATCATTGGCCTGGCTGTCAAAGTCACAATTTTCTGACAAGCCAATGAAAACTAAAATTGCTAAAGTGAAAAACGGAAGTGCTTGTCTCAGAAATGGCGAACGAACTATCGTGGCCACCATTAACTGTACGATAATATTGTTGAGAATCCGGCAGAAAAATATCTGGGGGAAGCTAGGATAAATATATTCCGTACAAGGCATTGTATTCTTCAACAAAGTTCGAAATCCTTCTGCAATGGGCTCGCCGATAGCAATTTAAATATGGATATTGACAAGATCAACTAGTCTTCAACAACACTGTACCGATCACCCCTGTTTTCTTTTTCTTCGCCATTTTCTTTCTTTCCGCTCGATTCTTCCTAAATTTGAGCTAGTGCTGTATAGTAGGTGAGTTAATTGTGTCACGGGAAAGAAATGCCTCACCGTTACCTCGAGGCATTGTGTTATTCTAGGAATTGTCAGTGCGTTAATGAAAGCTCATCTGACGGACTGCACGCAGTATTGCGCACACTGACCAATAAGATCCATCTGAAGGCCTATTGCTGCATAGAGACCATACCACCCAATACTTGGAGGCCCAAGCCACTCGTAATGGCGGTTCCCGTCCGAGAATAAAAATCGTGGAAAATTGCTACTAGTTCCTGCGTGTCGTCCACATCCACTTTCTAATGCAAAAACATGAGGGAATAAGATGAGGAGTTAATGACTCAGTTTAGGTACCTTGAGCCATCCGATAACATAGGGTAGCGCGGACCGCGAGGCCAGACGACAAGGGAGGTGGGAACGTTTAAGAGCACTCCAGAGTTGTGGGGAGGGTCGTGAACAACAAACGTGGTGCGCCCAATTTTCTGCTGCATAAAATATGTCGCTGCGAACTGTCTGAGAAAGGAATGAAGGAACCGTGGCGGGACTCACCGTGCGTCGTAGTTGAGACTGCTGCGAGTTAAACACCAAAGTGCTACAAATCCATGCCATTTTCGAAGATCCACAAACGTCTCGGTGTGAGAGGGATCGATGAGCAAGTTCCGGAGGTGGGACGAGATGCGAAAGTTCGAGTAGTAGTGTTCTGGTAGGCCAGGGGGTTCAAGAAATTTTGCGACAGATAGTAGATACTCTCGAACCTCCGACCACGGAAGGTCAAGGACGTGGCCGACTTGGAGCGGCGACGGCGCTTCCTTGAAAACAAGGGCAACGGCTACGATGGAGTGGACAGGGGTTCCACAAGCCAGTGGCCCATGAGCACTGGAGTCGAAGGCGAGATACGGCTCAACTTGCATACTAATGGCAGATGAGAGCTGAGAACACGCTTTGGGGTGTCTGTCGGCGAACCTCGGGGGTTATATATAGCCTGTCAGAAACTATGAAATCCGCCTTGTATGCGCACACAGCACGCATAGTGCACGCATACAAAAGGAACTAAAGGAGACAAAAGCAGGGAAGGATGGAGAACATAGGCGGCCCGTCGAGAGGGATACGTCTCGTAAGGCCGACTGCCCGGTGGTTAACAACGGCGGCTAACAAAGGGAGTCCCATAAGAAACCACAAAGAACGAGTAGGATAGCTCAGGGTACGATCCATTCGAGAAGTCTACGAAATCCCGGGAGGGTAGTCACAAGCTTGTACTGATGCTTACTGATGTCGATATGAACTGCCGAGAAGAAGCCCCAAATCGCATCAAAGTCTCGGTGCAGATCCGGAAACGGAGACGACACCAAAAGGGCCATATCATTAGGAGGACGACATTTTCAGATGAAAGCAATCCCGAATAGCGAAGAGGAACTGAATCAGATATATACACATAAATTGCAAGAAGGCATTACATAAATCATTGGCATGGCCGCCTCAATTTTCCAACAAGCCAATGAAAACTAAATCTTGTAGCACCCGCGACTGGCGTGTTGGAGGCTGCCACAGTCGTGGCCGATGTACCAGACGTGGGTGGAACAACAAACTTCGAGGATAATAAACAAGCGTCTCAGTAGTCATAGTAATAGACTTACAAGGGGATTCGTAATTGGCGCCGTTCCTGCAAGCTGTTCTTCCAGGATGACGACCCTTTTCAGGACGTCTAGCTGCAGCTTCCGTAAGGCACTATTTAAATGCAGAGAATGTCCTACGATCACGCACATACTCGGTGTCGTCGCGATGAGAGTACAACAACAGGTACTTGGCATAGGCGCGATAAACATCACGAATGTGACGCGTGCTATCACCGCTAGGATTCCCCTGACGGGCTAAATTGTCGGCCGCCTCTTTGTGGGCCTTCGCGACCGCCTGAATCGGAAGTTCATCCCAGAGGGTATCAAGAGCATCCCGAGTGAGTTCTTGGACTTCTGGAGATGAATCTGGGCCTAAAATCATAAGCACGGCGTTATATGGTTGCGAATGATTTCACTGAAGTGGCCGTCTTCGACGTTCCGCGGCTATCAATGCGGTTGAGTCAGAATTTCCAAGGCCGACCATATTTGTAGCATACGGCTAAGGCTGCTCGCAGCTTTGCAATCTCAGACTCCAAAGTGGCCAGTTGAGCATTTCCTGCTTCGAAAGATGCTGCTTGAAACGCGCTGTTTACCTACAAGATCAGCGCAGAGGTTGGTTAGGATGGTGAAAACTTGCGTTCGTAGCTCGGCGGCGGCGTTTGACATCGCCAGCAAGTGGGCAGACAAGTCAATGCTACGCCAGTTTTCGTCCATGAAGGGAGATGGATAGAACTTCGGGGCTTTCAGATATAAATGCTGCGCTATGACCCAACATTCCAGAAGAAAAGTTCTGTTCGGATTAAGATTCCGAATTATGCAGATATAGGATGCGGGAGCTAGAGTGACAACCGACACAAGTGCAAAGCCGAAACGTCCATCTGCCCCTTTGCACCATAGATCATGTACGTGTCGTGGCGTCAATACGAGAGTATCTAGCTGGCCTTCAGCCTCAGGACGTCAATTGGGCGGACTTCAATGCGCATATACCAATATACCGAGTCGCAGTCAAATTTCAGACGGTGCAGAATGCGATGGCTTGTAGAGGGAAGAGCAGGGGAAGAGGAAGGCAGTGGCGAAATAGTGACGTAATTTGATGTAGCGGAAATTGCCGAATGTGCGAGTCTCGCGGAAATCGGAGTTCGGCCTGCACAAAGTACCAGACAACGGGACCAGGAATGCCTTTAAGAGTTTCCCGACTGTAGCTTTGAATTTACGTGTAAACACCGCCTTTCCCTCGCTAACATTATTATCTACATTTGAACGGTTGCGTCAGTTAAGTTGCATTTAAGCGTCTTCAAGTTCTGGTTGATATCCAGACCTCCACCAAGCTTCTGCCTCAAGTTCACGCTTTCATACAACAGCGCAGTTAGAAAAACGGGTGCCGGTATGTGGTTAGATTAGTTCGGTATACTAAGTTGTACCTCGTTCCCGCCTCGGTTCAACTAAGTAAGGGCAGAACGATCTGGGCGGTTTTACTGGACATTCTAATATTGAAGCAATATTTCCTTCGTTCGAATTTCCACAGGCTGAGAGTTCCAAGATTTTCGGTGACTGGCGTGTCATGCGGACGAGTGGAAAATTAGGGATCAAAATTATGCCTGGTGGACATGATCAACGCGTAGTTTTTTGGGATTTTCCTGGCGGATCTATCCGGCCTATTAATCTTTCCAAATTCTATCAAAGAGTTACTCAAATCACACACCCAGGGAATATCAGCACCGTCGTATTTCTTGGCAGGTCTTTCCCATACAGATGCTTTGTCGATATCCGATAGCGTGCTCAGAGGAATGACGACGCCCAGCTCATAGTTGTTTACCTGACAGCATCATCAATGATTTGCCGCCGAAAAATCGAATGAGTAGACCGACATTCAAGATGGGACTGGATGCGGAGCCACTGAGATTTCCCCAGGCTTTGGCCGTGAAATTATGGGATCCAACATACATCCAACCAGCGGCAGGCGAAGGCTCGTTTGCATTGCCATCGGAGTTCTCGTCCTCAGTTTGCGCCGTGGTGGCTATGATCATCTGGAAATAGAACGGAGCTATTTGAATCGAGGACTACCCGAGACCAAAGTGTCTAATGACCTTTGTATGCATCAACGCAGGGCCTGCGCGACTTTTCGAGTCGTAGAAATGATTACGCGGAAAATTCTTGACCTCCCACTGTTTGCGCTTGCAGAACAAGGAACCGGCCCCCTAAATGACGGAAGAGGAGCTAAGTTTATTTACTTCATCGCAGTGTTTGAGAACGAACACGTTGGCTTGTACTCTTGACAGTTTCCAATGTCGGGAATAGCACTTTCACGCCCTCCGGATAGGCAAGCTTCCTACGCTTGCTTTCACTGATATCGAGTTGGGATTTGAGCGTACGGGAAAGTCCAGATGCGGATAGGTAGAACTCGTTGAACCACTGCGTTGTGTAGGTCCCAATGCTCGAGCCCTGCAATGTGAACATAACTATTGAGTGATGAGACTGGGTGAGCCCGCACCTGGCATTCTATGACGAGATTTCTGCGTCTATTCACAGACAACCCCAGAGTTTCGATAGCGCGCATGAGACGGGGGTGGCCTGTCCTGCGCGAGTTTTCAAATGCCAAAACAGCTGAAGAAAATAAATAATTGCCACGTTTTAATTCGCTCCCAACCCTCGAATTTACCAGCAAAACTGGGGACCAGCGCCAGTCACCATAGTCCAGTCCCAGCGTTCTGACAGCTCCGATACTGATTTGAGCGGAATATCAATGCGCTAGGCCGAATTTTAATACAGCGGACTGTAATAATGAGTGGAACCCGTAGATCTCACCGACTTGTTCAGAAGCTCCAACGCGGGGACAACATTTGTCGCAACCAACACTGTTTCGAGGATCTTCTCGAATCGTTCATCGGGTTTAGCTCCGGCCCTCGCGTTCATCAGTATACTTGCGGCAGAGGGGTTATCCCCCAGCCTAATTGCGGTTGAACGTAGAAGGAAATCGTGGACGAATACAAACTGGGAAGAAAAATAGTTTGAAATAAAGAGGTGAGAAAAGAATCGACGACGAGGGATTGGATGGCAGTGTGCTGATTATGGAAAAGAATTCTCACATTCTCGAGATGCTTCCAATCCTGGTGTATCAAGTTCGCTGTGCTTACGACTACTCGGAGACGCCCCGTTCTGTAGAATAACAAGATGAACTAAGGGACGAGGAAGTGAGTAATCATGATGAAATAATGCGAGCTCCGGTGCAAACCTTCATATGCATACACTTCTGCGACTGAGGCCCTTTATCGGTATCGGAGCGCTCATAGCCCAACTTCGGGCATGTCTGAACCCAGTTCAGAAATGGTTTATCGGCAAGCACGCTAGCACTCTTCTGCTCGGTGCCGGAAGGATTAACTAGGATCACGGGCACAGAAGCATCAAAATGCGAGTGGAGCCATTCTCCATCGATGCCAAAGGAAGACAGAATAACGAATTTGAAGTCGGAGCTCGAAGGTCCAAGGATATCTTTGAACTCAATAGCTTCGCGCTTGTCGGCGCGGGGATTTGCGTGCGTGGTTGCAGTTGGGAAAAATTGGCCATCGTAGAAGGTTTGTGATATCAGGGGAAGACAATTGCCATTGGTAGTGGCAGCGGAGAAGCGAGCCCGTTTTACGGCTTTTTCCTCATCGGTCGACATACGTTTACGACGCGCGAGGCGCTCAGCCTCCATTTGGGCTCTATCGGATAGAGTGAAGAGCGAGGGCGAGGGCTTGACTCCGGTGGAGTCGGAAGATAGAGGTACAGAAGAGAAATGATTCGAGACGCTGGAGGTGTGATTTGGGTGAAACTCTTCTTCACTTTCTTCCTCAGTGTCAGAATCGTCGGCATTCAGCTGGGGGACTTTCGAAACAGATCCTGCCTCTGCTGCACCACCCGAGACGCCAGAGGTGCGACTTTGAGGCACCTCTTCATCACTCTCTTGCTCATTGTCAGAATTGTCGGCCCGAGCATGCAGCTGTGCGGGCATGGCCCTGCCATGGGATTGCCTAAGCAGTAACATGAAGATATTATGACTTTCGCTTACACTCGAGGAGGCATTCCTTCACTTCTGGCCGAAGACAAAGCCAGAAAAGAGCCTGAAGACCGTGTAGGAGAAGGCGGAGGAGCGATCACATGACATGTCATCCTCGAAATGATGGGACGTAACTCTTAAATCGACATGAGGAGATACAATGAAATTCCCGGGTAAAATATACACGATCAAATGTAATCGGAACAGCTCAGAGGCACTGGAAATAAAAGGCTGGATGACGGTCAGTAATATATGCGAATTGATGCCGCAAGATAGTATACCGTTAATTGTGGTGCAAACAAACGGTGATATGCTAGTAACTTGTCAGTTTTTCGTGTATCTTGAACAGACGACGGATTACCAGGCAGTAGGCCCCGTATAGCCGCTTCCACCACACTGTCCGAACTGAGCAACAGTGCCTGTGGTAGTTGGCTTCGTGGAAGTCGTTGTTTTAGTGGGCCCGGTGGAAGTTGTGGGAGACTGCAATATGCACGAATCAACTCGAATACAAAAACGCATACTGATCACACCTACCGCCGCAGATCCGTACAGGGGAGGTCCGGGGATCGGGTAGGTGGTTTGCGTTTGAGCTTCGTTTGTGTATATGTTGATGCTGAGCCCCGGGTCGGTCGAACTGTATGCGCCAGGGAAGCTCACAAGTTGAGCGGAAGTTGGCTCCAACGTTCCGCCACCAGTAATTTGAATCTGAGCACATTCTGGATAAAATTGCTATTGTATGAAAGATTTGAGTGCATGATGTCGAGCCACCGATAAATCAGATCGTACCGCAGGCAGCGAGTGCAACGCAATGGTCTCGAAACGCAGAAGATAGTTGCCATTTGGTACTGTAGCGGGAATTGTCGAGGTCCACGATGAATTCTGGGCAATCATCTTGCCGCTCGCCCAGGTTCCGTTGAATACGGTGCCACTAAGCAGCCCCGCGTGGTCGATTTTAAACTAAATCACCTCGTGAATATCCAATCTACGGCGTGGCTGTGAAATACCAACCCATTTAAGGGTGGCTGCGTTCACTCCAGTGCATGTCGTTCCCGGGCATTTACCGAGATAGGTCAGCTGCATTAAATTTAGTGGATGGAAAAATGCGTAAAAAGACAGGAATGCCAACCATGGGACCTTGAGGGTGGGGCCAAACTTGATTCCAGTACGCCGTGATAGGAGTACCCGCTTTGACTGTCGCGGTGAGTTGAAGAGCGCCAGATGTTCCATCGTCATTGCAAGCAAGTGTTGAGGACGTTGGATCGAGAATGGGGTCACTGCCCCGAGGTTAGAAGTATGATCGCCCAATACGGAGAGTCTCACTATGTCAGCCATGGGCGTTCAATCCCAGTTTGTCCATCGGCTGATACAACTCTGAGAAAATTGGGAGCTCGGGGTGTAATGTAGCCACAAACGTGTGTTATACGGTGTCCAACCCTTGTACACAGTCCCGGCTATGAGGTACGACAGGACACCTCCGTGGGCCAAGGCCTTGGGCAATGCAGCAAGCGCAAACAGAACAGTAAGTTTGAAGGCCATCGCTTATGAGGGAATGTGAAACCACGCATCGCGAGCATGTGGCGACCTTGTTTTATGGCTGGGTGAAAATAAAATGGAGACACGTTCGGGAAGCAATAATTTGTGATTTCGCCGAAAGTAGAACTTGTGACATTAGATCATCGCCACATTCTCCGCAACTGGTTGGTTAAAATGTAGAAGAACGAACAGTATAGCTCACTCTCGACGTACAGTGATAGTTTGATATTTTGAAGTACTATATAGTTCTTGGCGTGGGCTTCGCTGTTGGGTCAAATTGACTCAATTGAAACCAAGTGCATTTTCTGAGCCTCGGGACGGGATAACTTCGCTGAGAGAATGCGGATATCAACCGGAAATTATAGCGCCATGATTATCTGCTCATGCGCACCCACAGATGAAGGTCACTCCGAGGGTTTTCATCAACGTTATTGAGGCGGTACTCTACAGTTGCCGTGCTGTGAAAGAATCAGAGTGGTCATTGGAGTACATATGAGATGATGTACAGTCGCCTGAGTCGCTTCAGTATCGAAGACACCCTTCCAATTAAGCTCGGACTTTGCTTGGTAAAATTAAAACCGCAGGGAAAGACGGTGGCATCGAAAGGAAGAGGGGAAAACACTGCAAGCGCGTCGGATAATCAAGCACTTGACACTGAGCATTCTCTAATCGATACCTTGGCGTTACGGCAGATTCCAGATTGAACATGAATGCGATCAACCAACAAGCTTCTGATAGCACCATCAATATAGTTCGCAAAAAGCTCGCAAGGAAAAACTTCCGACCATACGTCATGTGGTGGCTTGTCGGCAGGAAACCGCAAATCATCCGGAAAATTTGCCCAGAAACAGTAGCCAGTTCGGTACCGAGCAAATTCCATCTGCACCTTGAAAAAGCAGTAGTTTATTTCTTCCTCCTACTTCGTCTGCGACCGCCTTGTCCAGAAGGGTTCAAAGATACATATAACTTGCGCGCTGGAAGGGTACAATACCTAAGGAGGGATACTAGTCGTGATAAACTTCTTACTCCGTTCTCCGTCGACACTAAAGGCACTGGGAATAAAAAGCTGCCGCGGAGTTCAAGTCAAAAGTGTGAGCCTAAATTAAAAATGAACGCACGATTGATGACACTGCACGTGTATGGCGCAACACTGGATCGCTCATCAGCGTGTCTCTTACGTTCATAAAAATAACACACCAGCCGGTCGGCCCGGTATAGTCCTGGCCCCCACACTGGCCATAGTGGGCAACGCTCCCAGGTACGGACGTGGGAGGCGTTGTTTGGGTTGTGGTCGTCGGGGTCGTCACAGTGGTGGTGCCACCGCCGGACTGCAGGAGACGTGAGCTCGAGTCAAAAGCGCGAGTAAGAAAATGCTCGTACCCCAGAAGAACCATACAAGGGCGGACCGGGAATAACATAGGTGGTTTGCGTCTTGGCAGCGTTTGAGTATAAGTCGCAGTTGACTAGGGAGATATACGTTGGACGGGGAGTTTACAGTTTACGATGAAGAATTACTCACTGCCGGGATCTGTTGACTTGTATGCACCAGGGAAGCTCACAAGCTGGGCAGCCGTGGGGGCCAACGAACCTCCACCGGTAATTTCAATCTGGGCGCACTCGGGATAGAATTGCTGTTAAAGTAATTAACCCCAAGTAGAAGTCTGGCGTGCAAAAGATAAGATGACGAACGGCAGGAAGCGAGTGCAATGCGATAGTTTCGTGGCGCAGCAGGTAGTTGCCGCTGGGAACCGTCTTTGGGATTGTCATCGTCCAGGTCGAGTTCTGGTCTATCATCTTGCCGCTGCCCCAGTAGCCAGCACCGACTGTGCCACTGATGAGCCCTGAATGATCAATTTTGAACTAACGTCTAATCAATATTAATTTAGGACATTGGTGGCCAATCTACTAACCCACTTGAGGCTGCTCGGGTTCACCCCAGTGCAGGTAGATCCCGGGCATTTGGCCAAGTACGTCAGCTTTCATGAAAGAATTTAGATGCATCCTTACGATGCGAAGGCACAAAACATACCATGGGACCGTAGGGATGAGGCCAAACCTGGTTCCAATAGGCAACGACGGTAGTTCCGGCCGCGACGTTGGTGGCGGTGAGCTGCAGAGCTCCAGAAGTCCCATCATCGTTGCATGCGATTGTCGATGACATGGGGTCAAGGATGGGGTCACTGTTCCAATATCAACAAGGAGGGAAATAGGGGAGGAAAAGCAACTGACTAGGTCAACCACGGACGCTGAATAGTCGTTTGTCCAGTGGCTAGAAGTAGTAGCCATTAGCGTCGATATCACTGGGAACTCAGAAAACCAACGGGTGTTGTACGGGGTCCAGCCTTTGTATGTCGCGCTTCCGAACTTGTATGAGAGAACGCCGCCATGGGACAAGACCCTGGGCACAGCAGAGAGTACACACAGGACAGAAAGTGTGAGGATCATGTTTGGAGAAGAGGGGCATCCAATGCCGAAACTTTGAGTGCGCCGGCCGTTATATACCTGCTGAAATGCCGGAATAACTCTGCCACCATGCCCTTGTGATAGTCGAATGCACAGAAGAAGCGATTTGAACTTGGTTGCCGAGAGAAAAACTGTCTGAATTTAAAAAACAACTACCCCAGAAGTGAATGGCATTTTGAGGGGCTTTGGCCAGCAGCAAGAAGTAGACGGATTTTTTTTTTCGCATTGCGAACGGGACAATTTCGCGCAGGATTATCAGACATGACCCGCCAGATATGGTTTCGCCAAGGCGAGGCCCATCCGCAGATCTTCCAGTGCCAATTTGCCGACTGAATGGTTATTATGTCGGACGAGCACGAGGCCTGAGGCGTAAGGTTTCGGATCATTAATATATTTAGGCCATTGGAGCACTATTTCTTGGTCCGGGATGTAGGTGCAGTTCGGCCCCAATGGGTCGAGCGATGGTATCAGTTCAATGAATTCACCGACTGCCCGTGAGCCGAATCACGAACCCCCGGGCGAAATTGCCGACTAACGACATGAGCGGCTCCACTGTGGGCGATCTAGAAAAAGTACCCAGTAAGTACCGAAGACAGGCTTCGGGAAAAGTTTGGCTGCCACTGGTATGACAACCCGCGTGGCTGTGGCTCGAACTTGTTTTGCATCCGGGATGGATATAAAAAATCGAGGCCCATAGCCAACAGTTATCTGGACAACAGACACGCGGAAAGCTTGACGCAAGATGAAGGCGAGTTGAAGGCGAGACGGTGGAGTGTCACACGTCACACACAATCTGTCACTCCGGTCATCTCAGATCCCGACTTACTCCCAACCACGCGGACACGAAGTGCTGGAATTTTGAGTTCAATGTCGCGGTGGCCGATACGGCTGAATTCTCTACCGTACCCTCTACAAGTCCTGGTTCACGCCCGGCTCTACTCCTCTCAGGCCTCGAATGCAGGCCAATACAAATTCCCGACAGGCCTCCGCCCTACTCCTCATCAGATATTCCATCTTCCTCATGGTGCATCTCAAGAAGATATAAAAGCCCGATGTATGTCTCTCTATCTGGGATCTTCGACAAGCGGCGCTCAAAGCACATTACTCAGACATCGATCTCGTGAAACTGCATCATCCGGACTCTCCTCGCTGTAGGGATATACCTGCTACCGAGCGCCATAGGCGCTTCCAGTCCATATCCTCCGCCTACGATTCACTGCGCAATAAATCGTCGGCGGCCCCCGATCGCGACGAGGCGGTATGGGAAGAGCTCCGACGGCGAAAGCGTGCGCACACGCAGTACCGCCACTCGCGACACGCTGAATATGCACGTGGTCCGTGGACGCACACTGCCAGTGCAGACGGCCGGTGGAAAGACCACGTCATTTTGAGTTTCGGATTCGTTGTCAGTGCTCCCACCCTTCTCCGTGATAACGAGTAATATTTGCATCCATCAGGCCCTAATGGCTGGACTACTCCCCGTGCTGGTTTACCCCCGTCATCCGCTTGACCGTTCACCTGTTTCTGCGGCACATTTGTCTGAAGCCCGACGAGATGCTCGGCGACTATATGAGGCACGAATAAGCGAGCTGGAGGGGCAGGCGGAGAAACCGATAAATAGGTAACACTTGTTGGATAAGAATGCACAGCATGATTTTACACGCTCTCTCGCAATGTCCCTGCAGAATTTCATGACATCCAAGTTGAACTGGCCTCATTTCGACTTGAAGGGTACAGTGGACGTCTCACTTACTCGCAAAAGCTCGTTACATCAAGCCATCGGAGAACACGACCACAACGTTCGATATCTGACTCCTGCAACAACCTGATTTTTCGGATTTTCATCGATGAGCTCAGGCGAGAACAAGATACATTTTTTCATGGCGCACAACTCAATCTTCGAATAGTTTCTCCGTCATGTTTTCAAGACCGACTCAGTTACTACGCCTGACATACACCATCTCGATTCGTCTCTGGCCTCAATTCGCCATTCCTTCATTTCGACTACAGCGAGATTGAATAAACTAAGAATCGGCAGTTGACGAATGTACCTCAAGATATTCATTTGATTAGTCAGGGTGTCGGCGCGAAGAGGGTGACCGTCGCGCAGGTCGCGGAGCACGTTCCGAGTGCGGAGTTGCACGCCAGAGGGCGACGACGGTTGCCACGACGGTCCCGAAGGTCAGGCGCCCCGTGTAGCAGGCGACAGCGAGAGTGCTGCAGCCTGTTTCAGGCTCATGAATTCCAGCGTTGGAACCAGGGCTGCCCAGTCTGGCAAAGCGCGTAAACAACAGGCCCAGCCTGTACGAGCGGGACGGCGACGAGAGTAAGGAGGGATGCGAGAACGTTAAAGCGCATGGTGGCCAGGGGAGGAGATGTGATGCGTCCTTGTGGCAAATTGCTAATGGGGTTGGTGGGCGTTTAAGGGCGAGCCGGATAAGGCCTAGGGCCGCCATGGCCGTTTTATTTATGATGAGTGGTCAGGCGCCTATGTAATAAGCGCTACTTGCGCCTCTCAAACTTCGTTGCTTCTCTTCTGCCGCGATTTATGCCGAATTCCATTTGAACGCAGTCCCCCGCTCTTCTGCCCCTGTTGCTCAGCTGGAGAAGGCGTGAGCCAATCAATATTTCTGATTCCTCACGGGAAAAAACATCGAAGTTGCGGATTTTGCGGATTTTGATGAGTGGAGCTGGGAGATTGGGAGGAAAGAGATCGGCAGTGTTCGTCGGTCAGATGTTTGGGCTCTTAGGTAAATCACCCGGGTGCCACTCACCTCCGAGTCCCTCTTGGGGACAAAGTGGTTCCAGAGACGCTCCGGCGCTAAATCAAAACAGACGTTTTTTTTTTCCAGTCTCAGAGTGAAACATCCAGAAGATGACTACTCCAAGTATTGTATCCTGGAGACTGGCCAAGCGAATTGCCTTTTTTCGAGTTCAAATTATTAATTCAAAATGTCCCCAGCGGCGCGCTTCGACAAGTTACCCTCAAATGACATTCAAACTTTTGCCTTCGACGGACTGTGGATTGTCCTCAATTCTGGAGCATCTACCTGGTGCCACATGATATGGCGATATAAATATAGCTATTAGTACCACACAGGTAACACTTCAAAACTGTTCAACAGTGGCGTCCCTTGATTACATTTAGCTGGTCAAACGGCGACCTGCAGAATCAGTGCAGATTGGAATTTCCATTGCCCGTCTCTTATTCCTCTGTCTCGGCTGTATCACAGAGCCAACGGATTCAATGCTTTGAATATTCCCCGGCAAGCTGCGGCCGCTAACGGGCCCGTGGTCTGTGAGGTACCCGCACCCACCGTTACCGTTCACCTATGCCGTATCGAAGACTGGGAAGTGCAAACCTTTCAGATGCAGATACTCATTAGGGGGTGACGCAATGTGTCCCGGAGCGAACTACTAGTGCTGTTCCTTGCGTACCCTTCGCGGCAAATTCACAACAGTATTTGATATGTCTGTCCATTGACTCTCCGGGAGCTATCGCTCAGCCGTAACGAGGTTCCCCAGCTTTGATGACCGGGACACTTGGAGCCCCGAGTTCGGCGGATACCGAGCGGCGCTTAGGCGGTGTCGTACTAGGCCTCTTTTTCTCTTTGCGCTCTGGGCGGCATCCTCTTTCTTCCCGTCTATCCACACCAATAGGAGCGAGCCACAAAACATCGGCTGTGTATGTACTCAACAAAACTGACGTATGCCAACGCATGGTCAGACAAGGATGTCAATCATGCACGGCTACGGCTGTGGCAAATAATCTATCTTAGATGGCGAAGAACGGGACCGACAACTACGTAGCCCTCGTGCGTTATTTTCGGCGAGCTATTGCAACGGGAGCATTCCCGCTGCTCTTCCCGACAGTTCGACCGAACAGGCCCTGCCATACCTTCTGGCGCCTCTGTCACTTCGATGGACTACATATATCTGCGCGCCTGCTTTCTTCAGCAAATTCACTCTCCTCAGTCCTCCTTCTCCGCTCAATGACTGAAACTTGGCTTGACCTCGGGTTGTCTTCCCAATTGCTGGCAATTTCGACCGCAACCGAAGAGCTGAAAAAGTGAGTGTCACCATTTTGCTGATATTTATGGGATTAAAATTGAAGCAGTATCCTCCGGAAAGCCGGCGTAGAAGTGGGAAAGAACGAGCTGAAAGATCTGGAGTCGAAGATTTCTTCCTTGCGGAAAACCCTGTCTGTGAGTGGTCATATAAGTTTACAGTGATGTTTCTTACACTTTGCCTGCAGACATCGAATCCTGACCCTTCCGACAATAATCCTGGTAATAGCTCCCTTCAAGCAAGTCGTGTGGCGCTGATACTCGGTGGACTTTCGCCAGCGATACACAAACTAGCCAAAGATGTAAAGGACACCCTCTGGGACCGAGTTCCCCTACGTGCAGTGGCCAAGGCACACAAAGACGCAGGCGACGAGCTCTTTGACCGGGGGAATGTCGACCCCGATAGTACAGAGCATCTTTCGGCCGTCTATAGGGAGTATGCGAAGTATCTACTACTGCATCCAGAGCGCGATGACGCTAAATATGTGAGTGACATGTAGAACTTGATTCACTTCCTTACCGCCGAGGTTCTAGATCGAGACCTTCAAAAAAATTCGGGACTTTCAAGACGCGCTCGAGCGCGCCGGCAACTCCACTCTGAATGTTCCAAAGGGAGACCACGTCGTGAGTATCAATTTACATCGTCACATTCCGTGATAAATCCATATCCCAAGCCTCCTAGCTCATCGAAAGCGGCTGAAACCACATCCCCCGCCTTCCGGTCCGACAGAGACCAAAAAGTTCCGCTGGAGTTTTAGGAAGAGCAGTCGCACGAACCAAAAGTGATTGTCTTTCATTACTAGAATCGGGCGGATGCCTTCTTGGTTGTACATCATCCACTATGTAATCATTGTAATAATTCCTGCATGGCCTCTTTCCCTCAGCCTACGGCAGCCTGATGTCATGAGTGATTATGACGCGACCGCCGGAAGGCGCCATCACAAGGCGCATCAAATTTCGGCACTGCCACTGATGCGCCTAACCTGGTTTGGGGAAATCCGGATCGATCCGAGCCTTCCTTCTTCCTTGTCTCTTTTATGCCACTCACAGCATACGAGGCCATCTCAGTGGCCATCGATTGAATCAACTGGCCACGGCCCACGCTGTGGTACCCTGGTCAACCTCGTGTCTTCCCAGATATAGTTAAGATACAGTCTGAGTCGTCTCTTGACCGTGCGGAAACCCTCATGTTGTTAATGGGTGTATGCGTTTCATGCACCTGTGGAACCGTGCGTGGTGGGCACCGTTGCAATGACGATTCAGGACGATTCTACCAGCCACCCATAAAGTGGCCGCGCGACCAGTGGCTCTGTGGCCTCCCACCTTCGTCTCATTCATTCGTGAACTCCAGACCGCTCGTCAAATGCAGTGGCTTCACAGTCATCCTAGGAGCCCCAAATCTAGCAACTCTGTCGATAACCTTTCCCCTTTGCCTTCACAGGTAGTTTACTGACAGACACCCGTGGTGTAACACTGACGCCAATCCTCACTTCTCAGGCAATTCACGTTATCCTTTTTAAAAAGATCTTTTCGCCATATGCTTCCCAGGATGAACCTCGCACTGCTCACCAGCGCGCAAATAGGGATGGTCATCCACACACCTCTCCTCACGATGAAACCGATACTATGTCCCCTCTTCGTTCAAATTCTTCCCCACTGGGGGCGGATCTCACCGATATTCCATCCAACGATCGCATTACTCCCGTTCATATTCATGGCAACGTGGCTGCGACTTATATTGGCGGGGATTATATCACAAAAAACACAGTTTTCAACAACATCGTAACCCCTCTCCCTGAAAAACTCGCGCCGCGCACCGTCGACTCCTATGAAATGTCGAAATCTCTCAGAGATATCCTGCATGCCAATCCCTTCCTCTGGGAAGTTCTCGGCACGCGTTTGGTTTTCGAGAGGACCCGTCAGTTCTGCAAATCGCGCGGGTCCATGATCGCAAGTGGGAGGAGGTTGCTCGTGTACTGCAGCTGATTTATGAGGACCTTGACGGTTTCAATGGGCCAATCGAGTACTTCTCGAACGTCAAGATTTCTACGTCTCTCAAAAGCTGCTTGCTCAACCGTGCGGAAGCCAGAGATCTCTGGATCGACAAATCCAAACACCACGCCCAGGTGGCGTACTGGTGTTTGCTAGGGAAAATTACATTCGATGCTCGGTGAAGTGCCTCTTCCAATGCTAATAATACGGATCCTGATGACAGTGCTAGCAATATATCTTACGCCTCCGAACATTGGGCATCCCATGTGTGCAACGCGGAACCATCTCCAGAGCTATATCGTGCGCTCCGAGATTCTCCACTCCCATTTCGGCCAACGTCAAACAAAGAACTACCCCGGGTAATACGTTGGCTCGAGGTAAGCAGGCAGCTTGAAAGAATGTTCTTCAATTCAGTGATAATGTTCGATTTTAGAAGGACCCCGGTGATTCTCAGCGGGACTTGATTGCTCGACTTCAAGTCCATCATAAATCAATGGGATCGCGCTTAGAAGCTGGTATAAAAACTGAGGTCATGGGTGGGGCGGTGTCAGTGGTTCTGAAAAACTAGCAATGCATAGCTTCCTCGAGAGTCGTCACCACATTTAAGCGCCGCCGGCGGCCTTATATAGTCGCGACGCATATTCTGGCATTACACATGGAGCTCAATTGGCTTCAAATAAAGATGTCTGGGAGTATTTCTTGAAATGGATCATATTTCCATCTCAATGGTACATAGACACGGTGCCCGGCTGGGATGTGGCGGCGTGCATGCAAGCTTGATCGGCATTGTAACAATTTATCCCGTCAACACTGTACGCTGATGATCCACAGAAACTTCTCGTCCTTCCTATTTAACAGCATTTCAAAAATACTCATACAGCTCCGAATCTATTTATGAGCGTTATCGGAAGATTGAAACAGGCTTTTTCTCCAGCGTGGAAGCGTGATGCACTCGTAACTGGAAGGATTATTACCATTGGTCGGAAAGACGTTTTCTTCACAGCCTCGTATTCAGAACCAAGTGACGTCAGAACTTCATGAATTTAAAATAGGTCTCGATTTGAAATCGGCGAACAAATTGTGAGAACCCTTGCCTGGTCTGTTTAAGGAAAGGCAACCCTCATGTCTTTCAACCTCGCCAGGCAGTCGTCGCGAGATTCATAATAGCTAAACGCCGTCAAGGTGGGGGCGGGATAAGAGCGACTGACAGGAATTCTATCAATAATGAGACGCATTGCTCTCTCGCGATCAGCTGAGGCCGGGTTTTCTCCTTTCGTCTCAATTCTCATTCGGGAGGGAAAAGTAGTGGATACTGGTGTGGGTATTGTTCCCATTGGAAATGCTATAAAACTGCCGAGGGCCATGCACTTGAAGACCATCGAACTCATCGAATAACATCATAAAGGCGCCCAGGCTTCGCTACACCCCTTTTCAACCACGGCTCAATCGCCTCGCCTCGTACTCATGGTCTCGGATGCCGATACTGAACTCAGGAATAAAGACTCAGAGGCTACAAAGACTCACAAGGCGGTGGCGGACGATTTGGCCAGTCGGGGAATTTCTACAGAGGACAACACCCATCAAGTTTGTGTTATGTACCACGAATGCGTGCAGTACCTGCCACCGTTATATCCTCACCACGAAAACAATAATGTGAGCTGTAGCTCGTGAGACCAGGGCCAACTTCTGTCTTTTACGTTGAAACCGTCGCTCACGTCGGGAACTTGAGTTGGATGTAGTAAAGACGGTTCGCGTGTTACAGAAGCAGCTTTCGGAAATTGCCGCGGGTGCGTTGGGGGTTAGTTACTTCTCCAGCTGACATAGATTCTTCATCCCAATTTGAATTTTGACTTTGTATAGGTTGCTCCAAGCCTTACGCCATTGTGCTGGTATATAGAGGCAGTCTCGATACCACTATGTTCTAATTCCTGCCTAGACACATTCGCTATCGTAGTAACATAGAAGCATTGGGACTGATGCCGGTCAACGGTGTCCCTGGAAATCTTTACCACAGTGGGAGGCAGACTGGTTTCCAGCAATAGTGCCTGGACTTGCTCTCGCGAGAGATCACCCGTGATGTATCCAGAACTCTGGCCCAGAGATGGGCCTGATATATCACTCAAGAGACGCTTACCATTGAGACAAGTAGCATGAATCAACATTCCGGCGTCGTAAGCCCACGCGAGCTCATCGCCAACGATGGCGTCCAGCTGTCGATTGTGAGGACCTACATGACACACTGAACGATTTCGATCACGATTGGAATTGGGTCAATGCCCAGAATCTCAGTACGTGCCCATACTCAACCCTAACTTCGTCTTTTTAGCGAAATGTCGATGCCACGATGCCCGTTCTGTCAGTCCTACTAACAGCTCAACCCCCCAGGTGTATTATGATGCGTGTACATATCATTGTTCTGACCACAGCAAGCTTCAGGGCCAACTCTCCACGTCACCAGTGGGAATATTTGCCTCCGGATGGGACCAAGCACGACGTATATAAAGGCGATGTTGGAGGGCAGTTGGCCGCACCCACAATGTTTCCAAAGTGGTTCCCCACCGCCATCCTCGCCATCCTGATCATGACCCAAGGAGCTATCTCCGCCGGATGTATGTTATCCCGCACTCAGGAAACGATCCAGCCCGTTTATTAAATCGATATACGTAGGCGGAGGAACCAACGTAAGTGTTATCCATGGACCGGCAGCCCTCTAACTATTCTGATGAGCCAACCCCAGGACCCACCCTGTATGAGTACCGCATCGTTATCAGGGTACAGTCTGTCTCAATACTTCCTGGTTTTCAGGCCCAACCCGCGAAACCTGCTGCCCTTCAGTCGTTATTCTGCCACATGGCAGCACTGGCAGATGAGTCCGGGTTTTGCATTCAATTCGATATTCAATGTGGATGAATTTAAATGCATACAAGATGTTTGCCAATGTAGATTACTCGCGGCATGTGGAATGAGATGGACCTTGAAATGATGATTGCACTTGCGTTATGCAGCACGATTTTCCAAGTAACTGGATCATTGGATGTTGAATCAAGATGAGTTGATCTTGATGGCGGATCAGGGGCAGTGTAAATATCATGACTGGAAAGTTCCGGAGGCCCTAATTGGTTGTTGATGGTCCCAGAATTGGTCCAGAAAGACGAGAATGAAGTCAGTAATGTTCCAATTCATGTTCATGCGTACACATTTGGCACGCAGAGGCCCCAAAACATCACTATTTATTCAAGCTACGGCCACTGATTAAAATACACCAAGCCCGCCTGGGCCTGGGGCTTTAAGCCCTGTCTGAGGGCTCGGGCTTTGGCTTGCAAAATCTGAAGCCCAATTCCCCAAGCCGGAGCTTCCAGGCCGGCCCGGGCCCTGGGCACCACTATGGATCGTATTTTCAGAACAAAAGAACAAGAGAACAGAGAACAAGGCGAGAACAAGAACAAATGAAATTATTAGCATTGGCGCTGATAGTGTGGATGTGAACCTTGTTCTTTCTCGCCATCCGTTGTCAACTGATATCGCTCAACTTCATATAAAGGGCATTGAGCCTCGTGGTTTCCACATGCTTGTCGAATCACATCCTCCCTTCGGCCCCGCTGCTATCGCAGCTCTTGTACGTGATTCTCGACTCCACGCCATCCTAGCCGTTGTCCTCGTTTTATACAAGTCCCCCACTCTACTCCAAATCGGCCACGTCCTTGATATTCCTTGGTCGGAGGTCCGGGATCATCTACTGCTCATATCGCACCTGCTTGAATCTTCCAGTCAACTGGAGCTCTACTACTCTAATATTCACCTTTCGGGCGATCTACGGAACTTTCTTGTCGATCCATCTAACTCCGAAACATTTGTGGACATTCCCAAATGGCATGGCTTCGTAGCAGGCTGGTGTTTGAATCGCAGTAGACTGACCAACGACGCAGGGCGAGTTCATTCTTCTGTAGCCGTGACCTTTCCTAATCGCAGACATAAACAGTGATGTACTGTACGCAGCGAAATATTGGGCACACCACGTCTGCAGTTCGCGGCCCTCCGAGGATATCTGGGATGCGCTCAGATGCTCCCCCCTCCCTTGTCGTCTGACTTCACAGCCCGTACTGCCCTATGTTATTGCATGGCTCAAGGTGCGCGGATTAGTAGGAATCGGTCCCTGGTTTTAACATTCTGTGGCTCAAGAAAGTGGATGTGGACGACACTCGGGAACTCGTCGCGAAGTTTCACCATCGGCTTGCGCGCCATTACGAGCAAACCGCACGTCGGCCTGTACCTGGAAGTTATGGCTATCGAACCTAGATTTCAGCTCCCGGTCAACGGCAGAGTCTCGTGTTTGGTGGATTACCTTCATACTTTTTTGGTCCGTCACTGCATGCGCGCGCTTATGTTCACTGTCGCGTACATTTGCTACATACCCGCAATTCAGCAACCACAAACCAGAATCATTTGAGCAACCGAGGAGATTCGTCGATAAACAAACAATTATGAGAATATGGCGCATTGTCACCATTAGTGCACGAAGTCCCACAAACCGCGATGCAGTTCCGTGATACCCCCGCTGGAAATCCTGTGCCGCCAGCGATAAGTCCAACAAGTATTCCGCCGGCATTCAACTTTAATATTGTGGATTTTATTCAGGCGTCATGTCCGCATAAACGCCCCAATCCACCCCCCCAGTTCCACAAGGATTCCGGGCCGAAAGTTGTGATACATATTTCAGAATTAACTGGAGAGGGAGTTCCTTACTGGTCCGGTAGTACTGCTAGGCGTACATGCGGTGGCTCGCCCGAAACTTATACAAGTTGCGTAGGACAGAATTGAGCTGTCCAAGGAATAGACGATTAATCCACGTCGCTCTGCAAACCTCAGGATCTTTCGCACCTTTGGAGGTGATGTGACAGAAAAAAAGTGGCGACTTCACTGCCAAATATTAGTGCTACGCATCCATTAAAGCCCCACCGAGTTCCGCGTACGCGATTCAAGCCCGGTTTTTTCTATATTCATTTCGACCTTTACGTGTAAAGCAGGAGTACAATATCGCCGAGCACCTCCGTTCTGAGGAGGTCCGCTCAAGGAGGAAGGGAAGGGGTTAGCGTCTGGTTGGTAAAACAGAATACAAAAACGCACCTCGTCTTCTCCAGCAGCGGCTGCGCGGGGAATGTGCCACCTCCTCGGGCTCCGGATGTGGCGGCAGCAGCACATTCACGGTTCACCAGCGCTGGCGCCCTGCGTTCGCCTCCTTCGCGCCCACTACCACGCTGTCGTATACCCACTCCATGCGCTTCACGTCCTCGAACCTGCACCCGTCGATGGCGCCCCACTCTGCGAACGCTACCGCAGTCTTCTCCCTGAGCACGCCATCGATGAAGTCACCCGCTTTGGATGAGCGGGCGCACAATGTAGACCAAGGCGTCGACCATGGCCACTCGGAGGCGCGCGAGACCGGAGTGCGCGGCTGCGGCTTCGGAGGCTTCGGAGGCCGATGAAGATGCTGAAGTTGTCGCGCGGCGGCAGAAGCGGTGCTCGTTGAACCACGGGAAGAGCAGCGAGTACAGCATCTTGGCGAGGTCGTCGTGGTTGTCGGAGGCGCCGTCGAGGTTGAGGAACCTGGAACACGGTGCACGGCTCCTTCAGACTCCTTCAAGTTGAAGAGCCCCGTATTGCATGACAGCGCCTGCTCGAGGACTCCGGTTGCCACCCGCCAATCGTCTTGAGGCGGCGACCTTGAGCCCGTCGGAGTGTATAGTTGGCGAATGAGAATTACATAATCTGATATCTCCCCGGTGATTTTCAAACTCCGCAACTACCCAAGGATCAGAAGGCAAACACAATTATTAGGGCCACGATTTGGCTAGATCCGTCTAGGAATTCACCAATAAATCTCCTCCTCTACCGTCGAGCAGTCTTCGGCAAACAGACTCTTTGCCGAAAACTGCCGAACGTGGGAAGTCCGCCTAGTATCCGTCCGCTTCACGTCATTCATCCGACCAGCAAAAGCCTTCGGTGGGCACGCAGGCACCTTGAAGAGAAAGCATTTCCGCCGAATGGCCCAGGAAGGCATCCGCCAGCAGCTCTGTCATCATGGATTATCGATTCTGGGCATTATTCAGGTACATCTTATCGATTACATCCCCGAAAAACCCCTTCACTACCACGGGCCTAGGATGGCAAGGACGGTGAGGGAGCGTTCAAAAGACTTGCTATGGATGCATGCAACCTCGTGCTCGCAGTCAAAAGCATCGCAGTCGAGAGTGCGCCTCAGGGCATCTCTTCGGAAACAAATCCAAATCTGCAAGACTTGATTTTGTGCTCATTCCTCCTTCTCGGTAAACATATTCTTACCTGTTTTTTCCTCTTTCTGTTTTTCAGGACCCTGTCAGCCATCATCGAATTCGGTAGGAAGCATATATCCCGGAAGGGACTTGGCCGGATGGCTAGCCATTCCACCGATGTTTTGAAGATAAAGCAGTATCAAGCTCAGATTAACCATTCACGCGCCAAGCTTAAGGTACGGACGGTAAAGTCCCAGCGTCTTTATTGTTCACATCTTCGACAGGCTGAAGGGAATTTCACTTCCCACGAGGATATTGCCACGTTGAGGGAAGAGCTTCGCCGGGGACTGGGATGCCAAATACCGACGGCTACTGTTTCGCCCTCACACCCACACACAGAGCCAACATCGCGCGAGCCCCTTCCACCGCCCAGTAGTGCGGATTCTCCTCCGCTGGCGGCACCGGTGCGCCCTTCTCCAATACCAGCGACGGGGAATGTTTCGACGCGTGATATTTCCTCATACTTTGGAGCCCACTCGACTGTGTCAATTGGCGGTAACTTCAACGCGACGACTATACATGGAAACCAGATCAACAACACTACATATGATACGCTTAACATCGTGGGCTCATATAACTCTGCTCCCGCGACCTTGCCGCCTCCATACAGTTCCTAACACTGCGATAATTCACTTTGTACTTCATGTGTCGGTGTTTAGCTGTTGGGTTGATCGTGGAAATATGTGTCACAGCACCAGATACAAAATTTCGGGGGAGCTGACAATGGTACCGAGACTCAGGTTCCTCCGCGGCTGCGGTTACGCGTTTCACAATTCCTGGTATACTGATGTTCCTAGATCCGAACCCATTTACCTTTGACGAGCTGACTTCTATAGATCTAGGCATCCGGGTACCGGCCAGTGTCATAGACTTGAGGTCAAACATAGCAGCGCAGCGCAACCACGTTAACTAGACAGTCAATGCAAAAAAATAGGTTTGTGGTCGGCCAGAGGACAGCGGATGACGCAACAAATATTAATGTGGTTTGTCCAATCTGCCCACATAGCGAACATGGTGCATCATTAGAATTAGCCGTCTGTAGCGGACAGGAAATAATAGAGAATGTGTTAGCATGGAGAAAGGTGGAAGAAGGGTATGAATATAAGGGTAATGAACGAAGGAATGTGAGAAATAAAGTAGGGGCGGAGTATGTATATAGGGGAGAACGCGCAGACGAACGTAGATTATGTGTATGCGGATAGTCATATAAATAGGGGAAGGAGAAACAGAAGAGAGAGTGGGTATCGCGGAGGGAGAGAAAGTGAAGCGTGTGTCTGTGGCATGGAACGAGAACAATAACCCACTCACTAAAAACATCGGTGGTCTCGGTAGTCGTGTTATTGTGATCTACATAGTCCTGGCGGTAGAGTCGTGTAGGCGGGAGCGTCGGCACGTGTATGGGATTAGTATGTACAAAAGCTTACAAAAGAAATGATTGGAGGCGTTAGCTTTCGGCACGGATCTTGCACGCATGCTCATTACATCCGAGTAACACCTAATAGTTGGGCGAACCGTCAACGTCGTTTCATGGTCGTTGGACGGCTCGTTGACTCAACGAGTCGTTGGAGTCGTTGGACCTCGTTGACTTAACGAGCCGTCCAACGACCGAGCAAATGTTTCAATATCGCGTGGTGATGCTTTTCTAGCTTTTTAGATAGACTCCGAGTCATCAATTGAGCAATACGACGGACGGCGGGGGGCGTGTGCCAATCGAGAGCAGCCCCGATGTTTGGCCGTGTCTGCTGGCAGCTTCCGCGCCGTGGCTTCTTTTTTTGATCGCATCGAATCGATGATAATTGATCCGGTATGGATATTAACAAAACGAGGCAGGAGAGACTAGAAGACACGTGGGTATGGCTCATTGACTGCATATTAATAAGGGAAATTGCCCTATTGCACGCAGTGAACATGTGGCAATGGGGCTGGGATCCAACCACCCTCTTCCTTACCCTCAACCCTACCGCTCTTGCATACAAATCACCGCGTACTGGATTGCGCATCTTCTAAATCTCCGCCACACTTATCGCCTGTTGTTCTGGTACGTTCCAATCTATGCATTTTGGCTTGCTTTCCAGCTATTAAATACTCGATTCCTGAAGAACTCCTCAGCCGAATGTCAGGCCATCCCGAGACCAATCCTGCCATGCCTTCGGTCGATCTGCCCCAACGTCCACACGATACCCCTTCGGCTCACAGCACGATAAACTACATTACCATTAGAGGCGACAACAATAACACTTGTGTGCAGGGGAATCAATATAACAATAATTATATGCTCGCTGGCCAAAATCGGCCCGAAGGGCAGGATGTGGCTGGCTCCATAATCTCACCAGAGGTCGAGAGAATCATCGTCGACAATTCCCTCCTTCTTCAGATTCTCGGTGTTGCAGCGGTGCTGCCGGAAGCCTATCGAGGCATCCCACTCATTTCCCGCGTATTGGTCCATACCTGGGCGCAGGTGAAAGAGGCGTTGCTGAAGATATCTCCCTACGCCCCATTCACCGAATCGGAGCTTAAAATCACGATGACTACGGGTATGATCAAATGGCTGGCGAACCGCGGAGAGGAAGAACGTCGTCGATATCACGCTAAGGTCGCGTACTGGTGCTTGATGGGGAATTGGGGTGACGACGCTGGGTTCGAACTGAAATAATTTTTTGAATGACTGTTTAACTAACGTGCAATCGCAGATGCAAGCTATATGCTGCCAACAACTGGGCATACCATACGACGAGATCATACCCGGCACCTCCTATTTGCCCATGGGGATCCGACACGGGGGCATCAGGGCCTTATCCTTGGCTTTCAGAGCTTTACGACGCGTTGCTCCGCTCCCGACTTCCACTCGGGATGATTTCGTATAAGGAATTGCCGAAAATCATTGAATGGCTGCAGGTGCGAGCGTTTGAAACACCAGACTTCGGGTTCTCAACTTCATCTCAGGGAGCGCAATTCTCACGGAGGGAAGAGCTGATAGAAAGACTCGAGGCGACGAGCAGGAAATGGCGTAGACCATGGAACCCCCCATAGTATAACTAGAACAGTTGCGTGCAGCGCGCGCCCGCTATTAAATAACACATCCGAGACTCCTGATCAAGGATCTCGTTAAATCGATGCTTGAAAGTTGAGACGCTGGCCCTGTCCTCCTATATGTCGGCACTTCAGGCTCAAAGCTATCCTCTCACTTCCACGACTACTTCTCTGCCCTTTGCACCAATGAGAAAGAAAAGAAATGCTTGCTTTTATGAGGAATCAAACCACTCTATAGGCTTTCGGGGCAGGAAGAAGTATACGAGTGAAATCTACACCGAGAGATTGGTCTTCTACTTTTATTCAACGGAGAAGCCTGGAGCAAATTTCATTTCCATCAATATTCCGGCATGTAGCCGCGATTCAAGCGTTTTGAGCGGAGTTTAAACTTGTTCCCGGATCAGATGTGCCGGTATCCGTTGCTCATGGCGGCAACTCTCCTCTTGCTCTTTCCAAGCTCGTCCCCACGTCCCAAACGCGCTCAACGCGGCTGCACTTCCGCTGGACAGCACCTCATCTCGCGACTGTGTGCATCACGCCGTCCTCATGTTAAACGCACCGCCAGGACTGCGCGTGTGGAGTCCGCAGCACGAACACGGGCTGCGGATTGGGCTGCTCAAGGGCTGCTGGCTCGACTGATACATCGCTTTTTGTTGACCTTGACATGCGGCGCGCGGCGATGGCGTTTTCCAGTGCACCTCACGGCTCCGTGCGCTCTTGGCGTCACGCCGGCTCTGTGGATCTGATACTCTGGTTCTTTTTTTGACGCGCCCCGAGAGGTGCACGCGCTGGGCTTGAAACGTCACTGTTGACCATCTCTGAGTGCCTTCTTGTCGGTGTCGGGGTCTGTATAGATGCGTCCTTTGGTGCCCTGATGCAATGTCGCTACACTTTTTCTTTTCTTGCTGTCCGTTATCTTAATAAATCGATGCTAACTTGGCTTACTCCTTACAGCCCGAGCCACCGCCTAGTGTGCCAAATGGACAAGGAGATCATGCAGGGATGAGCCGCTTCGTTTTGTATGTGCTCCCTCGTCTTTCTGTTCCTTTCCTCTTCCCTCCGGCCACGACCACTACCACCTCCTCCTTTCCTTGCGCCTTCATCTACCTTTTCCGCCGCCGCCATCTCGCCCTTCCCCTCATTCATCTGTAACCCTCCCCCCATTCCGACTGCATCTACATCCTTCCGTTCTTACCCTCTTTCTCATCTGCGTCTATTCTCACTCCTCCTTCTCGCAGTCGTCACGCTGGCCGCCGTCCTGAATCCCAGTGTCCCACCGTTCGTCTCCCCTGGCGCGTACCCTCACCACCATCCTCCACGTATTCTCCTCCCTCCTCTTTTCATCCTCTCGCCCTTGTCCCCTCACTATCCAAGTACCTTCCTCGCCCCTGTTGCCATGCGCCTCCCGAGCTACCCTGCTTCCCACGTCCCGCGTTCACTCTTCTCTCCTCCTCCATCGTCACCGCATCCCCCATTGTCCTGCCCTCCCATTCTTGAAGACTCGCTCGCAGGTCCTTTGCGACATTTATGAGCGGCGGCATGGAGCTGGAGGAGGGATATTTGAAGTGGATGGGGAGGACGGGGAGTAGGAAGAGAATGACAACGAGGAGGATGACGAGCCTTGACGACTAGCACGCTGCGCACGACAATGGCGCCGAGGACGCGAAAGCTGAGGCGTTCGACGACAACACCCGTGCGTCCGCGTTGCGAATGCCGGCGCTAAGTTCGTCGCTCAGCACCGGCTATCCGCGAACGCCGCCCCCCGCGTCGGGATGTACTCGCCGTCGCCTGTACTCTCCGCATTCAACACGAGGTACGTGGCCCGCAGGGTAGCACCGTCGCCACGCAGGACATCCCCCCTTCGAGGTCCCCAACCCGCCCGTGTCTCAACGAGTGTCTTTTAATATATTGCGCGATTTACCCTCCACGTGATGAGCTGGGTGATGGGCAGGGAGACAAACAAAGACATCGTATGGGCGTGCTGGTGTTCCAGATGACGCCGCCTCTGTGCGCGCAGTACGCCACGCCTTGCCGGCCGGTAACGCGCACCGACCCCCCGTTCGCGAGCGATGCGATCGTCGGCTGGACCACGCGCCCCGTCCCACAGCACACAGTGTTGCCGTCGAGGCTGCTCCGGGAGCGGATGGGGGCGCCACTGCGGGGTTCGCGAGGATCCGAGGGCCGATGAAGGTGTCAACGTCAATCGAGCAGGGCAATCGAGAGGGGCAGCAGATTGGCAGATATGGAGAGGAGAAGGACCGCAGAGCTTCTCGACGCAACGACACGTCAACATCTCCGCATCGCGACATCTCGCATCGCGGTACGTATCACTCAATCTATCCATTTTGTTCGCTCCTCAGTTGAATCTTCTTGATAGATATCCCGGGAACTCGGTTACTTTTCATATTGTCCGACTCGTACGTCGCCAGCTGTTCATGCTGCTTCCCTGGAATAAAAACTCCTGTTCTTTGCAAATATTTTTCTGCCTACACGTTTACCCTTCTGGATTCGGAGCTTTCACTGTTTTGAGCAGAAACGCCCATATCAGAGGAATTCTAATTTGATTTTTACTTTCTCCCTCGAAATCCCATTTATGTGTCAAGGAATTGCAGGAAGAAGCTTCTATGCGGCTACCTGTCTACTATTCTTGGACGCTAACCCGGGATCTTTGTTACACCGCTGCCACTATGGAAGTGCAGTTCAGCGAACGCACTGATAGTAATCTTGAACTTTTTTTATATGACAGCGCCCATGGGATAGATATATAAGAGTAACTCAGCTTGAGATTTGGGATCAAAGATCCCCCAACGATGAAAGTGTCGATACAGCTCGAGAATCTAATCCAGTACACCACCAGCACAGCTAGCACTGTCAAGGAGATTGCTGGATCTTTCCAGATTCCCTTCCTAGCCTCAGCTACAACATTGACTTTGTCAATCCTAAAATGCGTGGAGGTAAGTCAAGTCCATAATAAATAAAAAAGACCGGGCTGATCAAAGGAAACATAGTCGATCAAGTCCAACAGGGATGAGTGGATGATCATGGTTGAACAAATCCATGAGATTCTTTGTACCATTGCAAAGTTGTGCTCCACATCTGAAATTCAAGGAGTGCTTCCAACAGCAGTCTTGTATGACATTGCAATATTCTCGGAGTAGGCTGTCATTTCATTCTTCTCTATAACACACACATTGAGATATTGTGGCAGGACACTTCAGAAGATTTTCACTTTTCTGAAAGTGCAGCAAAAGATGGGGAAGATCAAGCAATTGTTCAAGCAGTCTGATAATGCCGGAAGATTGGAGATATGCAAGCAGGAGCTCAATAAGGCCGTTGAAATGTTCAGGGTATGTCCAATGTCATTTAATCCCGAAACATTATCATCTCATGACTGAAATTCTTTCAGGTCAAAGCTGGGGGTTCAGCACTCTTTCATATAGGGCAAATGAAAAAGGATACAAAGCAACAGCATGAGGAGCTTATGGCACTCCTTGATCTTTATCCAGACCTTAGCAGTTCGGATCACTCCTCTGTGAGGCACAATTGAAACCTAATTACAGTTTTTCAGCTTATGATTTCATGTAGGTGACTGGGACACTTTCAAGTACAAGCAATAGGTCTGTTATTGTGGTGGGTGTAATAATCCACAGTAACTGATTTTCATAGTAGCTCGGGATCATTCAGTCTACTTCCAGCATCTCCAAAAATCTTCTATGGTCGTGAATCAGAGCTCCATGTTGTGGTTAATATCTTACTTCAGGACTCTGCTCGTGTTGCCATCCTTGGTGCAGGTGGTATGGGAAAGACCAGTCTCGCCACAGCAGCACTCCATAATCCTCAGGTGGGAGTGAAATATGCACGCAGATATTTTGTTCCATGCCACTCAAGCACCACTTGTACCGAGCTTGTAGCAGCTATTGCCGACCATATTGGAGTGGAGAAGGGGTCAAACCTGTCAAAAAAGGTTGCCCATTATTTTGCTCATGCCCCCCCATCCCTTCTGGTCTTGGACAATTTGGAGACTCCCTGGGAATCCAATTCATCCCGACATGAAGTTGAAGAATTTTTGTCTCTTCTAGCAGATGTACTCCAGTTGGGTCTTATGGTGGGTCTGATCATTTGTGCAAGGGTTCCAGATGGCTCTAAATTTTCACATTAGATCACTCTGAGAGGTACTGAGCGGCCTGGCAAAGTCAAATGGACCCGACCCTTTGTGCAACCTCTCAACCCACTTTCAAAAATGGCTGCTCTGAAGACATTTAAGGACATTGCTGATGATGCCCATGACAATGAGAATGTCAACCAACTCCTTGAACTCACCAGCAATCTCCCACTGGCAATCAGCCTCATTGCAAGTGTGGCCAGCTCAGAAGGGTGTGCCAAGGCACTCTCTCGATGGCACTCTGAAAGCACTCGGATGCTCTCAGATGGATATGATCAGAGATCTAGTCTGGACATATCCATCATGTTGTCTTTTACCAGTTCACGGATGACCACAGGTGCCCAGGCATTGCTCAGCATTCTCTCCATGCTGCCTAATGGGCTCACAGATGCCGATTTGGTACAGGCCCAACTTCCCATTTCCAACATCTTGGCCTGCAAGACCACTCTTGTTCAAACAGCACTGGCTTTTGTTGGCCAGGATCAGCACCTAAAGGTCTTGGTTCCAATTGGTGAACACATTCTCCATATGCACCCACCTGCCAATGCTTTAAAGCTAAAGCTACGGGAACACTTCCATCAAATTCTTGATCTTTGGAGCCAATTCAAGAATCTCAATATAGCAGATAGACTTCCTCAAATTTCACAAAATTTGGGCAATTTCAACACTGTTCTCCTAGATGGGCTTGGCCCAGAGGGGCCTGATATTGTCCAGAATTTCAAGAGCATCCTGTTTCTCAATGACTTCTATGGCCGTGTTCATTCAACATATTCGCCCCTTCTGCTCCAGCTTTCTGGGCAAATGTCTCATTGGAAGGATGATTCAATTTATGGTGAATATCTGATTGAACTGCTGGAAATTTCAGGTTATTTGCCTGACTCAGATTTCAGTGGGCACATCACCCTAGGCACTGAGTATTTCAAATCACAGGTTCCACTGGAACAGGGTGAGATACAACCACTGTTCTTGTATTCATCTAACTAAATTCTCACCAGCCAGATGGTACCGTGCTCTTGGAATCTACTCCCAGTGGACAGGGCTAGATTTGGTGGGAGCCCTCAAGTATTATCACAGAGCCTATTTGCTGGCAGAAAGTACTGGCCCCACCACTGTCGGCTACCTTGCTTTGACCAACATATGTAACATCCTGATTGTTACCAGTAAGCCTTTGAGTGCACTCGAACATGCCAAGAAGGCATATAAATATACTGAGCACATAGGGGACATCTATGGACAAGCAGCATCTCTGCGCCTTCAAGCAAGATGTCAAGAAATATTTGCAAACTATTGGCAGGCTGGATATCTTCTGCAAAATTCCAGAGACCTGTTGACTGCTTGTGGTCAACAACAAAGTGCAATGGCTCTTTCTATCCTAAATAATCAGGCTGAAATACACCTTGTGAAATCTGAGTATCTGGATTCTCGCAAACTTCAGGTAGCCATTGCCTCCAGCTGCCAGCCAACTTCATATCATGCCATGATGGCAAACTTGAACATTGCTTTCATTGATATTACTACTGGTGTAGACTCAAAAATCATTTCCCAAAATCTAGACATGGTTAAGTCTCATTTGAAGACATTATATGGGTTGCAGGCCAGAGAGATAGGTCTTATAGTTGGCTATGCAGCTGCTGAACTCTGTCTTCGAGATGGGGCACTTGGGACTGCAATCACAATGTTTGAAAAAAGTTTTGCCTCATCTCAGGGTATCTCAACAGAGGTGGCACTCTATGGTCTTGGAAGGCTTGGAGATCTTTCCACCAGCATGAATGATACCTCAACTACACTCCAATGGGCAGGAGCATTTCTTGGCCTGGCTTTGAAGTCCAAGGACAAGTGCCAGACAATGCAAGCATTCCGATGCTTTGGTCAGATTTTTCATGCTGAAGGGGATGATGAAACAGCCCTCAGCTTATTCAATGTTGCACTTGATGGATTCACATTCATGGATGTCCATCACTGGAGAGCAGATTGCATGACTCATATTGCTGATATACTGAATAGTTGTGGAGAAGTCGTGAAGGCAGTGGAATTGTGGAAGACAGCCAGACCCCTGTTTGAAAGGTCTTCCCAGATGAAGGATGTAACACGGATTGAAGCAAAGCTTGCGGCTGTTGACTCCGTGGTGTTGACCAAGTACGAGAAACAACTTCAGCAAATTTCAGAATTGAATGTACCTGTTGAAGGAATGGAAGTGGCATGTATCACAGAGGAAGAAGATGGTGAACTGGATCTTGGAGACCAGGCAGAGTAGCGAGTTTTTTGGGTGGTCTAATTCTCTGACAATCACAGTATTGTTTCCATCTTACTGTTCTTTTGCTTCGAGTTCTCATAGTCTCAGCCATATTGGACAAATACATACCCACCTGTTCTTGATATGCACACCCTGTCATAGCATTTTGTTCAGTGTGTAGTTTGTCTATTTATTGGTTTGATTACTTGTTTTACCCACATCAAATATGATTGAATAACTGCTATTCCCTTGCAACACAGCCTCAAACAAATTGCAAATATCTACCAATGTGCTTGAATCCATACATTACTTTAGAGGTGGACTTTGAGATTATAAAAAATGAGCCACATCCCACTGACTCGCAGTAACCACAACTCTCACTCATATTTGCACGTACAAACCGATGTAAATTCAACCACAAAATGGCTTCCTTGGCGAAGTACCCAAATCAGCTGAGCTACACTTAATCTGTATGCATATCCAAACTACTGCCGTTGCTTGAGGACACGTCAAAGCCGTAGGATACAAAATTAATACTAAAGGACCGAGGAGATGGCGGGAAGAAAATATCCATATTTTAAACTTGAACTAGGACGGGTGTAAGTACAATAAGCTTGATGAGGAATTTTGTTAGGGCATTTAAGTTCAAATATTAAAAGGAACTGGATGTGGTGGACAGAAAAAATCCGGCAAAGCCATGCTCAAAAGCGTTCGATTTTGCAGCTATCAAGAATGATTCATCGACGACCTATTTGAGGCGCTTCCGACGGTATCGAAAAATAGGAAATTCTGCAATCTCAAAGTTAGACTGCTGGTCCAGACCGTCTTTCGGAAGTTGCCGCACCAACTAAGTATTTAAAGCCTCGCTCGCCCGCATCGATGGATTCATTATAATTCGCGGCACTCGACTCCCTTACTCTCAAGCTTCAGATTGCCTTCAGTATTTTATTCATTACAATAATTTGCTCTCCAGCACAGTGCGTCACGGTGTCATGGGAGCTTTATTTTTTATTACATGTAAATCCTCGCAACCTCTTGCCAAATGCAGCCCTGGAACCGTATATACGAAGCCCCGCGGCATCTTTTCGATATTTTTTGCTACCTCAGGAGTCAGCGGGCCATCGCGAAACTCATGCGCAATCCCATTTCCTGCTCTTCGCCTCGAGTCTTCCTATCAGCTCCTCTCTCTGCGAGAATTGCGCTCCCTGAGACGAAGTTGATAATTTGAAATCTGGTGTTGCAAACGTTCGCACCTGTAACCATTCAATCACTTTCGGCAATTCCCTAGACGAAACCATGCCGAATGGAAGTCGGGATTGCAGAAGCGCATCGTGAAGCTCTGAAGACCCCGGGCAGAAAGGATTCGTCGACGGGCGTGAGCTCGTTGTATGGTATGCCCAATTCTTGGCAGCATATAACTTGCATCTGCGATGCCACGTTAGTTAATTAGTCATTCAAATTATTTCATCTCGAACTCAGCATCGTTTTTGTAATCCCCCACCAAGCACCAGCACGCGACCTTGACGTGATATTCGCTACGTTTTTCCTCTCCACGATCTACCAGCCATTTGATAATATCCGGAGTCATCGTCATTTGAAGCTCCGATTCGGTGAATTTGGCGTAGGGAGATATTTTCCGCAACGCCTCTTTCACCTCCGCCCAGGTACAATGCAGCACACAAGAAATTAGTGGGATGGTTCGATGGTCTTCCCTCAGCACCACTGAAATACCTAGAACCTGAAGAAGGAGGGGATCATTGAGGATGGCTCTCTCGACCTCATCTGGGATCCCGTCGGGCCGATTTTGGTTGGGGTGAATATTTGTCGTGTTATCCTGATTCCAGTCCATAGGATGATTGCCGGGAACAACGTTCATCGTCTGGGATGAAGGTTTATTATACTTGTCGAGCAATTCCGCGGATCGAGGAGAAATAACCGGAGCAAGTGCAGCCTCATTTCTCCTCGAATCGCTGGCAGTGCGGCTCTGCCCATCGATGAGGTCCTGGTCACAGACCCGACCGCTGTTGCGTGAACATTCTTCCTCCGAGTCTTTTCCAGCAAGCGAAAGTGAATCCAGAATAGGACTCCGCGTAGAAATTCCTGTGTCGCCATGATCGTGGGTCTTAATCATAAGATTGTCGTCGCAAACGAAATTCGCGTTGCGTGGGCATTCCTCGTCCTCGTCTTGCCGCGAGAGACGAGAGACGATGGTACTGCTACTTCCGGAGATCAGGAAGATTTAGTGCTGGCCATCGAACGACGAGATGAAGGGGCGTGCCTCCGAAAAAGCTGTATAGGCAGTATAGGTGACAGTACTAAGTCCAATATCAGTAGAATCGGAGAGTCATATAGAGATAGGCACATGTGAGGGAGAGGTAGGGAAAGAGGGCATGGAAGATTGAAAGATGGTTTACTTTATGTCGATAAGCGGTGATCCGTATCTCGGATGATGTGTCATTGAGAGACAGTATGTACTTAATTAACTGGTCTTTGACTTCAAATTTTAAGCAAATCCTCGGCGATTCTTTGCATTTCTTTGGCTCCATCTCCATCGATACCCTCTTCTCTGTCTCTCCCACTTCCTACTCATTCGTCAATGTCAAATGACACTCGCGCAGTCTGAACACTCTTCAACAGCGCCGCCTTTGTTTGCCTCGAGGCTCGATCTCATCCCCGATTCCCATTAGGCCTGGGACTTCCGTCACGGTGTCATGTGTCACTTTGCAGTCGTTGCAGAGTCGCCGCCAATGCAGAGTCACTGACAGGGCAAAAGACATCACGGATTGGGCGAGAGAAGGTAAGGATCCAAGTCGCCTAAATTATTCGTTCGGAGTTCTCTTAGCGAAATCCATTGAATCAGATTGTGCATGTTTGGGCAACATCTCCATTTGTATACATTCCTCCTCCCTCGTCCTTCGTTTGCAGCATTTCAACTCTCACGAGCTCACCGAAAAATAAGTTCCCTGGTATTATTTCGTCTCGAGCAACTGAGGCTGCAACTCCGCGGATCGAGGAATAACCGCAGATTCAACCTCATTTCCCCTCGAGTCGCCGGCGAGCGGACGTAATCAACAGTGGGGCTCTGCTACGAATTTTTGCGTTGTGATCATCGATGAGGTTCTGGTCACAGACCCGACCGCTTTTATGTGAACATTCTTCCTCCGGCTCTTTTCTAGAAGGCGGAAGTGAATCCAGAGGGGGACTATGGAAGAGGTTGGGAAAGAGAGATTGTGCGTCCAGGACACAGCACCTCTAGCGACCCCGGAATTTTCCGTTGACGGACCTTGCCAAATGTGCTTCTTTTGACCTTGATTTACTTTATCACCCATTTCGGCAGGCCAATTTTGATACACCTCGTGTTTGCTCAAATTTTTTCTCGGACCCCTGATTTACTTTATGGTGGACCCAGTCAGCCATTTCCGACTGATTTACCTTACAAAACGGACCCGAAATTACGATTTCGGACGTTGGTTTACTTTATGGGAGGATCGACCTAACCGCAGGTGACCGGGGGCCAACCTCGAGGCAACGGTGAGGTCTGGGTATATATAGAATACTTCCGGTTCATAAAACATGTCAGAAGGGAGAGTAATGCACGTGAGGACTTCTGCGCCCAGGAACCACCGTCGGGCGAAATGAACCCCCGTCGGGGTCGGGCGAAATCAAGTAAAATCAGGTGTGGTTGGAGAAATGGTAAAAAATAGTAGATTATGGGTTTGTCTCAGCGCGGCAGCGATGTTATGGACTCAAGCAGGATGACAATCGATGTTTAATCACGCGTTTGAGTAAGTCGGAGATTGCGGCTCGATTTTGTCAGATATTGGTAGTACCATTCAAATTTCCGAAGTGACAGCAGCATTGATCAAACGATGGTCTTATGGCGCCATCTCGCGCCAGTACCTTTTCCGCCGATGTCATGTTGTCGCCAAATTTAAGACGATTGGGTAGGCTTGGGTCCTGAACCGGCTCGGGTCGGAGTTGAAACTGCCTCTCTCTTCCTTACCACCACCTCCAGGTCTTCCACTTACCTGCTCCTCATCTAAGCTGTCCGGACCCTGTTCTCTTCAAGTTCCGACTGTTCTCATTCCGTTGAGATGGCCCTGGATTTCGGCAAGTTCTTCTTAGCTTGCTCGATACCGGGAATACCTTTATCCACTATTGCGCTAGAGCTTCATGCACTCGTCTCCTAAAGCCTCTCCTCTACATGTCTCGTAAATTACTGGACAGTGTCTTCGAAATCTTTGTGAGCCTGTCCACGGCAAGTTTAAGCAGCGTTCCTGGACAAAACAAGTCCGCTTCTAACCTTCTTTGCTCTTCTATGAGCTTCTCTTCACCCCCCGACCGCCTATTTGTCCCAACCCGGCCCGGAAAGGCTCGGTAAAACGATGGCCAGTTCACTATCCGACATTAATATTCTTAGTCTCACCATCTCCACCGTCTGCTCATTCGACACGAGCCTCCTTGATGGGTCCTAAGCGCCTTCGCCAACAGAGATTGTCACGCGCGACACGAGAAAAGCCATATCAGCAAGTGAAGACCAGCATGAGCATTACGAGTCCCGTGAAGCCTTCATTAGGTATGGTTCCATGCCCCCATTCCATGCTCTCATTTCCATTATTACTCAGTCTTGCTCTCGGGTCTCTCAGCGCGTTCACGCATTGGTAAGTTGTTGAGACGAAGTGGTTTATGTCCAATGACCAGTGCCTCGTTGTAGATCCATTTCATAACGATTGGATATCAAGTGAGGTTCGGTTGGGCCTGCTAGTGCTTGTACTGATAATCCGACTATTCCTTCAGGGATTTTGTGTACAAAATTGGAGCACAGCAAGCGGGCAGCTCGCTTACAGGTGACTGGATGTTTTATTAATTTCATCTATGACATCTGATGCACTTCATCGAGGGTGTGATACTGAGGTGAAGAACGTCTCGCGCGCACACAGTGACGCATATCCTCCTTGATTTGCCTTGTCAGGTAAGACCACGATACTCGCACAAATATTCAAGTTCAGCACATCCAGGAAGACATGCGCGCGAAGCGAGCTGTTTCCGTCTTTATGCGGAGTGTCGTCGGAATGCATCGTATTGCGGTAGATATGCCCTACCTCCCCCCCATCTGTTCGTTCTGATCCGCATATATTTTTCCCGCAGGAGCGACCACGTCGCATATCATCTGCGCGCAACCTCGGCGGAGATGGCGCTGCGCGTGCGGCTCCCCGCGCTCGACTGGGGTGTAGACGCACGGCGTGTAGATGGAGCTGGAGGAGGCAGTTGCGCTCGCGGGGGTAACAATGGTGGCGGAGGGAGGGAGGGAGCACCGTGACCATAGCCGAATCCAAGAAGACGCGCTGTTGTGGCCTCTTTGCTGCTCACATGTCAAATCACGTGCTCCGAGTCCTCCTCTCACCAAGACAAAAATTCAAATTCAAGTCACCCACTGGCTCCCCATCCGCTGTCCCGCTGCCCGTCTCCCTTATAAGAGGCTGTTGCATCACCGTCTTTATCTTCATCTTACGCGTCCACGTCCACCTCCGCTACTACCGGCACGCTCCACCACCCAAGATCACATCCAGCTACTAGCCCTCCGCGGAAAGGAAGGATGTGCGAATCCTGTTGCTCAAATCCGCCCTCTCATGTCAAGGCGGGAGAGGGAAGACGCGGATATTGGCGAGCGCGGAGGGGCGAGAGGGAGCCGAGAGCTGAAGGGGGATTTGAGCTCTGCGGAGGCAAGGGAGGAGAGGTTGCGCAGTGATATCGGCGGCGGGTGGCGAAGTGGCGCCAGGGCGTGTTGCATGCGGTGGAGGTAACACGGATAACGGAGCCGAGCCGATGTATGCACCGCTGTTGATGACGGGGTGCAGGCGCGGCGGACCTAGCGTCGGCGGAGGCGCGGGTGTGCGATCATGGCGCCTCAGTTTGACAGGCATGTCCCGCAGGAGGCGTTGGTGCATGCAGGAGGCGTGCGTTGCTTGCTTCTCCCATCCTCCACTCCTGTTTCTCATTCCCTCCCTAGATCCATGCCATCCCTCATTCAATATGAGCACTTTATCCTCTTCCCAGTTTGCCGCACGCAACGGAGTATCGTTGTCGGTGGTGCGCGGATAAGCGCATCGGTTTCAATATTAGTCGGCTTCTACCAGATTCAGCGCTACTAATAGTACTCAAAGTGGAATAATTTCAGAAGTTTCCACTGGCTTTTCTGATTCTTCAAACTTATTTTTTTCACAGGTACATAAAACACAGATCTGGACAGCCGTCGGGCGGGTGGGATTCAGCCGGGTTTCAGTCCATATATTACTTGAGACGCCGTGCCTATTTTGGGTGTGTGGCGAAAAGATCGGCATGTCCAGAACGGAATTCTGCGGCTGCGCTTCACGTCTGATCTGTCAGGCGTACGCCGGGCGTTGGTAATACGACGTCGGCGTGCTACTATCCTATTTCCTGTCCCGTTCCACCTCTACCTGCATGTACCACGGCCTGGCTGTACGCGTTTCTTACAACTCGCCGCAGCTCATGCGCCAGGTGGGACGAGGAGCTGAACTTCCCCTTTGTCCCAGCCCCTTCACGTCGTCCCTCGCGTCCCTCTCGTCTCCTTGATCATTTGCACCTCAACGCCTCCGCCCCGCTCCGGTAACCTTTAGCAGCCTTAGTGTCACATTTTCATCAATACTGTCCTTCATAATTGTCATTTACTTATGGGCTTTTTCCTACAGCGCTACACAAATTCTAGTCCACTGGCGCGTACTTGTTCCATTAAATATCTCGCGTGTGCTGATGTCGACTTGCGATCAGCTGAACCACTTTATGTCCGGCGAATGCATCTCTGTATTTGAGTGCCTAAAGCTGCTGACCTGGCCATTCCTGCCATGCACGGGACCCTCGTCGTCAAACTCTAAGAAGAGAGCTCAGGGCCCCTTTAGCTGATGTGGTACTCCTGGCGTACGAAATTGGGCTGGCACTGGATTATTCCGTAGATGTAAACAGTGGATATATTGTAACTTAATCTCAGCTTAGCTGCTTAATAAATTTTCTGTTGCAACATCCTCAGCTCAAGCGGAGCTGGCGGGACGACAGACAAGAATAGAAGAGTTCTACTAAAACATCTACCAGAAGTATACGATACGGGAGAGAGTGTCTGTTTTCTGCATATGTGATTAGCGAAGAACAGACATGGAACATCAAAAAAAATTACCTAGGAGTCTGCGCGTCGCTTCATCTCAACTATCCTGTCCTGGGGGGCACATTATCATTTCTCGCCGTTTCCGAGATTCAGCGACATCGTCTGCATTTTTCCGCTTTCCGAGATTCGTCGTGGGCATCCGGTCGGAGTCGGAGTCGGACGGAGGACGAGTTTGAGTAGGCGTCGACAGTGAGGGGTTGGTCTCAGCCGGCTTGGGGTCGGCTTCTCCACTGTTACCATCAGCCTGAAGAATCATAAAGTCCTCCAGAGCATCTTCCTGGAGCGTGTCTGAGTCCCGGTTTTGTTCTGGACATCTTGGAAGAAGTATATCACTCACATAAGGCTTCTCAAGTGCGTCGGGACACACAAGTAGGTATTTGGCGAGTTCGAGGGATACTTCCGAAATATTCCCGGTAGTTTCCGCATTTCCACTTCGCATCTTCTGCAACTCATCGGCTTTTTCTTTATAGGCCTTGGCGAGGGTGTAACGCGAGAATTCATCCCAGAGAGTATCGGCCGCTTGGTTGATCACACCGTCTATACCATTATGATTATAAGGGGTATCGGAGTCCTGGAATCCACGTTAAATAGATGGCTGGGAACAGTCAATTCTGGGCTCTTTACCTTTTGACAAAACTCCTGAATACGTAGGTGAAGTGTCCTGTGGAGTGTAAACCTACTTAGTATTGGACACAAATAACGAATTCTCACTCCTTCAAGCTTGAAAGTGCGGGGGCAGACAAGAGAGAAGACATCAAGTACTCGTGTTCCGAGAGGAGCGAGGACACGGAGGTCGATATGGGTGACAAAAAAGGGAGAGCGGAACGAATGGACGGGGCCAAGGTCGCCGTACTTATAATTAGTTGGAACACTCAATACGGAAGAGCTTGAGAAGAGCCTAGTTCTTCTGGGATAGATAAAATCGAATGGCGCAATTAGCACTTGTCCCTTGTCAACTACTGTCACAGTTCTTTAAGCCATTCAAGTTGTCGTGACTTTCGAGTCGGATGTGGTGAATCGAGTTGGAGCCGAGTTCAATGCCGTTGCTGTATTGAACTGAGTGCCAATAAAAAGATATCACTCCGAGTCACTGGTTGCCACTGGTTGCCGCTAATGCGACAATAATGACATTCGGTTTCAGGAGGTCTCCCCAGTTCGGATGCAGATCTGCGTTGCTGGCGAGCCCGATGGGTATCATTAATCCCGCTGATTGCGCCAGCGCGCCGCTTGATCAATTGATCCTACGTTTCGGATTTTCCCGGCGGTCCCTTGTTCGGATCCATATTATTATGGGCCAACTTCAAACCAGTGGTTGCTTAACTCACACACCCTACGCTATGGAAATCTTGAATCCAACTGGAGTGGGTGGACCGTGAATCGGAGAACTGGCACTTGAAAGCGAAAGGAAAGCTGGGTTCAGAATCTCGTATTAGACTTGGTAGCTGACTCTGTTATGGACTACCCAAAATGAAAATGGCAAGAAATCAGGAGCTCTATCTACTTCACGGACGTGTAGAACCACAACAGGCCGGTGGTCTGGTGCAAGTTACTTGACTCACTTCAATTATATATGCGGTATTACCCGAGTATGATTAGAGTAGAGAAGCAATTAGCACTTCCCTGCTACGTTCTACGCGGTAGAAGTCATACGCTACGTTGACCTTCCAGCAACCTTGCAGGATGTTTGAAAATGTGATGGAAATGTGGGAACATGCTGTGACATCGCAAACTTGCAAGACCGATGGGTATGCATTGCTTCCGCAGGTTTCTCCAGGCGTTTGAATGAGCGCCAATGATATTTATGTCGGCGCTAAGCAGAAAACGTCACGGTGGCGAGACCTACCGGCCTCCCACGCATTCAAGGCTGCTTCCGGCGTCTCCCGTTAATTGCATTCAATTGAAGGGGATATGTTGACGAACAGGGTGAAAGACACCGTTATCATTTTGCAGCGGATGTTGACGGTTTGGTGATTTTTTTAAATACCGTTCACATGCTATTATATTTTCAACACAGCGGCCTAGTTCACCCGGCGTGAGTACATGGCATCAACAGTAGACGTTTGTCTTCGGACTTGAGGATCTAAGCTCTTCCCGCAAGGTGATACGCCCTTCAGCCTAAGGAAACAACCACCGGGTGATATTTTTACTTGGCCCTGGCACAGAGTTAATTCACAGCGGTCAACTGGCACAAACGTACCATCATTGTCAGTCAATCGAGAATGACTACCGTTATGGAAAGTATTCTATTTTGGACGTAGTAAGCGGATATCAAATTTGAGAAAGGCTGCTTGGGGAATTGAAGCGCACCCGAACGGTCGCAAGTCATTTTCATCGCGGTCGGCTTTCTCAGGCTTTCATGAGTCACGCCAATAGATCGAGACTGACGTTCTCCCGTAATCCAGGTACGAGTGATGGGGACGAACGTGGTTTGTGGATCGCGGAAGTCGACGATCGGAAACTCCGTCTCCGTCTACCTCCGCACAGTCGTCAGCTGTAGTGCGCATGCCTCGCTTGCGTGACCATAAAAGCTGTGAAAGGAATACCGGCCCGTCATAATTTCCGAAAAAAATCACTGTGACTTAACTTTTGTAACGTCTTCGAAGTGCAGTCGTTCTCGATGTCATGGCCAGAAGGCAAAATAAATCACTGGCCAACTCTTCTACAAGTAATATATCACCTCAGCTCTCTTTTTTGAATATCCGCGGACTGTGGAAAGCCCCGGACTTACAAAGGACTGGTGCATCAGTGCCAGTGACAATCACCTTGATACGGTGGATGTAATGAAAAACATACTCGGTCCTATCCCGCCACCTGATCCATTGTGATCCGACGGACAGTGGATGATATCATGATATGATTCAGTGGATTTGGACGTTACAAGGTTTTAAACTGGGACAGCATCAATTCATGTACTGAGATACTAATGGAAAAGAAAGGTGAAGGTGAATTTGGCAACAGCGTGGATTATGTGGTTTGCTCTGAAATAGAACCTCCGCTGTGCCTAAATGTGGCAACCTTAGATGTGGCTGCTATATGGGTTTTTTGCTTTGGGTGAAAACGTCCTGAATAAACGTCATTCCCTATGTGGTTGGAAACGGCTGGTGCCCGCCTGGTGGAATCGGCGCAGATAAATAGTAGGACAGTAATCAACAAGAATATAACTCTGAGATGTGCCCTAGGTTATAAAGTCAATTATCAAACGGTCAATGGAACATATATAACCTTACATAATTCTGAGAAAGTTCTCAATGATAATGGGCTAAGGGTGAGCCGTGCGCGAGCAACAGTCAAAGAGCTCTGAATCGTTTACGAAGGGAAACACGAGAGGCCAATTCCTGTACGCAATGGGTTCAAGATCTTGAAAGAAAGATGTTGAGACCCGGAAATGCAGACGATCAAGACTTCTTGTGAGGTTCAATATCGTAGTGATATGGCACAATTACTGCAATATAATTCATTTGCGACAACTTCACCATTTTCTCCCTGATTTGAGGGAAACTTCAAGTGAATTGACAACTTTTGAGGTGCAACTCAGAGCAGAATTTTGGAGCCAACTTAAAATTAGAGACAATTTACAGAATCATAACTTATTTAGAGTCAATTTCGAGAGCTTGCAACTTGATGTTGCAACTTTTCCATTGACATTGATTGCGATGTTACGCGGGAATGGCTTTTCAGTTATTTATATAACACCAGCGAGCGTTAAAAGGTTCTCACGGTCCAGTCCATGTTTCAACGGTGCCAGGATTATTTCTGGGAGCTTGAAAGTGGGATAACTCTCTCAATAGTGTTCCTGATTGCTCATAGTATATCGCTCATATAGTGATGTTCGCATGCCAACGGGGACTGGACTGTTAAATGTGCTAGACTGCTTCGTGATCTGACTGTCTGCCACCTGATGCGTGATATGGCAGCATCGCCCGCCAGTCTTGCATGCACCACTTCCGACATCAAGAGGAAGCAGACCTTGGGCAGATCATTTGTGCCATAGTATGGACAACGGTGAACAAGTGAAAGAAGTTACTCAGTAATACCCATCAAACGAATATCTCTTCAAGTCGTTCTTATTACTCACGCGCTCCCAAACTTAAGAGTCAGAGAGGTCCAGAACATTATCCTGCGCTTACAGTGTTTTCAGTCTCCAAGTAGTTTCAGTGCTTGATATTAAGTTCAATTACAGCTGCTCTTCCCGTTCGCAACTTTCCGGCGCATATGGCGTGAAGCGCGTTGAATAATGATAATCGGCTTTTCAAGCCCGTATTTCAGTTCATCTAGTAGCCTACGCAACCACGTCGGTCCTATACTTACAGAATTGAACCTCAAAGCAAAATTCAACCTGTTGGACTTGAACATCCAGAACATCATGTACTGTATGATGGATCACATAATTGATTGAATTTATACACTGAGTTTTAGCGGCTCAGCGGACAGTATCTTTGAGAGACGTCAGAGAACCTCTGAGTCGTGTTTAACTGGTGTTGTCGTTTGTCCGTAGATCACTGGGCAATTAATAGCAGATAAGCGCACTAACCATTTGGAATCTTTGGGATCTATGGAGATGCGTGCAGGCCCTATGGCCATACTGTACTCGAAGCTGCTCGACAATTTATGTCTCCCAGCATTATGATAACAAACGCGCACATCCGAAAGCCAGGGAATTTTGAGGGCTTTGCACCCCGGTGGATCTGAGTCTAGATATTAATTGCCCGCCACTCTCTATATGTATATACTTTATAAATGAACAAGTTTCCGATAGGTCATTTCGCGGCCTTTTAACGGTAGTCGGAATGAGATTGCCGCAGGTTGGGTTGGCGTGTGCGGGAGATGAGTACATGCCTTCAAGTTCAAAAAGATCCGTAGTGTCTTCCTGATGAGGGCGCGGATGAGTTTCTTGAAAGAAATCAATATCAAGAAGTTGGAATCTGAATTGCGGGCAGCTAATTTGTGAAGGAGAGGCACCATATATCATTGAAGACTGCTGCGTATAAGAGGGCGAATAGAAAGTAAGGGGGTGGGGAGGAAGGCAGCAAACTTAGCTTGGATATAGGTACGTTTGTACGTCAGGGAAGTGAAGTGAAGTGGAGGAGCGATCTTTTCCATCGGGTCGTAGGAATGTGCTGCCATAAGGCATTTGTACGGGCAATAACAAGCGCCAATTTCCCGGAGCGGTGAGCCAGTCATCCATTTAACGGGGTCAAAGATGATGGCATCGCACGATGGGCTGTGGGCACGCTACCCCTGCACGGTAGGGACGTGCGGCGCAGGCTGAACAGCATCCGCGGAGAAAGTGAGGCGACGAGAGTGCTGGACGAGGAAGCGTCGGGGAACGACGCTACCATCGGACCGAAGGCGCACGTAGCGGCCGCCGTCAAAGCCGCTGAGGAGGGTCTCGGACGACGCCCGCATGGCAGCGGTGAGCGAGGTCTGCATGTCGCCCATGCGCGTATCGACATTCGGGGGCACGATGGGTGTAGCTGATGTGATAGCGGCGGCAGCCGCGTGTACAGGCGCGGGGCGCGTTTGAACCGGAACGACCAGGACTTGTGCGAGGACAGGTGCAGGGCGAAGGAGAGGACAGGGCGCCGGAAGCGAGCAAGGAGCGAGAGCCGGTATGGGGGATCCGAGATCGGGGCTACTGTCGATGCGCGTCCCGAGCACTCTGTCGAAGCCATGAGGCTCTTCTTGTTGGCGGATGTCCTCCTGAGCCACTCGGCGGAAATACTGTCTCTTAAAGTTACTGCGTGCCCACCAAATCGGCGTGTGAACGTGAAGGGGGTACTAAGCCGACTTCCCACTTTCGGCCGTTGTCGGCACTGCGCCGTGGTGACTGCGGGACCTCAATTCTGAGGCCCAACGACTTTTATGCACTTGATACTTTAGTAAGAGCGTTTGTCACTTATATCCTTACCGTTGACAAACAAGTGTGGGACAGTGGCTGTGACTGCCTAAAAGGGAACAAAGGGTTGAGAAAGTGGGCGAAGAATCGGCGAAGAAGAACAAAGGGCGACAGCAACGTGAATAGTACTAAAATAAATAAATATTCTAAGAAACGCCGTTCATGGAGCAATGATGCTCATTACCATTGACTCGTGGCAATCGTGATGAGAACCTGGGAAGCACGAAAAGGTCTGAAGAAATAATGGGACGTCACTCGCAATGGAAAGCAGGGAGACTGGTCATGTTTTAATAGAACGGTTGATAACATAGAAGCTAGCGGGCCGCCTGGAACGGAGCCCAACGTGAAGGATCTTTTTAAAAAAAACTAGGAAACGTGGAGCAATCACGCTCATTCAATTTGACAACACCATTATCTCGGAGCAATCTTGCAAGGAGGAAATAATGGGGCGTGGGTCGCAACTGGAAAGCAGAGAGACCGGCTATTTAAAAAAAGATAGACTGTACATTCATTATTGAAAAGTTTGATTGAATAGATTTTGTGTCTACTATTTTTGGGATGAAAATGTCCCAAACCACCGCATACCATCGGCACACGATCTTTATATTGTGAAGAATAGATGCCGTTTTCTTTGCTGCAGTTACTACGGACAGATCGTGTACTACACGACCTGTCCGTAAACTTCGCCGGAGCCGCGTGGCATCTCAACGTGACATCTCGAGCGCCAATGTTGGGTATATAGCGGCCTTCCTTGGCCCTCACATGTATCCATCATGTCCTCCCAGTCCGATTTTCAAGGTTTAAAAGCTCCTGCCAACCTAGCTGTGAAAAAATTGTATTCCAGCAAGAAGACAACCGATAATACTCAGCTGAAACATCTGTACTCCGAATTAATCCTTGCGCTTAATGCCTCCAGCTCTGTACGTTGATTTATTTTAATCCAGCCTTTAACTAATCACAGACTTAGCGAATCAACGAACACACCGAGAGTTACTCAGATACTGCACGGATCGTGAAGCTGGTGCACAACATCGCCGAGATTTTTCTTACGTATGAAGATCGTGCAAAGTCCATATCGTGCTTCCTAGAGGTCCATATGCGAGATTTAGAGTGGTGTGTCCAACCAGTCCTTGTCGTCAACTGGCTGTTCTATCATCTTCTGCAGTGTGCTCACAGACGTGCATGAAAACACCGAACCCGACGGTGCAGACGAAGAGCAGAACCGAAGTCGACTTGAGGGACTACTGGGAGTCCTGGTGGTACGTCGGACCAGCCATGGAATTAACTATCCTAAGTCTTTCTTTTCTAGCAAGACCTCGCGCTTCAAGGTGCCAACAAAAAACCAGTGAGTTATGGTCAGTCGACATTGCACATGCTATTGGCTCATCCAAACAATATCAGAGCCAGGTCACGAACCACACCGAAGTCCACGGAAATTATAATCACACCGTTGTCAACGGCAACCAGATGAACAACACCCTAGACCCGAGTCTTTTCCATAGTTTTATGGCATTTCAAAATCGGAATCCGGCCATATCCCCTCCAGCCGGTAATTATATGCTACATTATGATTACTGCGTGTCGTTCACATGGAGTCCTTTATAGATTTGAAACCCATGCAAGGGCTGGTTGAAAACGAAGAATGAGGGGCCTTCCATTTGCGATTCCTTTCCTCGCCCTCCTACTGAATCATTTTGACCTCACGGATGTTCATACTTCAATATTATTGGTCATGTGACCAGCGCGCGCGGAATTTACAGGTCAAACACACGTCAACGCGTCAACGGCTGATAGGTGCAAAGTGGGTGGCAATTCCATGTGAAAAAGTTTGTATACGGGAGACTTCAGCAGCATATTTTTTTGGCGACTGAGTATCACAATTCATATTTTGGAGTTTACAAGAGCAAAAGTGCTTGAATATTTATAAGGTGGACAAGTAGGCACCAGCATTCAGACCGGCGATGACGGTCCAGCCACCAGGCTCAAAAAAAAAAAGACCCCCAGTTTTTTGCGTCGAAATGGCCTTTGAAGGCCTAGCCGGGTTTCTTTTGCCCCAATAATGCTACAATCAATGTTCAACCGAAGGTTCAACTGCTTTTGGGCTTGACGCACTTATTTTTTCTCCCACCAAACACGCAAAACCTTGCTTTGAGCAGACATATTGCAGTTGTAGCACACTATTATGCTATACTGTGTCGAAATTAATCTTGCCGCGACTCAAATCAAAGTCTATGATGCCATAGCACGGCACAGCCACCTCCAAACCCCTTTCGAGACATGACATACCTACGGCACTCGAGCGTCCATTGGACAGTTGTTGAGGTAGGTAGGTAGGTAGGTAGGTAGTATTACCGGCGCGGTCCCATTCAAGGAACAACCGGGGCCCGTACTACATACATCGCGTCAATATGTATGCTACGGATACTGAGTAATATGTAATTTATTGCTTTTCAGGTCGCGACTTTGAATGAATCAGATATTTCTCCATAACTAGAACTTGGACTGCCAAGTCCTGTGGATATGTTATGCACCTATATTGACTCTATTTAGCGCCTATATACAGGGCCTATGTATAATCAGCATGCTGCGCAACGGGACCACCCCCAGCGACACACGCATCGATGCAGCAATCGTTGGGGAGCTATTCGATCCTCGAAGAACCAGCGCCGGACGAGGTCACAGATTCACATTCTAGCTCTGGGCCCTCCGAGGACGTAGGATCTCGTCGACGTCCGCTGAAGATGAGGCGCTCAGTTGCAGTGGATGAAGCCAAGGTATGGAGAGTGACGCAGGTTCAATTGGGGCGGCGTGAGCACGGAAGCTTGTGCAGCCAAAATGACGCAATTGCGTCAGTAGATCAGTGGCTGTCCTTCGCCAAATAGACTTTCCCACCTAATTGAACACACGGGTGATGGGAGCAGCGAAATACATTAAAACAATAGCTCCTCTATCCCATCTGAAACAGTGTCCGAGGTCCCGATCGCGGTGATCACCTCACCAAACGTACACAACGACAAAGCTCTCTTTCCCTTTCCAGCTGGTACACGCCGAGCGTTTAGGGCCACGTTCCCGGAGACCACTATCTATATTTCAAAACATTTGGGCACTCAGCTTGTGAGGCCCCCGACGCTTGATTACTTCAAGTTTGAATCGAAGCACATCATGAAAGAGACCCATGAAGCTTGAAGCTTGACCACGTCTTTACCGCTCTGTGGGCGCTTATTTTTGCCTCTCTGCCTGCCATTGTCCTCACCTCATCTTTAAGGCCTGGTGACCGGTTGTCAGATGCCCACTTAACCACCTTGACGCTACCCCGCCACTTCAGATGCCGCGCACTTCTGAATCTCGCAATGCCAATGCCCTTGCAATCGCTTTCAGTGTTGCCGCCACTGCGATTGCTGTAGCAGCCACGGCTGCAGAATTTACGCCATTTCCATACATCCACCAATTGTCTTCGCTGGCATCGTCGATCCTGAACAGTATTCAGGTAGAGTTCCTCACTGGTCATATTCACCAACTAGGTGTCCGCTAATTCAGCGTCCAGGCTGTAAAGGACAACAAAGCGGCATTCAAGCGGCTTGCAACCGATGCATATGAGCTAGTGCATGCAGTCAAAAATATGGCTGATGAGGGACGAACGATCTCGTTTCTGCTCAAAAGAAATCTGGAAGACTTGGTTGCGTACGTCCCTATGCCTTCATTTCTTTGGTCCCGGCCTGAAGTTTCGCTGCTGTGTTAGGACGCTCACTGCGATCAATGACTTCGCTCTCCGGCATACATCTCGTGGATTTTTTCGTCGTCTTATTAGTCGTTCAACCGACGCCGCAGAAATCAAGGAGTTCCAGGGGCGAATCAGTCAATCGCTCACTGTCTTCGAGGTATTTGCGCCACCTCTTCACAAGCTTAGGCTCACCGGTTCGTAGCTGAAAACTCAAATCCGAACTCATGAGAATATTGTGGAAATGAGGGAAGAACTGCGTCTCTGGAGCCTCGAACGGCGAGACCCACCCGCAGCGCCAGATGCATCACCCATTGCCCCTCCTGCGCTACCAACGCCACCCGCACCTTCCCCGACACCAGCACCACTGAATCCGGCTCCATTGCCGATGCCAGTACCCTCACCTCCAGCATCAACGACGGGTGGGCCGTCAACTGGTACTCCGCCTTCCGGAATGCCACCAGTCGATATCCCCATGCCAGATTCAAATAACTCTAGCCCAGTTTCTCGACCAAGGGCGTCGGGTTCTCATTCCACGTCGTATTTCGGAGACTACTCAACTGTATCCATTGGAGGCAACTTCAAGGCAACGACTATCCATGGGGATCAGATCAACAACAGTACCTACGATTCCTCCGCTATCACGGATTCGTACAATCTCCTTAGACTTCCTCCGATCCACAGTCCTCCTAATTATAATTCCAACTAGCGGTGCTCGCGGTGTTTTACATGCTGTTTGATCTAATAGAAAACTGCCGTAACTTGACGGGGATTTGGAATCTTCAGATCACCTTGCTTGTCTAGGTCTCCCTCCGTTGAAATTATCTAATCGCTATCAACTTTGACAAAACAAAATATAACTAAATACTACACTGGCTTCACCCGTCGATATCACTTTCTGCCAAAACCAAATAACCCCAAATACTATTCCGGCCAAACTCTTCGCTGAGCGACCGATCTAGGGAGCGCTCTTGCCATTTATGAGAACTAATTTACGACGTGATTAAGTACACATACGGGTTCCTGTATCATTCTATGATCCCATAACTTTTGCCTACCCCCAATCAAGGTTACAGACGCCGCTGGCGACCCCTCGTGAAACTTCAAGTTTCCAAAGTTCTGGTTCAACTGGATGTATATTTACCATTCAACCTTAACTGAAATAAACTAATCACTAGTTGTGCGTAGGGCTGTGCGCCGTGCCCGTGACGGGCACGGCCGTCGTTTGGACGGGTAGCGAACGGGTACAGCCGTCCCGGCCCCGTACCGTCGCGAGGTTGAAAAATATCTCTACGGGACGGGACGGGTACCGGGACGGCCGTCACGGTCGTGCGCCGGTTTTTTTTAGTCCATTTTCATTACCCTAGCTTTACTTAGAGCATTTGAATGATATTTTTAAGCCTTCAAATAGCGATCCGACAGTTTGCACAAAGAACTCGAACAATATGGGAAAAAAAAAATGAATATGAGTTTTGCATTTCAAGGCAAGTAGGTTGGGTAGTCGACTCGTTGGCCAAGAACCTCCGCGCTGGATGGATAAGCAAATATTATCCAATCATGCACGTCGGCACGGAGAGTCGACAGTAAGGTAGAGCATGATAGTAGAGCATCCATATGGCAAATGGTGGGGACATTGATGCGTGATCTTTTGTTGTGATTGGACCTGTCTGTTAGCTCAGAGGGTATTTGAGGCTGCGGGCAGAACCCATGAGGATGTAGTTAAGTGGTTCAGAAAGGCCGAGGCATAATATTTTTAGATTGCCATTCAAGATGATTGCCGTCCCAACCATAAGTAAATATTGATCGATCTACACTGGGACGAGCTCGCTCGCTGCTCGCTGCTCGCGGATCCACGCACTTCACAGGCCAATCCGTTCAACTCCGTTGACCCGTCGACGGCCGTTGTTCCGCCGGCCGTCGGGTCAGCTAACCGTCCCGTCGCCGTGCCGTTTAAAAAAGCTAAGATGCCCGACGGAACGGGACGCCTACCCGTCGCACGGGACCCGTAGAACCGTCGCGACGGCGGCGAACAGCCCTAGTTGTGCGTATTCTTAATTATCTGTCGAACCTGAAAAAGTATTTTTCAGAGGATCGAATCCGCTGGGGTAGCCTGGGCTCCAGAGAATTGATGGTATTCCCAGAGCGCCGGAGTTATCCGGCTCTCACGTAGAATAATCCGGCTATTGATGACCCCGATGGTCTCGTCATTGCCGTTGGGTTGCGTCAGTGGTTCACTAGTCTCGTTCCCGACGTTATAGGGCAGTATGCTCGCTGCGCTCGCAGGCGCGGAGCGCCAGCGGTCCTCCGGACCGGTCGGAAAGATCCGAGGCAAATTTTTTGATGAAATTTGATCGCGGAGCACTGCCCTATAATAGTTCCGCACATCTTTTTCATCATTTGATCTGCCTCAAATTTGGAACTCCGCCACCCGGAGATCTGGAGCCGAGATTAGTGGTTCACCTGCTCCGACGTCGCCCCGACTGTTCCGACTCGCAGCTCGCTCGTTTCACCTCGCCCGCATTGGAACACTCTTGCTGTGTCAAAAGTGCGGAGTCAAATGTCGGAACTGTCTCGAAGCGGAGATCGTTGTATGGCGGTTAAATTCACAGCGGGATGACTCAACATCGTCGCATAAGCAGAATTGAAGGGCGAAGATTTTTCATTGAACCTCAAGTGCATTTGAACTGCATAATCTTATTCCCCGTGTCCCGCCGCAAATATCCAGCTGTCCTAGGTCTGGATCGCGCTTGATCACTTTAACAAAAAAATGCTATTCCGATGCCGGCTCCATCTGGGTTTGATCCGGGTTCCGTAATTGCTCAATGCCCTTTATGACGTTACGCGTCCCTGTTGCCGGCGCAGTGCCACTTGTGGTTAAAGGAGGCAGAGTCCTGTCTAGTCCAGTGTGACTCACCTCCCTCTCATGTCTCTCCAGCAGCCCAAGCCCCGCGACTCCTCAGAGCAAACCCTGGGATCGCCCAGCGTCCACTCAGTCGCCAATGATCCCAAGGATAACTCGCCAGTCGCAGCACCAGCGGCGCAGCCAGAGAACTTAATTCTCACTGGAAAACAGCTGGCTGCTGTCTTTACCGCCTTGTATGTATCCTCTTTTCGTCGTCGTGCTTCTTGCTGATGCCTAGAAAGACTGCTATCGATACTCTTGATTGCATTGGACCAAACAATTCTGTGTGCGTATCCAGTTAACCTTTTTTGATGTTCCCTCACCTTCCTAACCAGCCACCGCCCTTCCACGAATTGCCTCGGTATGACTTCACCGTCACGCTTATCCTTTCAGTGTCTCATCCTACCGCTCCTAGGATTTCAACTCCTTCTCCCTGCAGGGCTGGGTCGCCTCCTCCTTCGTCCTGGCCCAGACCGTGTTTCTCCTCTTTTACGGTCAAATGCTGCGGATATTCCCCGCGAAGTGGATCATGGTCTCCTCCATCTCAATATTCGAGATAGGCTCCCTAGTCTGCGGACTCGCGCAAAATGTCGATCAGCTTATCGCTGGAAGAGTGGTGTCGGGTGTTGGTGCAGCGGGAATGTGTGCGTGTATTCTTTCATTACCGTCTGATTTGCTCGGCCGACCCAGCATCGTGTAGTCGTCGCCATGATCCAAGTTTTATCCCAGGTCACACGTCTTGAAGACAGGCCAAGATTATTCGGCCTGTTTGGAGCCGTCTTCGGCCTGTCGACCGTCATTGGGCCACTTATTGGTGGTGCATTCACCGACCATGTGAGCAGCATCCTCGCTTGAAGGGCAGCACTTTGGCTTACTTCCTCCTGTAGGTCACCTGGAGATGGGTATTTTTCATAAATCGTTAGTTCGTTGTCAGTTTTCTTTCACCCTGCCTAATTTTTTCCCCGCAGTGCCCATCGGTGGAGTTTCCTTAACAGCTGTCCTGCTTCTGCTCAAGGCCTCGCCTCCTCTCGGTGCAGACCTAACGAAGCGCTCGCCGAAGGACATCTTCCAGCAGGTTCTGCGCCTCGATTTTGGCGGCGCTATCCTTGTGGCGGGCGCGGTCACATCCTTAGTACTTGCTCTTCAGTGGGGCGGCAACACCAAACCGTGGGGTGACAAAGCTGTCATCATCGTAAGTTCCTGCGATATTATCGGTGTCGACCTGAGTTGAACTTTCCTTAGTGCTTTGTCTTCGCGGCCGTCCTCACTGTCGTATACATCATTTGGGAAATTCGTATGGGTGACAGAGCCATGGTTCCGACGGCCATTTTCAAGTCTCGTTCGATGTGAGTTGAAACCAATTTTTTAGTTCTACTCGCTCACTGACTTGTGCCCGAAGATATGCCATCCTTGCGTTCTGCTTACTCACCCGATTTTCCTTGCTACTGTTTTCCTACGTAAGTAAAATATTCTTGCACTACGCGTCGTCTTCTAACCTCCCTGTCCACAGTACATCCCCATCTATTATCAGGCCGTCAAACACCGCACTGCGACCGGCTCGGGAATCGAACTACTGCCATTTATGCTCGGGGTCGTGGTCACCGTTATCAGTAGTGGCCAAATTGTGGGCAAGTTTGGATACTAGTGAGTGTCGCAAATATCCGGATAATCACTCGTCCCTCATCCATATTTTTTCCTTTACAGCTGGCCGTTCCTGGTCGCTGCGCCTGTGATTCTGGCCATCGGCTCAGGGCTCCTCTACACCCTCGACACGAGCTCTTCTACCGCCAAGATCATCGGCTTCCAGATTCTCGCCGGGGTGGGCACCGGAATGGGCATGCAGAATGCGCTACTCGCCATGCAGTGCGTACACTATATATTGCATTCACCTCCACAAACAGTCCTGACCATCGCACCCAACAGAGTCGAATTCAACGACAACCCCAAGCTGATCGGGCAAGCCAGCAGCATGGCCTCCTTCGCGCAGTTCCTCGGCGGCACCCTGGGTCTTGGCGTCGCCGAGCCTGTGTTCGCCACGGAGCTCGGAAAGTTCCTCATCAAGTACGCGCCTAACGCACCGGACGTAATCGTCAAGGAATCGCCCGCGGCGATCTACACGCAGCTCCCGCCGGAGATGATCCAGGGCGTCGTCCGCGCGTACACGGAGTCGCTCAGGATCGTGTTCGTGCTCGGCGTCCCCGTGGCGGGTCTCGCGCTTATCTGCGCGCTGTTCATCAAAAATATCCGTATCGTCAAGACGGCTCCCCCTGGCGCAGCTGTGCCTGCGACCGGGGAGAAGGAAACTGGAGCCACCGATACAGAGAAAGGCGCTGTGGCGACCACCGATGCAGAGAAGCGATAGACGGCGCGAAGACGTCCTGAAAACCATTTTTTTTATACCCACACACCCCCACTCAACACTTCAACACTTGTACACTCGACTTGGCCCCGCCAGATTTTGGCTACTCGGGGATCTATCGTAGACGACTGGATAACAATATTTTATACGCATTATTAGTAAGTAATGATCATGATTTGACGACCCAACGATGTTCGCGATACTTAATTATCGCTCTATCACTTTTTTGTAGTACCTGCGAGTTTTTGGTAAGTGCATTGGATGTTGGGAGGCGCGGCGCGCCGTGCGGGCGTCGAAGATTAAGCTACATTCTTCCGGAGAATACCGGGCACCGTCTGTAAGTTCCGGCTTTCGGTCGTCCGAACGCACTGCGCCCAGAGCCCGACAGCTATGAGGTCCAAATGCACATTTATTATGCCGCAACTATTTTTGGTCTGCAGCAACTATTTTAGGTGATTTGATGCATATGCCGCTGTTTTTATACCATTTTAGTACCTCCGAAAAATCTGCGGCGCCATTCATGTTACCGCAACTTTTTTTTTCCTACTTCGTACTTACCGATTTAATGGTATGCCTTCGTGCTGCCGTGATCAATAGGTTTGCACATTATATTAAATGATATAGTCCCGCAAGCATATACGGCAAGTCCGAGCCAACTTAAAATTGCGGCACTTGAGAAAAGAAAGTTACGGTATCTCAAAAAAAAAAGTTGCGGCAACACGAATGGTGCCGCAACTTTTTCGGAGGTACCAAAAAGGCGTAGAAGTTGCGGCATATGCATCAAATCACCTAAAATAGTTGCGGTAGATCAAAAATAGTTGCTGCACATTAAATGTGCATTTGGACCCTTATAGGCAGCTGGTAGTGCAGATATTTTCTGTGTCCCCATATTTCTTTGAAAAATGTTCTCACTTTTTCTATCCACGGAACAGAACTATGGGTGCGTGTCAGCCGCAACTCACATCGCCCACAGGCGCTAAATTAGTTGGCTCTGGTGAAGAGTCATCAGTTCCCTTATCGCAGGCACTCGGCATCCCGCGGCACGCACGTGCCCACATTTTTTCATAAGCTCAAGCGCTCAAGTTCCGGTCCTCAGCAATTACGGTGGCCACCGCTGGCGCTCGGTTTTTCAAGCTTCACTGCGCGGCCGCTTCAGTCGCGCGTTGGTTGCGCGTCCTGTGCAAAGTCCTGCTCCTCCTTGACGTGGCCGACATGATCAGGGCCCAGGCTTTTGCCAAGTTATGGTCTGCCACTCACTGTGCCAAGGATCTGTCTTGAAATTCATGACTGCTCGTCACGAATTTCAAGTTTCATGACGTTCTGTTATGGTACACCCCATGAAATTCTGCATGCCTGTCATGACATATTTTTTGGCCATTTCCGTTGATTTTAAAGTCATGAAGTTCGTAACCTTTCATCATGAATAATTGTTAGGAATCTTCCAAACGTGTCGAAGTTGATTCAAGTCAACGGTTGAGGCCAGCCCTCAAGCGATGATGTCATTGCTCCACAATAATTTACACAAATACGCTCCCACTCCAACCGCAGCCATCTCTCACTCTTACCACTACCACCCACCCAACCTCCTCCTCCTCGTCACCGCTCTCCTTACTGCTCTCGTCGCCGTCGTCGCCGCTCTCACTGTCGTCGTCACCGGACCCCCGCCTGCAACGAGCGGCCACCTACCGCCGGCGCTAACGCCTTTACCGGACCCAGTTCTTTAGATCTAGAGACGGCTTGTATACGGCTCTATGGTAGCAGGTGTGTAGCTGTCTACTCTCACTATACAGCTTATTCACTCTCTGTCTCACAGCTTGTGTATTGATTCTATCAGAGTTGGGTGAATGGGCTGGAGGTTCGTCGTGTTTTGTCGCGGTCCGTTGTCCTGTACTGATCATGTATAGACTCCAAGGCTAATTGAACTTGTGTTCATGACCACGGCGTGCACTCGTGGCTCTCCAGCAAGCATTTCGATCATAGTACAGTTTCATTTGTATATAGTAGCCCAATGTAGTGGTTTCATGACAATATTATTTGAATTCATGATGTTCCGTGATGAATTAGTCAGCCAAATCACCAACCTGCAACATCCAGTAAATCCACTCAGAATCCAACACACATTGACATGAATCCACGACAAGTTGTCATGAAAAAAATGTCAGGAAGGTACCTAAACCGTAGAAGAATTTCAAAGTCCTCCTTCGTGACACTACATCATGAAACCGTGTTGAGCCGTCACGAAATTCAAGATTTATTGTTACGAGTCCTTAGTTTACTAAGACTCGTTTTAGCAATCCATGCCTCACTTTTACTTTGACTAGCCGTGGGATTACCGTTGTACCGGGCCACTGATCGCTGACTCATCTGCCGTGGGTTAGATCTTTCGGCTGTAAAAGGGAGCATGCGCTAGGAGGTAAGGTAGATAGGTAGGTAGGTACTAGGTAGGTATTTGCACACGAGCCTGCGCTCCGCCAGCCCCGCGATGTAGTAGTGAGGATATCTTGGGACGGTCGTGGTCTAGGCGTCTGTTTGTCCATAGCTTATATCAGCATCTTGCTTGGTTTCTGCCATTCACGCGTCTTAGCTAGCGCACAGCGAGCCTCGTCCCAGATCTGCTAGGGGTTGGTCAGGGTGGACCACTCCAGCAAAGATCTTCTCGCAGCTGGCCCAATTGTGGGTCCCAAATCGGAGCACGCCGAGGCGCGGAGCACCCCCGGCCTTGACGTCCGCCGCGACCGTGTCGAGTAGCACCTCCGCCCACGCGTCGTATTCCGCGTCCGTGTCCGCCTTGCGCGCGCCCACACGGGCGGCTGAGCCTCGGGAAATATCGACAGTGCCTGGCTGCTCGTAGCTGGCGATGCGGGTGCACGGCGCTCTCGTGCATGTGGTACGCGCCGCGCACGAGCTTCACGCCGAGCGCGTAGGTGCATCTGTGCGTCGTGCAGCGCGTGCACAAGGTGCACGGGCGTGCGGCGGAGGTACGCCGGGAGCGTCGCGTAGACGAGCAGCGGCGGGCCGCGGCGGTCGAGCGTGTTGAAGCGGCGTATGGAGGATGTATTTGAGGTCGCGCCGCGCTGCACTCCCTCGGTCAGCGGCGAAGTCGAAGTCGTAGGATAAATTTATAGCCTAGCTAGGCAGGAATCACTCTCGTCGCCTTCGCTGATAGAGCTGAGTGATAAGTGTATCATTGTTCAGTTATCAAGGTGATATATAAACCGGCACCTATTTATATCAAAATGATGTGATAAATCAAATCCCTGCCATTGGTTCCGCCGATTTGGGTGTTGTTGATGATATGATTGACGTCTGATGATAGGATAGGATATTCGTCTATATAACTCGGCCACTAATAGGTGGTGTGCAGTAAGATTTCGGGATGCCATTGAAGAGTTCAAGGTATGAATCTAGCATCCTAAGTCGCCAATAGGTGTATTGACTATGTTTTGCAGACGCAAGCGTGTGGCGTCTGTTGGCACTCGGAGTCTATTGCAAGCGCAGGCTTGACTATATGCGGGGCGCAGGGCTGGATGGTGCCCTTGCGTGGCTTGGCGTCGGGAGACTTCGGATTGGGATTGGCAAGGGCAAGGGTGGTGGCAGCGGGGGTGGCCATAGCAAGTGAGGGTGAATGAAGCGGCATCAGAGCCGAGCACGCATGCATTTTGCGTGCCATTATCCAGTCAACTTCGCATCGCCTGATTTTGCTACCTACCAGTGGCTGCCAGTGATAGTATGATATGATGATACATTCTCTTGATGATTGACTGTCACTCTCCAGTCAATTCACATCGCGAGTGGTGATAGTATGATATCCTGATACATACTAGTCATTTAATAACACTCGTTTTGGGGCTCGACATGGAATATAAGGAGCCTGTCCGTAACAATAGCGAAAACAAGGCCCATCCAGCTGCAGTTCTGACTCGGGTGTGGGGCCACCGCAGTCGCCGTGCGTTGGACTCGTCATATGGGCATGGACGAACACTGATTGGGCGAGTCCACCGAAGATCTGCGCATGCAGCGGCGACATTTGGCCATGCAAGTATATCCAGTCCGAGTGCGGTTTTGTCTGATTGTGAAGTCGAGAGTCGGCGAGGGTTGCGCACCCGGCACGCGCCGCCAATCTACTGTGTGCACCAACACCACGCGATGTGTGGAGCGCAGCATCGCGCGCAGGGCTAAATCCGGGCGGTTGGCAGTGCATCCGGTGCGCAGGGCATACGGCGCGATTTGCGTTCAACACAGCACTTGCCCCCTGTCCGCAGCGAGTTAAATCACCACAGAGCGGGGCGGCGTCCTCTCCACACCCGCGATGTCGCTTGCAGCAGCGGTCGCCGAATCGCGCGCAGCAGTGATGGGTAGCATCTTCAATAGTGCGTTTGATAGCCAGGAAATAGATAAGATATTTTCGAGACTCCAGAGCTTGACAATATAACGCCGGCCAGGATTTGCTTCAAGTCTGGCCTAGGCTCTTGGCATTAGAGCCCTAGAAAGTCGCAGTAGGAGCAATTCTCCTAGAAGGTCTTAAAGGCTATAGCTTGAAGAGAGACTGCCGCTGCTGAGTCACGTTATTAGTGAGGTGCGTTCAAACTCCGATCAGCTCCGATTGAACGGCACTTTCGGCATGCACCGTTTGCTCTCAACTCCCATGATCTCCTACAAGCTGCTGAATCTCAACCTCTGGGCCGGATATTTCTTGCGACATTGTATAACACTTCTCCTCTTCAGACCTTGCTACATCTCATACATGTGGATAAAACTCTAGGGAAGCTGCAATAATGTGCCTACCGCGAGTTCTGCGGAAACACGACTTGGAGTCCTCGATGACGCAGATGCACAATATTGTGCTATTAGGCGCATTAAATATCTTCATTACAAGGCAGTGAGCGACTTGCATTTTTGTCACGATCACCGGCATCGTGCGGCGGGAATCGGGCAGCCACTCAAAAATAAGAAGACATCAAATAATGCTCCATTAAATAATCAAACCAAGCTCATCAACGCTCAAGTTCGTCATACACATGTGTCCTCAGCAAATAAAACAAAGTTCGTTGACAGATAAGCAATGCGGCCACCCCAAGTCGACCGGGACCCGCATCCGCACATAATGATAAAAGGAGCCTCATTAATAATCACGGAGGCTCCCTTCTGCGGGCTTTTTTTTTTTGGGTAACTCCAGGCAGTCAAATATGTAATGCAGGCATACACCATTGTGCTAGTGGGCACGTTGAATGCCTCTTGTCAAGGTCAGTAAATGCCCATCAAGCGCCCATCAGTTATTTGTTCGGGCTTTGGTTTTTCTATGTGACCGCTAAAGAAGAGAAAGATGGTCCAAGCGAGGACCGGGGAACGTATTCGGTCGTACTGAACCCTAAGACGAAGCCTAAAAAGGAGAAATATATAGTCAATGTATAATAATGGAGTATGCGTGAAGGAGGGAATGAATATCGATGGGGAAACTCAGCGTAGGTGCGCAAGGGCTCGGAGGGACTCGGGAACTCGAAGACTCAGTGGCGATTGCAGAGCAAGATGAGGGTAAGAAGCAAGAGGCAAAAGCCCCTATATGTTGCTTGGTAACTAAATATAAAGTCCATCGGGTTGGCTGCAACGCGTACTCATGCGCCACCAGAGCCCTCAATGTACATGCAACACATAGGTAGGTAGAACTAACTAAGAGTCCGTGGAATATATATCAGAAGACAAAACCCATCCGCTAACTCACTTCACTGCGTTTCAACCAGAAACTGCGCAATTACGGAATAGGGAGAGAACGCTGCCACCTCAGCGCGTTGAATGGTTGCCCAGTCCATCAACACCTCGATCCCCAGCGCAGCCCGAGCCGAACACGTCATAAAATGAGGATTGCAGAGAGAAATGTGGGAATGATGGGATAAAATATAATAGGTTATGAGGGATGAACGGAGAGGTAAGGAGGAAAATGGTCCAGGTAGAATGGGATGATGGAGTGTAAGGTAATTAATGAAAATACTGAGTGCGCACCATACACCGTATCCAACGAAATAGCGGTCGATTCTCAATTGATCGCAAGAGAGCCGCGGTCACGTGGTTGTGATGGCTGTGCGATGTAATGCGCATTGACGCGTCTGGCAGTCGCGCTCCAAAGTATGAGCCTAAATATGATGTAAGGAAGAAATAGTGAGTAGTTCAGGAATATGATGATGATGGAGAATAGAAGTGGATGATAACTCCCGTGATGGATCGCGTGTGTAACGGACGATACCCGCCGTGTCGACGAGGAAGCCGTAAGGCACTTCCACACCGCCGTCCCGATTAGGCAAGTGTCACCGGCCTTGGTTGCCGGGTCACCGATCGGTTCGCGCAGTGACCGCACTCTGAGTCTCTGGGCGCGCCTCTGGGCTCCTGATCGCCCGATCGTCACGCTCCGTCCCCCCTGAGTCACCGCTAGATTGGCTGGAGCGGTCACTGTTTGAACCTACTTCGGACTTTCAAAATTGTCGGAGTTTCAAATCGCGGCATATTCCGGTAGGCGTCGCGGCCTTCAAACGCCGTCGTCTCTGGTCACACTGGACTATATTTTGAAGCATTCATGCACCCTAATTGCTGTAAGAGCAGTTAACTTCGCTCTATGCTTCAGAAATACCCTCTGACTACTTGATTTTCATTGTTTTCTGCCCCAGTATTTCTGTATAACACTAAAGCAACGAGCAATGCCCCCATTGTCGCAAACACATGCTGGAAATAATGAAATTAAATGTATAACAGCTCTTCATCACTCATCACTAGTTTCTGTTATGCAGTGTTCAGAGTTCCTTCATCTCACTTCATGGCACTTCTGCATAATCATCTGTATGGTTCACGGTTCAATTTCAACTATGAATCAACATATATCACATGGAATTCTTTCTGGAGGCCTTGCCCTTGTAGTTGAAGCAATATTTCTGGCCCATAAACAATGGAAATGTAATTACCATATTCGGTCTCGGGCGTTGTGCTTCTGATGGAAAGTAACAAGTGAAAACAAGTGCTCGAATGTCCTAGAATCCCCTTCCAAGACAGGAGATCGGGCCTTCTTCGCATTTCCCACCATTTAACAAGTTCACGGGGTCTAATGGGTGTCAATGGGCTGCGAAACATGGTGGGAAACTCATGTATTGAAGTTGTCCCACGGTTCGTTCACAAGGACCCGCATGTGATGGAAGTTAACCCGGTGTAGCTGGAAAAGAAGGAAATGAGTATAGGACAAACTAAACTAAGGCCCTGACCAATTTAAATTCCTTGTTGCACATAGCGGAGAATTTTTACCGTTGAGATTATTTGTTTCAGGAGTGAGCACTTTCTGGATGGACTGTTTCCTTCTTTCCCACATGCTACAAACCCACAGAACTTTTTATTATCACTTTAAAAACCACCTGAATTATGAGAAATTATCCTCGAAGCGGTGGCCAGGCAGGTTATATCTATTTCGGTCACCTCACCCACTGTGAGTATGAAGTTGATCAGCACATTTGACTTCTGGGTGATATAAATAATGGGAGACTCGGGGAAAAGAGATACTACACATCAGGACCCCCTTTCACTTTCTCTTCGGAAACTTGGCAGACTTTGCTCTGCTCGCAATTGGCGCTTTTCGCTTGGCGGGAATGGTACTCAATGATGTCACTTCAGCACCATCACCATTTCCCTTTGATCAAAGGCGAGTATTTTATAAGTGTATAGAATACCATGCATACTGATGTCAAATTATCACTACCGTCGATTGGGCCTGTTGTGCCAACCGTGGCCGCAGCTGCTGCCAATAAAATGGTATCAGTTAGATAGTCCAATAATAGTCATAAAAACGTGCAGTCACCTTGCGCTGCTCGGTCAAATGTTTTGCCAGAGCGTTCATCCCAAGGGGGATTAATATGATTTCATCACCCACCGCACTCCGTTTTGCAAGATGATTTCTGAGTGCCTCCAATTCGCTAATTGAAGCCTCTGGAGACTTTGAATTGATGCTTGTTTCGGTCTCAATCCATTCTGGGATTTCTCAAAAGCGCTCCCAAAATTTCTGTGACTGGAATAAGTTAGCCTGATGCGATCTAAGTCAAATGGCTTCTTCACCTTCGCCGTAGACCGTCATTTAGCCTTGAATTATTGTTCGACAAGTCGCAGGGGCGGCTTCTGTCCCGGAATTGGACCTTCTGTGGCTTCACCTACACTCCACGCCTTCCAGACTTCAGTGAGAGTCATCTCATTAGAGACTTCGAGGGCTTCTATACACCGAACAATGACTGAGGATCGTGGATGAGTGGGAAAATTTCGGGCCATGCAACATATTTCTGGCCGTAAATCGGTGGCCAGACAAGATTTGCAGCTCCTATTGACCGTCAGAGTTATCAAAATTTGGCGGCCAAAAAATGGAAGCACTAAATCCAGTTGAGTTCGTGGTCTAGGAGCATACTTTCGGGCAAGTGAGGCACAGAAAAAGGCCCGGAGAGAGTTGTCGTCAGCTTCATACAATCCCGTGTCTTCACAAGCGCGCGTTTCTGCATCAATAGTTGAGGGGGGGTCCAGGATTTGTGCATGGGTGTGAACAACGAATGGATTGTCATCTGATTGTAAGAAGGAAAGTGTTTGAGTGTTTGAGATTTCGGTTGGTGGATATAAGATTGAATCAATCAATATGAACAGGACAGGGCCACACCTGAACGCACATAAGCCTCGTTGGAATAGCCTTTGGCTGGAGAAAAGACCGCGGTTCTTCGTTCAAACTTCTGCTCCATTCGCTCGAGGATCCGAGTTTGTTGTACTAGTTGAACCCGGACCTCTTCAAGGGATAAGCGCAGCGCTTCGTTCTGAATTCTTGCGAGATCAAGTGGCTCTTTTTCGCTGTCCTTCTCGCTGTCCTTCAGTCGTTTCAAGTCCACGGGAAATACTGAGGACATCCAGCTGCGCACATCGGGGTTTTGAAGCGCAGGAAGTTTGAATAATGCGGACTTGGGCTGGACTTGATATATTGCTGCGGCACACTGAAAATGAAACTATAAGAATGAGACCTAAAATGGAGAGGCAGGTCTACTTGAAACATGTATGGACAAAGCTTAACAACCATTTGCCATTAGTTTGATGCCCCAGTGAGGTTTTTGTACCTTGAATAAAGAGTACTAGTTCAATTCCAACCACACAATGGTTAAATATTGCTTACCTTCGATCTTTTCAAGAATTCTCTCTGCATTCGGACACTTGCGAGAGAGGAAAGCTTCCGGGTCACGAACATGACACCAGATGGGATCATAATTTTCGTGTACCTTGTAGCCATGTGTTCCGAGGATCGCCTGCCGAAACAGTTAAATGAAATATTGCAGACGTGGTAAAATAAATCCATCTTACATTTTTCGGAAGCGCAGGAGCATAAGTGTCCATGTACGTCCCTCGAGACCAGCCCAGTTTGGCTGTGTCGGAGCTGTCAACCCTTGAAATTCATTAGGTCAATATGGAAGGGCTGGATGGCAATGAAGCTGACCCCATTTTTTCTTGAAGATAGCCGAGCATGTGGCGGGGAAGATGCTGTTTTATGTTCGACTCGAAATTGGACTTCTTGTAGGCCATACAATACAGGCTATAAAGGCTGTTCTCGTTGTACTGTATTATTTTAATCAATTCGACAGTCACGCATCACAGGGGGGGGTTGTCGATTGCGAATAGTGGTGCTGTGTCACAGGTCACGGGGGTGTCTGTCGAACTGCCCCAGCTGTTCGTCACGCCAAAACGCGCCGAAGAGGTGCAAAAAAGCTCGATTTTGACGAAATTTTTGGTTCATTTGTCGAAATTTTCGGTCTGATCATGTAAAATTTGGTGCGTGTCGAATTGGAAAATTGGAAAATTTGCGTCACAGTCATACCCCCTGTCGAATTGATTAAAATAATACAGTACGGGACAACGGGATCGGCACCGAACAGAAGACGAATCTATATTCATTTGGCAGAATGTTCAGGAAGGACAGAACAGGACACATACATTCTGCCAGCTCTTATTGCTCTTCCAATTTGGCAGGCCGGTCACACTCGAGCTGTGACCTGACCCTAAGGAGTCGCACGGGGTCTCCACGAGCTCTACAGAGACGCCCGCCATCTATCGGGTACTACCGCGTGAGCCGGGGATCTATCACACACGGCCGGCATCTATCACCTCAAAACACATTACCAGATGTACTCAGCCTTTTAACTATGTTGGATTGTCATGCGCTCCTGATTTTATCCCGCCCCTCACGCAGGTTTTTTTAAACAAGTTGTTCACTTATCGCCGTCGGTCATCTCGGTTGAGTGGCCAAGGATCCGCAGCACACATTTTTTATTGTGCTCATTCTCATCAACACCTACTCAAGTTCCAACGGATGGATAAAAAAAGGTCAACGGAGGAGCTGAAAGTTCGATTCCTGCTGATGGCATTCCAGATAATATTCTTTTTTGCCTCTTTCTCCCATCCACACCTAAATCGCAGGCGGAGTATTCCTCCAAAACTGCTACAAACCCTTGCCCAGAAGAACTGAATTTATTGTTCGTAGTTATATGCAGTTGATGGGAACTCATGAATGATGCCACAGATTCACTCAGGATGACTGGAACAAATGTTGATATACCTAATCGCAGGCAATAAGGACTCGTACTGCCATGCGTAGCAATGGCCCTAAAGCCAAGTCAGGGTATTCGTTATCTAACGTCATGAAAACCATCAAGAAATTCAAGACGGTTCGTTCACCCAGTGACTACACACTGCCCTTGCCTGATCAATATATACGGACTCCCACTTATCGATACGTACTCATCAGAATCAGAGCCGAGTTTTCCGCGTTCCGGACGTAGTGCAATGCACAAGCAATGCAGCAAAACTTCGGGACTCCGCTCTATTTTCCGCAATATCGTGCTTAGAGCTCTCCTTAAGAAGAACTGATTACCGGAACGAGCCCGATAGTGCGGATGAGAAGGCAACAATGTAGCTCAAAAACGTCATCAGCGGGAACTCGTTGATCCAATTGCGGAGTCCGAGGTTGCCCACTCGAAGATTCCGCCGCGAGCTGCTTGCGGGAAGTCCATTGGCCATGATCTTATTCAGAGCCCAATGTCCAAATATTACACTCGGTCCGTCGCTATCAAACCCACTGGAAGTGCGCCACGTCAGATGTGTTTATTATTCCAGTTTCAACAGGCTCTCGAGGCTTGGATTCCGGAGCCAAGCACCACATGCTATAGGAACTCCCATCGCCATCGGGCTTACATCGGGTTGGCCTAACTTTCATAAGAGCATCGATCCACGTGGTCCTGCAGCTGGGTGGTTCCACCGGTAATCTTCCGCTCTACATAAGGCGACGACCGGTCGTAGCATATACCCTGCTCTCGGATGCATTTCTTTTTTGGACTGGGTCTTTTGACTAGTTTGAGGTTTGCAGCCTCTGCCTCGCCGACACTTGCTGCTGCTCCGACAGGAACCCCGTGTGCGTGTGCACCTGTTGAACAAGAATGCCAAATATCTAATCCAACTTCTAGTGAATATTTCACCTCAATGGGCCGCGGCATATGTCAAAGTACGCAGTCATCCTTCTGAGCCAAGCTATATTTAAGCGACTGTGAAATAGGCTCGAACGGCAGTGGCAAAGATGTCTACCGCAGACAAGGTTAACTTGGCGACAGGTATTCGAAGTTCCCTGTTCCTCGAATTTTAATTTAATTTATGAAGGTGTCGGATGGCAAAACGGTACTCTGAATCCTCGCTGATGGACCTGGATTAATGGATATCTTTCAGGCCATTGTATTGGAAATATCCCTGCAATTTCCAGTATAGCGTTTCCTGGGCTTTGTCTGGCGAGATATTATTCCACCTTACTGGACACCCTGACTAACGCAAATGCACTTCAGGAAGACAGCCCCGTTGGCGTCAGGAATGCAGATCTCGTCTCAGTATTCCCCGCGTACGTCGATTCACTTTTTGTGGTTTTGTCTGTTCAGCTGATTTTGCACAAGTGCTATCAATGTGGCTGCAACGTGAATATCCCTAGTTTGGGGTTCAGCAGGCCATCTCAGTTTCGTTTCATCACTAGATTTGACCGCACTCTCATGAATCAGAGGGGAGTCGCAATGGCACAAGAATTCAGAGGGAAAGGAGTGCATGTCCAACTTGGACCGATGATGTTGGTTTCTTGACAACCGTCCTCTCTTTCCCACAGTTCATTGTTTTCCAGGAATCTCATGCGCGCTCCTGCCGCAGGGAGGAATTGGGAAGGGTGATGATCGTCATTCTTTGCGTTGGCTCTTGTGCTCAATCTTAGGAACAGGTTTGGTGGGGACCCGTATCTGTCTGGGTACGAATGAACCATCGCATTTGTTTTCCGATTAATGGAACCTTCTTTAGAGAAGGAGCATTTCAGGTGCACTCGTGTTGGTTATACTCCTTTCGGCGCCCGCTAACTGGCAGTAGACAATTACCGGAATTCAATCCGTTGGCGTGCAGGCAACCGCGAAGCATTATATAAATAAGTAGGCTCCTCGACTCGGAGAATCGACTCGTTACTCAACTCGCGTTCAGCGAACAGGAACATTTCCGCGATACAAGCTCATCTAATGTGGATGATCGGTGAGCCAGCCTCTCATAAGCTTTATGATTCGTCATAACCACCTCCGCAGCACGGTATGCCTTCATTCGTCTTCTTCAGTCCACATTAAAATATTGTGTTTCAGCAACACGAGCTCTACGCGCTACCTGTGAGTGAAAGTATTTAGTATCCTTCAGAATATAACCAATATGCGTCTCCCAGTTCCTTCGAAGCGTACAAGCCAATGTCGCCTCTATAATGTCGGTTCATCCTCGGTTTTGCATGCGCTCGAGGCTTAAATATGTTTTGAACGTTTAGGTGCAGCTACAGTGAGTAACAGCGATACGACGTTTATATTCCTTTCTTTAAAAATCGTTCCGCACCTACAGACCAAAGTCAGTTGTGATTAACCCTACCGTGGAGTCCGTTCGCTGACCCTGGTAACCAGTCAACTCCTCATTTGCCTGTGAGAACGACAAAGCTCTGAACGGAATTTTGAAAACAGAATATGGGTTCCAAGGATGTTCGTATCTATATCGTGAAAACCTTGCCCCCACTGAAAATTGATTCTAGACGTCATGTCTGGTCAGGATAAATCAACACATGCTTCACAAAATGATTTATTCTGAGCCATTCTCAGATTGGTGGGCAACGCACTCAACCCTTTCCGTCAATGCGGGACTGGATGTGAGTTTCTTATTCATTCATATTGCACTATTTTGAATGTAAGATACAGATGAACATGCCTGGTTCTCATTTCTTCAATGATGTCGGGCACAAATGCTAAGTGAAGATATTTATAGGCGATGTAACTTTGGGATCGGGGACAACCTATTTTGGTGCCAATCTGGTACAGATTTCGCTCGTCCATTATTGTGCGCGGTTTACATTCTACAGACGAACGCTATAAACTCTGGATCCGTTTCCCAAACCAGAATCACTGCAAGTGAAACGGCGAATATCCAAACACAACGACTCACAGCTTATAGGACATGGCCACTCGAATTCTGGCAGCGTGGTACCTTGTCGGGCAGGACTCGGGATATCCTGCGGTCAACTTTGATGCATGGAACAACAACGCCGCCTTCAATCAACACGTCAATGTTCAATCTAATCATGGAACGTATGTAAACTCGATTGCTTGGTTGAAAAAAACAATTCAATGCATGAAGTCTTATCCGCCAAATTGGTGCCGCGTCAACTGTTCTGTTGAAGAATACCAACGCCGCTCTCCCGTTGAAAGTACCAAAGACGATAGCGATTGTCGGAAGCGGTGCCAGAACCTCGTCCAAGGGAATAAATGGGTAAAATATATGCTCGGTTCTTTGGTCGTATTCTGAATTTCTGGCTGAAGATATCCTGATCGTGGTGGCAACGATGGTGTCCTGGCTGTTGGTGAGTATATTTTCACGCTTAGGGCTCTCTGGTTTTGATTCCTCCTGCGACTCAGGATGGGGTAGCGGGTAAGGTTTTTTAATTTAAAATATCCGGTGTCTCATGTTATTATAACAGGACGGCAAACTTCCCGTATCTCATTGCGGTATGTAGATAATACCCTCGGTGAGCCAAATATTGCACTGACTTTCCCAAAGCCGCTGGACGCTATCACTACAAGAGCCAGGACAGATGCCACGACGATCGCTTCGTCCACGAGTGACACAGACTTGAACGCCGCACGGACTGCCGCCACTGGGAAGGATGTAGCCCTCGTTTTCATCACCGGTAAGCCATATTATTCGGATTGCGGGACCATTTATTAACTCCGTCGCATAGCCGACAGTGGTGAAGGCTATATAACGGTCGAAGGAAATGCGGGAGATCGGAACTCGCTCTCAGCCTGGCACGGCGGGGTCTGCATTGTTCGATTGTCCTATGGTTCACGTCACTGATCTTCCCATAGGATGCCCTTGTGGCTGCCGTGGCCAGTGCTAATAAGAATACCGTCGTCGTAGTCAATGCAGTCGGCCCGATAAACATGGAGGCTTGGATCACCAATCCCAACAGTGCGTGTTCTCATTGAATAGCCTGCCATAGTTCACCAACTCCATGACGCAGTCACTGCCGTTGTACGCTCGCTCCTCTTGTTAGGAGCAGTCAACGACGGATTGACACATTTCTTTTCTAGGTATGGAGCGGTTTGCCCGGTCAAGAAGCAGGTTCGTGGATACAATCAGGCACTCGGGATTGATTCCACTTCACAATACAATAGGAAATAGCTTGGTCGATATCCTATACGGAGCGGTCAACCCAAGGTACTTGAGCTTGATGACCGTCGGCACTCTGATCATGACTGGCTCTCTCATAACCATTCAGTGGCCGTCTTCCGTACACCATTGGCAAAAGCATCTCCGACTATTCTGCACAGGTAACCACGGCACAGTCCGGGACCATTACTCCCATCGCATACACCGAAGGAATTTTCATCGACTATCGGCGGTTTGACCAGGTATATCCTTTTTCACGATTTTTCAACGGCTCGTCATTTTAATCTCCCCAGGCGAACATCGCGCCCAGGTTTGAATTTGGATTCGGATTATCATACACGACCTTTTCATATTCGGGCCTGACGATCACGGGCTCGACATCGGGCGGAACGAGACAGACTGGCGCGGGATCTTCGTTGGATCCATGGTATGTTTGAAATGTGTTTAAAGTTAAAACCAAAACAACCCATTATTCTCAGGCTTCATGATCCCGTCGTCACTGTGAAGTTTACTTTGTTGAATAACGGGACAGTTAGTGGGAAGGAGGTCTGTGATATATATTCCAAATCCAGATCTGCTATGAGGCGGGCTAACTGATGCCTTTCGCGACGCAGATCCCCCAATTATACCTCACATACCCCACGGCCGCTAAGTCGGCGCCTAAGAACCTCAAGGGCTTTGACAGCATCTCCGTTGGAGCAGGCCAAAGCGTGGCTGTGACCATGACGCTTTCCAGATTTGACTTTTCGACATGGAATGTTGCAACGCAAAGTAGGTCTTTTGGCAATCCATCGACCTGTATTCACTGTGTGCGGTAGGATGGGAGATTGCGACTGGAACTACTACGATATCTATCGGCGCCAGCAGCCGGGATATCCGATTGACGGGAACCATCGTAAACTAGCCTGCTTTCGACGTCAACGTTGTTCAAACAATGTTATTCCTGCAACTGTTCACCGAATATGACCTTTTTACGACTGTCAATGGGATTTTGAAATTTGTCCTCATTCGCTTTGAAATGTTTTCATAAAGCCACACCGTTCCAGGAAGTCCCCTTGAGTGCGAAAGCCGAAGCCCTCGTAAACGGCAACGGCACCCTTCGTGTCCTTCCGAATCGTGTGTCAAACTGATCTGTGATCTTAAACAGTTTATATAGTTTGTGCAGCTAGAAAAACACCATTGGCCTCCGGCCCAATTATTCCGAGCTTGCGGTATCTCTCTTTCGACGACACGCTTCTGCAAAGCACCCATTGATACTGTTTGAATCGGTAGTAGTGCCCAAATTTACTGTCAACTCCATGACCATAAATTGAACATTCCCAAAACAACTGGCAAACGTAATGATTTGGACTCGAAATGGCAGCAATCGTTAGAGTATACAATTACAATGGAGCAAGAAGAAAATACAAGAAGGCACATCGCAGATCGCAGGTAGCTTCTGATTCATCACTGGTGTCGGCACCCTCCACCACCACCACCACGCTCGGAGTCTTCATCATCTTCATCATCCTCATCCTAATCCTCGTCCTCATCTTCCCATTCGTCCTCGTCATCCTCACCTCCGACATCGGGTATCACGTCCGCGGTACCTCCACTGACCACAACACTCCGAATCTGCCGCCCTAGCCACTTCTCGCTGCCCTCCAGCCCCTCCCACCGCAGATCCCCGCTCTCGTTCTGATACTCGTCAACGTCATGTTTGTCCTTTGGATTCTCTGCAGCGTAGAACGATATCCCTACGCTCGCGAGCAGGAGCATCAGCATCTCCCTCTTGCCGATTATGTCCGCCACTGGGCGCGGCCCCTCCTCAGCGCCGTCCCCCCCCTCCCCTTTCGCCGCAGCCGTATTCACCGCCGCGCTGGACGCCTCGCCAAACAATACCCTATGTAGCGACGCAACCTGCCCCGCCGACATCCCGAACTTGCGCTCGTCCACGGCGCGCCAGCGCCGCCCCGGGGGGATGTCCGCGAGCCCCATCTCGAACAGCGTACGGAACCCGTTCATCGTACGCGGCGCGCGCGGGGCGCCGAGTGTGAGCTTCGCGTCCGCGATGGTGGGGTGGACGCGGTAGTATACGTTGCAGTAAAACTCGACGGATTCGTACCGCGTGCGGTAGTGGTATTCGAGGTAGACGTCGACGGCCGCGGGCGCGGTGGGCGAGTAGATGCGCGAGAGGATCTCGGCGGAGGCGACCTGTGGATACACAGTGAAAATAAATCAACTCTGCGGGTAAATTAAATACATTTCCCCAGCCGTCGTCGTGGAGCTCAGCAGAAAGGGGAAGGATGCAGTCGTGCATCTTGTCGAGGTTGTCGTGGTCCTCGAGCTCCGTAGGGACCAGCACGTTATCCAGCGCCGCGTCGATCATCTCGTAGACGGCTGGTTTGTCCTCGCCCTCGTAGGCGGCAAGCTCCTCCTCGACGTGCTGCTCCGCGGCCTTGCGCTGCGCAAAGTACGTGCCCCACGCGGCCGCGGGCGTCGGGTTGAGCAGGTGGAACGCCGCGACGCACTTCTCGAGCGCGTCGGCAGAAGCCGAAGGGAGCAGTGTCGTCTGTTTCCAGGTGTGCTGTTTAAGGTGCGCGTCGCCGAACTCGGCGAGGTCCGTGGGCATGAGCAGCGTGAGGACTAGAATGCTATATTAAATATTCCTGGTTTCTTGAGGGTTACATCCGACCTACCGACTTGGCCTTTCACGCGGAACGCCTCGGTGGACATGGCTAGTTCGCCGAACGTCTTGAATATCACGCCGTCCGCTGTCGCAAGGTACTTTCAGGGTAATATTAATAATAGGATTTCGTTCGGGCGTCAGAGAAATCACCCAGTGATGCAGCGACACGCGTATCTTGTCCTCCACGCGTTGCGCGATCCATTTCTGGTCCCCCATATATCACGATCCGGAATCGCCAAAGAAAAACAAATACTTGCCACACTGTCTATCATGTCCCAAGGGACCTCGATACAATCGTTCCCCGCCGGGTTACATGCCCGAAAAACGGTCTTGGTGTCCTCGTTGAAGCCGACGACACGTAGTAATTTCGGGCTGGGGCCTTTTTCCAACGCGAGTTGCTTGTACATCGTATCGGACGCATTATGGCTCTTGTATTCCGCGTATTCGGCAGGAGTTAGCTGAAGGACGGACATTGGCCTGGTGTCTATCGCGGATGGCACATGGCGAACGTTTCCACAGAAGGGGCACATCGCAGAGGAGACAAAGAGCGTTTGGCGATGATTGGCAGTGTCCTCTGTCGGTGATTGCCGGTACCTCTTGCCGATTCAACAAGTTGCTTCAGTTGTGAGCAAGGTTGTGAGTGACTCCGCTTATCCGATAATATCGAATCTGTGCCGCTTCCACATGTACAGGTGCTTCGAGGAGGCATGTTGGCAAATAATAATAATTTATCCACGGACAACATTATTTTCACGGCCCTCCCGCGCGAACCAAGACAATATTCAGTAGTGTTTTGGAAGTCAACATCACCGCATTCGGAGGGGTTCCGGAGAACCGTGTTTCACAGAATTATGCTCGTTCGATATAATATAAAATATTTATCATTTGGATAGCGTCGATTCAACCTTTAAACCGATGATGTCGTTTCAACGAGTTATACTGGTGGAAGCGGCTGTATCGGAAACGCCGCCATGATGTTTATCCGTTGACAGCGCTGCTACAAAATATCACTCATCCGCATAGGTGCCCAGTTGTTATTTTCATCAGGCATGGTGCATGGTGCACGGCCGTACTAGACTCGTAACGTAACCACCGAAGTGCTTGCCACATTTTCGGCTATTTGGTTACAGACTGGTTACGAGTCTACGGCCGTACCTTATTCAACGTACCCTGAAGGCACTGCGGCAGGATGGGGTTCAAGTTTGGAATTCATTCATTTCATCGGACGTAGTGCACGGTGCACAGTTGTGTAATGTGTGTAAGGCGCAGTCGGCGAATTGAATATCAGGACGCGGTTCACTTCAAACTATATTTTGAAACTCGCTTTTTCTTTCCTGCGCGTCAGTCAACGCACCTCCCGGGGTTCTTAAAAGCTGACTAGAAATAAGATGTGGTACACGGTGCACAGTCATGATAGACTCATCCAAGTCAACAATGAAAACATAAAACACCATCGCCACGCATGTCACTCCAACCCATTAAAAGTCCCGTGATTGCTCTCGTAGCGCAAATCTGTGCGGCCCGTTGAGCGAATCTATTTCCCGAGTTTCTTCGTTTTCTTGTTCAAACTGGACGGACTGGCGCTGGGGGATAGCCTGGAGATCCGCAATCCGGTTCTTGAACCATTGTAACACCTTGGGGGCCATCCCTAGAACCTCCTGGAGCGGCGGCAGAACAGCGAAAAAGGCCAGAACCTAGGGGAATATTCAGTATTTTGAAGGGGATGCTGATATAGGCGACGAACCTGCCCGAAGGAAGGTGTAAAGAGATTGTCCGGACTTCCAAGCAGCCGCAGCTCGTTTACCACGATCCAGTATATCATTGGCACCTGAAACACGCCGCAGAAATGCAAAAATGGATTTTGTGCCTCCAAAACGTCCCTAGGAAGCAACTCCCCTTCAACCAGAAACGCAAATTTCATAGTAAAGGTGCACACACCAGCAAACCGCGATCTTCCATCGATGAGTCTGTATTTTGCATTCGCGGGCAAGAACATGCCTCTGTAGTATGATATTGCCTACGAAGGCGACGACGAGAATAACGAATGGAATAATAGCGGCGATGATGGTCAGAATGTCAGGGAGTGCCAGGATCAGAAGCACGACGGCAACATAGGGAACAAAGAGAAAATTTAATAAGACAGCAGCGGTGGCGCCGGTGAGGACCAATTCTTCACAGGGATTTGCAGTGAAGTAACGTTCGTTCACGAGAGTTGTGAAGAGCATGAGCGCCAACGATAATGGCGTATACCCTATGACAAGGATTCGGGGAAGGAGATGTTTTTGGCTCTTGGAAAGGATACTATCAAGTCGATGCGATTTTCCACAGAAGCCAAGAACGGCATAGCACACTAGGGTTGAGGACTGGCGAGGGTTTATCATACGTAAGAATTCAATGGGGTAGAACGATCTGCGCACCAAAGGCGACATGACGAGGAAGACCGTCATCCCTGAGTGAAAACGCGATAGACCACCGGTGCCAATTGCAATGGCTGCACTGATGAGGAGTGAATAGACCATGAGCAGCTGAGACCATACCGCCGCTGCGGCATTTTCGTGGTTATATCTGATAACAATCCCAAGGAGGAAATTGACAAAGTACGCTAAAGGAAGTTAGAAATGGAGCCGAGCCTAGAAATAGTGGTTACGTACCGGAGGCACGTACAAGGAGTCCAGAAACGTCGGGATTGGGGCATCGGTACCATTTGAGCCCGTTGACTGTGCATTGATCTCTGCAAAAAGGGAGGGATCAGTTTAGTAAATAACCATGGATATATTTAATCCCAGCCTTACAGGGTTATTTCATCTGGCTGCAGCAACGCCTAAGTGGCAGGCAGGCTAGGTAGATTCGAAAGTCCTCGTACCCTAAGACACAAGACGCTTATATAGTTGGAGAAAGTAGGGCCGTCCTGCATGACTGGGGTCTCGAAGGTGAAGTTCATGTAGCGGGGGCCATCAGGGCTTGTGTTATCATTTCGAAGTGGCAAACGTGAAGGAGAATCAACGGCGGTTCCCGAAACTAGAGAAGGAAACAGGGGTCAGAAGGGAATTCTGAAGTACGACGTGGGACTAACCAAGGGAGATAGTTGAATGCAGAGCGAAAACAATAGCAAGTGAACCAAGTTTCAGCGTCGTCATTTGGGGACGAACAAGGGCAACATTGGCGCCGAATTTAACCTGGCATATAAGCGATGTAGGGCGCCTACTCAGTCTTACTCAGTGGACGTCTTCAATGAAACGCGGTCCTTTCCCCAATCTTTGCGATCTTTTCGGTCCCGCGATGCGGGTTCGCGGATATAACCCTGATAATGGCACCGGTGGGTGTGTCAAAAATGCCTCACATCGGCAAATTATATGGCCAACGCTAATGGACTTGGCTTGAGCAAAAAAAAAACACATTCAGAGGCTTCTCCACCGATATATGAACCGATTTGAGCGGAGCCGCAAGTTGGCGCCCGTCCGTGGAACGTCACTTATTTTGGGGCTTGTATCTGATCCTAGAAATGTTCCAATAAAGAACTTTTTGCTCAAAGACAAATACGTACGTACTTAGGGCATCCAAGTGAAATGTCTTATATCGTCCTAGAGCCATAGTGAATCTGGCGTAGATGGAAAGACAAACTGTATTCGTACGTGCAATTGGTGGGATGTAATCGGGATTCAGTCTGACGCGCAAAATGGAAGCATTATTCACTACAGTTGACGAAGGAAAACGTTAGGCGCCTCAAAAAAAAATGATTCCGGAAACCACAATCGGGAACATGGTACACACCAGGGTGGGTGGGTGAGGAAACTTCAGAGTCACGGACAGTGCTGGTCAAGTGTTGGTTCAACCTTAGAGGCAGGCCGCACAGTTTGGTTTGATACCTTCATTTTGGCCTTCGACAGCTGTCAAAAGGTTCCTGTGAATGCGCGCGTTTGATTCGCCCCGCGCTTCACGCACAGCGCGCGCTTCGCGAGTAGCATCCTAAAATGTCGCTTTTGACTCAGACTCTCTTAGTTAGCCATCCCCTCCTGAACGCGCTGTTTTCAAACATGGGGAATCAACACCGTACACAAAGTTAATGCAAGTACTGTATTCTTTCGACCAAGTATTCATGGGTTTGATGCGTGATGCGAAGTGTTCATTAGAACAGGTGTTCAAAGCGCCGAGATCACTATGACACACTTCCCAAGTGTTCATTTGTCGAAATACCGCAGGCGGATAGGGGCAGAGGATGGGCCTAAATTTTAAATCGGCCCTAATAATCTTACAGACTCAGCGCACCGGAACGCACCTGATCATGATGAAAGCGGCTTACAGGCCCCCCAAAAAAATAGAAACGACGAGCACAATAATAATCATACGCTTGTACAAAAAAAAAGGGCTGCACTTGCTTTATCTTCTGCAGCCATGGGATATTTTTGACATTTCTACGCTCTGGCGGGTTCGCCAGAGTAAGTGGTCACTGGGTGCTGTGACGCGCACAACCGTCAAAAGTGTTCAGTTCACGAAGGCCTGTGATGCGTGATGTGAACACTTGGTCGAAAGGATACAGTACTAAGAATAACTTGAAATTGCGGCTGTTCAACTTCATAATCAATTTTGTTCCGCTCAGCTGAACCAGCAGTTTTTTTGCCGCATGCACACGGCCGTCCAAATCTGGATGATCTCAGATCTTGATAGGGGAGATGATACTACGAAATGCGTCGCTGGTTCCGCACTGGTGTTGTTCTTGGCGGATTACTTGCACTTCACGTGCATTGTGCCGGTCTTTTGTCCCGCTCTATCTGGATCCACATACCCTCGGTTCAATTGTGTTCATGTATCCTAAACACAATGTCGCCTCATTTTTTTTTCCTCGCCGCACCTCGGCACTCAGCCTCTTTCTGTGGTTGTAAACATCAAATGGTACTTTAAAGCTGCGGTGCATGACTTTCCTCAGGACCTTACGCGATCTTGCACATCCTGTTCACTTTCCCTTTCCTATAATCAGAATCCCGCGCTTCTTCTCACAGTTTTACTAGTACACTGTACGATCTACCCTCACATTTTATATCTATTAGACTATTTTTCCAATACTACATTGGTTATCTTCCGCCCCACTCCCACATTCAAAACTCAAGATTACACATTTACTTCGAAAAAGTGTCTATCCGTCAATCACTCCACTTCCAGTCTCCAGATGTATTTTTCCTACGATGTAAATAGTCATTGAAAGTGCACTATGCGTTTATTTTGGCCGCCATTGTGTTCGACAGCACACATTGCAAATTTTCTCCATCAGTCCATTTCTTGATATCCGAGCAAATACTACTTTTGCACCATTTTCATATTGCCGGAGCCTCTTAAATCCGTGAAGAAGACAATGAAACACCATGGAATCCATTTCCCGCGCATTTAGACCACAAAAAAAAAAAAAAAACTTGAAGCTCGGAGTTCAAGTCAGTTGCATTCCGCATATTATCAGTAGTCGCACTTTTCACAAACTTTTCATACAAGCTTCTCATTGAAGCTTCCATGGTACGAACTTCTGTATCGATAAACTCAACCAGAAGCTTTGGAACCGCTTACAATGTTACATTTGAGCCACCGCTACTCGGCCTCTTGGGTTTGGGTTAGACACTTGCACGAAGAAGTGACCAACCAAAACATCCCAGTGTGAGGGAGGACAATTCTGGCATCAGAGCCACCCATTCCCCCCATCTTTGTTCCGACTCTCGATACAACTATAGGTATACGCTGTTCAACCATATCTACGCTGCCTTAATAATCGCCGGATACACCGAGCTATACGAAAGGCCTGCCGCACAAAAGCAATTTGTCAGGAAGCAGCCGATAAATTCCCTCGCGCCCACGTACAGTCAAGGCAAATCGAACGGCAATATCAATATATATTCAATTGTCTACGTACATGACGAAAAATGTTTACATAGGCTACCTCATTTAATCCTGGATCGCCAACGGCCAAGTGCGTGCTTACGCTATACGGGCAAGATTTGACAGTGCAGTAATGCGCACTTGTGCGCCGCGCGGACTCGATGCTTCTTCAGCAGCACGCGCGAAGGAGCGCGGCGCCTCCCACGCACGGAGGCCCACCTGCTAAATCTTGGCATGGCGATCGGGGCCTCTGCGATCTCTCACGCGCCTTGGGCCACCGCTGCTCGAAGGACTTGCGGCGAGTGCGGGCGGGTGTGCTGGTACTTTGGTACAGCGAGACGGCGGCGCTCAGTAGAGGCCGCGAAGAGCGAGAGTGCGGCGCTAGCGGGAAAGGCGCGGCGATGGCAGGAGAGTTGTAGCGCTGGCGGGAGAGGTGCAGCGGCGGCGGGATGCGGCGGGGGGACAAACGTGTGCCAGGAAAAACACGGAAGCAGGAGAAACAGGAGAAAGGACGGTTGGAGGTAGCGTATGAGGAGGTGCTGGTGATGCCATTGGAGAGGACGCGGATCCGGGCACCGCGCCTGGGACCCGGTTACGAATCTGGACTAGACAAATGCTGAGATACGGGGAACGGGGACTCCCGTGGCAGATTCGTGAACATGTCGGGGACAGATGCGGAGAATGATTCACTATTAGCGTGCAACGGAGGTTCTGGCACGATCTGGCCGAGATACTGCAGCACGCAGAGCACCGCGAGGATCCTGCACAGCTGCGGTGCAGTAAGGGCTTCATGCGCACCGTGCCGAACTAGGAACCAGGCACCGGCAATGAGCCCCTAGGCGTGACGGTGAATGAGCACCAGCGGGATGAGATTCCGGGGCGGCTCTGTTGCGCTGTATGAGCTGATGGAGGCGCTTTCGCCACGAAGATCGCGGCGCTGCTGCGCATGCCGCAGGGCGCACGCGCTGAGCAAAGCGATGGGCGCGGAGGCCACAGTCTTCAGGTTCGAGACGCTCCCGGTCCCGAAGAAGATCAAAGAAGGTGAGTCACATCACCAAATATGTACAACACTTGGAAGCCCCTAGTGAAGCCCTTGCAAGGGCCAAAAGGGCTCACGAGGGTATTCATGCCTTGAACCACCCCTGGTAAGCCCTTGGAAGTGACCTATGAGAGTCACTAGCCCTTCCAAGGGCTGATTAGGCTAGGCGGCCTTGGAAGGCCTTTTGGCCCTTCAAAGGGCCGTCAAGCAATTCCCAGCCCCATATTGGCAATGCCATAATATCCAGGAAACACACAAGGAAGATAAAATTCAATCGCATTGCAGATGAATAGTAATACAACAGAAGGTGAAATATAATATTATACGGTAGACATCACACAAGGGCGTCCCTAAACGAACGAAAAGTAAGCATAGTATCGGTGCGTTTTTCGTGAAGCTTACTTCGGCGCGGGCAGTAGCTAGGCGGGTAGAAGAATCTGCGACAGAAACGAGTTAGTATATCAATCATATAAGGGATATAGATACACTTACATGAACAAATGGGAAGACACCACAAAACGGACGGGTATTAAAAAAATGGAGATGGGTGAGTATGATGTGGGGTGCAATTGCGCGAAGAACTTAACACTTGAAGCGCGTACGGAGGAAATCTGTGAGGGAAACAAGTCAAGTTAGAGTATTTACAAAAATAAAATCTGGGGTGCACTTACAATTAATAATATACACGGCACCGAGACGTGTTGAGAGAATGCTTGATCTATGAGCTGAGTGAAAAAATGCCTATGGGTAAATGTACAAATGGCATGAGCTCACAGAGTAAGACTTGAGCGGAAAAGAGGCGTAGTCCGAAGTGATAATGAGTTTGCCGACAAAATCAGCGAGAATTTACACCAAGCCATTGTGCAATGTACGTGGCCTGATTTGAAGCGAACAAGAGAGTTAGCGACAGGAGGCGAAATAGATCAGCCATACCTTTGACACCGCGAAGACCACAAACGAACGAGTGAATAAGTAGGATCTAAGAGGTAATTTCAGTAGCGGCGGGAATAGGCGGGACGAGTTTACATTTGAATCAGGCATGGTGTTGCGAAAGTAACGGGACTGATAACCTGGTGCGAATAAAGCCAGCGGACTCTGTGAGGAGATGAGTGTGATCGAAAGAGTGACTCGGAAAGCCAGTTGGAGGCAGGTGCGTGGGGAAGGTCGGTGCATAATCATAGATAAGTCACAGGGAGAGCTACAAAGTAGTGAGGATGGGATTGTAGACGGCATATATGCGCACCGGATTATCACAATTGGTCCGCTAATGGCATTGTAGGAGAAGACAGTATATAGATGCTGAGGACATGAATGACGATGGCCGAGAAAAGGGGCAGCGAGCGAGAGAGTGGTGAATCCTTCCCTCAATCAGAAGAACGCGCCTTGTCATCGTGCTGAATGGGCGTGTATCGCGCTGCAGCACGAAGAGGTAGAGCCATCGATCCGTGCGCAGATTCAGGCTTAGATTTGGAACGGCGAGGGACGAAATGGGGAGGTACTGATAGGTGAAGCTTCAGTGCCGATAGAGGAGAGGAAGAGGGTGTGGGTGAAAGGCGACGAAGAAGGTGCAAATAGGCGGAGCAGGGAACAGAAAATAGCATAGTTGACGCAGGAGATTGAGGTATAGCGGCGGGGATGAACCAGGTAAAACGCCCCACGGTCCACCACCGGTGTCGCGTCGTCATCCTGTCGGGGAGGAGGAATTGAAGTAGGGCGGCCAGTGGGTAAGAAGGAGAGTGGGAGGGTATGAACGAGGGAGGGAGGGAGGGAGGGAGGGAGGGAGGGAGATGGTGGAGGGAGAGAGCAAGCAGCATGCGTCGTCACCTCGTACGTGTGCCGTTTTTGTACCTTTGTTTGGCTTGGATTGTCGATCTGGGTAGGGGCTTGGATGGGGCTTGGGAGGTTACAGTAGGCTTGAGAGTCCTGGCCAGGTATGCGCAAGGCTTGTGGAAACCTCAAAAGCTTTGGCAAGTCGCGTCAAGGGCCTTCTCGGCCCTTGCCGAAGTCACGAGGCCTTGACAGGAATCGACACTTTTGGTGATCTGGCAGCACTGCCAAATAGTAGCACCACATTTCTGATCGACAACAACAGCGACGACGGCCAGCACTGTGAGCACACTGCCAACCACTTTGGGAGCCCTAAGTGGCGTCCTCTATTGGTCCTCTAATTAGAAGTGTTTATATAGAAAAGCCCCAGACTCAGGTGAGTTCCTAGACTGCCCTCAGCCATGGTTTGGCGGGGATCGGGAGTGATTCATTCCACGATCACATACACTGCCTTCCGGGGACGATATATATGTCGCTCCAATGCATCCCCATCATCCGAAATGTTTGCCTCCTTACCCATATATATCGTACGGAAACCGCCCCGGCGTCGTGAGCTCTTTTGGGCGAGCGCGGACGTCGATGACCCAACTCTCTACATGGCGCTTGAAGCGAAGCATTACCCACGGCGCTACACCTTTTCATCTACCTCACCAACCACCGCGGGGAGCTCTGTGATGGGAGCAATCGATGCGCCTATCCATCGCCTTCCAGCCGAGATTCTCGTCCACATATTCGCACTCCACTCCGATGCATTCGCACCCGCCTTCAAGGTGCCATTCCCGGCTGCCTCGAAGCGTCCATACGAGTTTGACCCCGAGCTGGATCGCCTGGCCAACGTCCACCTTTTGACGTTGTCCCGGGTGTGCGGGGAGTGGCACCACATCGTGCTGGACACCGCTGCTCTGTGGTCAACCTTTAATCTCAACGGCGTGCTCTGGAGTTCTCCATATTACCTGGAGAAAACGATGACATTATTGGCCGCAGGCTTGGAACGCACCCGCAATGTACTGCTTGAGGTCAGAATCTTCGACGAGACTGTGATCCCCCTCCCCCCCCGTGTCTTCGCACTCCTTGCGCAGCACAGCCATCGGTGGCGGACGGCCGAATTCCGCTGTTCCACGGAGGACATTGATCTTTCCATGTTGAAGGGGCGACTGCCGGTCCTGCAGAGGCTCAAAATCGACGTCCGGCATATGTCGCACACCATCGATTTTTTCGAGGGTGCGCCCCGCCTGGAAACACTGATTGTTCGTGGGATGCTCCTGGGAAAAATCGGCACCATACCCTACAACCTAGTCTCTCTAGACAGACGCTTTAGTGGTTCTAACTCGTACCTCGCTCACTAAAGTCTGTTAGTTACCGCGCCCCGATAACCGGTTGCCAAACTTATTATGTAACGATCACAAATGCATAACCAAACAACGCGTTTCGTTTTGTGCGTTTCGCTGGGTTGGACGCGATTGCCACCCCAGTGTCCCTTGGAACTTGTTGTAGCAGTTAATAATCACACATATAACATTTACAGCGGCTTCTGAGTGCTTCAGCTGTCGAAATGGAGGCACCATTGATTTCGGCCCTTTCTCCGCCAAAAAAAGGGTCCGAGATTGAGAAAATGGAAAACAGTGGAGTACATCCAGTACAAGTCCACTATATCATTCAAAATGTTGGTCAGATCTATTATTTAAAGATATAACGCGTCGAAGAGGTGGCTTCACGTTGGCGTCGCGTCTCTAATAGGCGCACGTGGGCTGCTTATATAATAAGGCTGCCTACCACTTGTGATGGCGCGGTAACTAACAGACTACCTACAACCAGCTAACCGAACTTGCGTGCGACCACGTGCAGCCTGCGCACCTTCCCCGCGCCATATCCCTTGCGTCCGCGCTTTCCCCGGGATCTCACTTTAATCTTTTGGCCGCCTTCAACGAAGAGAATCCGGGCTCGGAGTGCATTACACCAAGGGTATCGGCAATATCCCGGTTCTCCTGCAGAATAAGGGGAATTTTGCCCCCCCGGATCAAATGCCCCGGACTGGGCGGCATTTTTGCGAGCCTGAGCTTACCGAACCTGGAGGAACTGCGTTTGATGTCCACGGAATATCCCAGGATCGTCTTGGAGTGGCCGCATGCTCAGTTCCTTGAGCTATCTACGCGCTCTGGATTCCACCTGTCCCTCAAAGTGCTCCAAATCGCGGAGGTTGTCATTACGCACGGAGAGCTGATTGTGGTTCTATCAGCGCTCGGCTCGTTGGAACATCTAGAGGTCGCAGACAAACGACCTGTAGACGGCGAAGACCGAATCCTATTGACCGACGATTTCCTCCGCGCCATCACATTCCAGCCGCCCGATGCCAGCCGGCAACTTATTCCTCGGTTGCGTCGCTTTGCCTGCGCTACGCAGCTGCAGTTCCGCAACCATGTCTTTGTTGCGTTTGTCGCTTCGCGGCTCGAGGTGTGCTCATCGAACGCATTCCACGTCGACATACACTTCCTCGACGGCTGCGAAGGGAGCGCGTCCCTCTTACACGACCTCCGGGGGCACAGCGACTCGCGGCTTTCCGTTGTGGCCACTTAGCCACTTACTTTGTTATTAATATTAACTTCTAATATTATGTAACCAGTTTTTCAAGTTGAAATAGGAGACTGAGACAGTCTTGCACGAAGTTCTGTTACATCCGCACCCTATTCACCTCTTTCTTTCCCCACCATGGCCACCACTCTGGGTACGTCGGCTTTGCAACTTCTTTCATTTTAATTTCTAATCAACTGCATCTTAGTACCCATCGCTGGCGGTTCGTGATTGCTACTCGGCGTCTCCATTCGTCTCACTCATTCTAACAGATGCACTCGTTCATCGTTTACCCAACGAGCTATTAATCGAAATTTTGCGCATCGATCTGACGTTCGACCATCTTGAGCCGACGGCTCACACTGCGCTGGCGCGTCTCGCCAACAGCCGCCTGCTTGAAGTGGGTACGGTCTGCCGGCGCTGGCATGCGTTCGTCCGGACGCCAACCCTGTGGGCCTGCATCAGTCTCAACGCCGTCTTATGGATCGGCGAAGACGAAAACAACCTCGATACAGATCGGACAGCCCGATTCCTCGAGCGGCGTCTGGGCCAATACTCCAATTCACTTCTTGAGGTCCGAGTAACGGCTGGCCCCGATGCACCTCCCCTCCCACTCATCCTATTCGACCTACTGTGTCAACATGCCTCCCGATGGCGGGAAGCCTCCTTCCACTGCCGCCTCCCCAGTGGCCTACCGCCGGCAGGCAACCTCCTATTGTTGGATATACAAGGGAGTCAAACGACCGGTCCAGTCAACAGACTAGATGCACCCTTGGTACGGCGCCTGGTCATATCCGGATCAAGCATGATGCGGGCCGTGCAGCCGCTAGATATGTTCCAGCAGCTGTCCCATCTGACGCTGGAGCGCGTACAGCCCCCGGACATCAGCCAAGCGATCTCAATATTACCGCACTTGCGCCCCAGTGCAGCTGTCCGTATATCGCTCCATATCGACTCCGCTCCGCCAATCGAAGTCGCCCCAATATTTTCAGAAATTGGCGCGTTGGCGTGTTATTTCGACGGAAGCCTCATGCCGAACGACCCGGGCGACGTCTTAAAAGCGCTTTTCGTAGCATTTACGCTCCCGCAGCTCGAGACGCTGCAGCTGTGTTCCAGATCTGTCTTGCAGTACGGCATAGCCTGGCCACCCCAGACATTTTCCAATTTCAGCTTTCGTCATGCCTACAAAAATGTCTAACGACATTAAACATTGCGGACGTTCGCATAAAGGCACCTCAGTTTGTTCAACTGCTGCCGTCCTTAGCGGCTAAAACGACTGCGTATGGGAGATAAACCGCAGGAAGGAGGCTTCCCGGGGATCACCCTCCTGAATGACTCACTAGTAGGGGCTTTGACACTCCGGTCGGCGGGGAAGAATGTATTACCGCGCCTAGAAAATTTTGAAGCCGCGACTGGGGTGTATTTCACCCCCGAGAAATTTTACACCTTCGTATCGTCCCGGGCCGCGGCCTGCGAGGCGCGTTCGAATCGATTTTACATTCATCTAACGGCGTTGGCGGGGAGGGAGACAGAGCTGACGGAGTTGCTTGGGGTACAGATTTAGATAGAAAGGCGTTTTTCAATCAAACAATGTATTTGCAAGTATTTCGAGTCCACAGTATAAATTATTTCAGCGGATGTGGCGAAATGATCGAGCAAGCTCTTACCATGATCGGTCCAGATCCCACATTTATAATTAAGGATAGCAGATAACGTGAATTTCCTTGGTTCTGCTCAGTAACTCGATTCTTTTGTAGTCGGGGAAGCCGCCGACTATCTGTCGGCGCATCCGCTCGCGAGGCCCCTCGCCCTTGATGAGTTACTAGTAGTAACATCCTCACAGTGACTGGTGATTTCTTTGTGGTCACATAGTCACAACCTAGCAAATTTCTCTTAACGTCCGCCTCCAGCGTATATGGGAGGACTACCTCAGGAGTTGATCGATGAAATCATCGAGGATGTTCACGACCAGGCGCTAGGGATCCCCACCGTACCGTATACGGTTACGGCCGTAAACTTTACGGTGCCTTACGGTAAATAATCCAGCCGTACCCGTAACCGTAAATATGGTGTCGGAGTCTCATACGGTACGGTACGGTACGGTACGGTACCATTTTACGGTATATTACCGTAATTAGGGCCGTATTAATTAGAATAAAATGTGATTATGCTACTTCTAAGCTTGCGGCGAAGATTTTAGAGCGTCTTCAAGGTTCTTGCACTTCAGACGAAGGTGGTGTTTGACCAACATCAAAGTGCGAATAGTGCCTGGCTTCAAGCGTACACGCCGGAGGGAGATTGTGTCTCTCCCACCCGAAAAGACCCTCTCGACAGCGACTGCAGAGCCTACCGGAAAGGTCGGTCATTAATGACAGCTCTGAGTCGAGGAAAGAGAGCTCATACCTGGGATAGCCATGATGTCGCGTGCGAGTCGATAGAGGCGTGGAAATTCTGTCTTCCTTGCATACCACCATTGAACCGGATCGGTTGCGGAGGAGGCTCGAGGTGCGTCAAAATAACGTTGCAGCTCATCACTCTCCTCCTCCTCATCCGAACCCTGGTCATAGGCTGCAAAATTGATAACTCCAGAACGAGTGGTCGATCCATATATTGTGCTAGGGGCAGTCATAGTCTGAGTGGAAGCAGCGGAGGAAGAGGCCGGATAATGTTCATCAAAATAAGCCAAAAGCGCGGTTTTCTGCGTCTCGAGATAGCTTAATAGGTCGGAGTCGTTAGCGTAGTCCTTCCGGAGCTTTTTATAGTTAAAGCGTGGGTCGGGAACTAGTGGATCACCGACAGTGTCAATGATTTGAGCCGGGATAAGGATTGAAACACTTACGAGCGGCCCAAATATAGAACGGGGAATGATCATACTTGTAATAATAGTCGCTCAGTTTCCGGTGCGCCTTTGTCAGTCCCTCAACGAGTTCGGGAGGCGACCCGGGAGGAAGTGATGAAAGCTTATCTTTCAACGTTTTCTGAAGACCACAAAAGGTGGAGTGTGTAGATGACAACATGGGACGTGATGTTGTCGACATTTGACTTGTTGCGGAACGGAAGTTGAGCAGCCAGTCGGAAACCATGGTAATTGCATTCCAGTCCTGCATGGTCAGCTCTGTACCGTGAAGATCACTATTTGCAGCAATAAATTCGCTGATTGCAGTCCGGTATTTAATAGCGCGATCTGTAGAATTAATCTCATTGATTTGTGCTCAGGAGAATATTTCTGCGGGCACGCACTCATCATCTGGTGCGTTGAGGACCAGCGTGTTTTGACATCCAAGATTAGCATATGCATGCCTGCAACAAGCTTGGCAGGGGAGAGTATGTTGTACCATTGCTGACGACGTTGGGGACTGGACCGAACAGCACGAATAACCTTCCGAAGCTTTACGATCATCAATGATATTTCAAGCTGGATCTCGCAGGGATGCAACTCACCTTGCGTACAGATGCCTTGATTCCCGTTGGCATCGGCGCGTCATCTACATCGTCTTCCTCATCCACTGCTGCTGCATCTTCATCGAGCTCTTCACACTCAGGTGCAACAGTGACAGATTCTTGATAAGGAGATGCACCTGCAGTCTTCTTTTTTGCACTCTTCTCGACGGCCCCAATTGCCTCCAGAAGCTATAAATGGATTTAGTATGTTCTGAAGAACTCGAAAGGCACGAAATTGAATATTGTGAACTTGCCTGGAGAACGGCCAAATGCACCGTGTGAGGCATGCATCGTAAACGGGAATTTTTGGCTGAAAATTTGATCGATTTTTCTGCGCATTTACGTTCGATAGCTGCGACGAGAGTATGGTTGTTTGTGGCGTTATCCATCATGAACGAAAGAACCTGATAAATTGTAAGAACACTTCGGGGAGAATTGCATCGGCTGACTTACACGGCCAATCAAACCGTAACGGTCTAAGCTTTCCCATACCACCTCCGCCATATTTTCCCCTGAATGCTCGCCTATCAGCTCTTGAAAGTCGATCAGAAGTTCCTCTGGCGCAGTGATTAGCTACGAGAATGTCGAATGCGAAGATAGTTTACCAAGTTTCCCATCATTAGTGACATAAAGGGCCACTATCGCAAGAAACGCATAACCATTTGAGGAGGTCCACGCATCTAGGGAGATTGAGACCATTCCCTCCAGAGACTGTCAAGTACTGAGTACAGTGGCCTCGACCCAGAGCAAAAGCTTACGGCAAAGAATGAACGCAACTCAGATTCCAACTCTTTTCCCATATCCGTTACCCGGCGTTCTACGGTGCTCGAAGAAGGAACTCGTAATCCTGGCGTCCGGTGATGAACATATTCAAGCAATTTGCGAAACTCTGGTCGCTCAACCTCCTGAAATGGCTGATCACAAGCAATTAACCACTCCGTGAGTAGACGTTCAAATGTTGCTTGGCTCCAATCACCCTACACGATGTATTAGAGAAGCATGAGCGCTCAGATGCGATGAGGAACTCACGAGGCTCTTCTCACCAGCCCGAGCAACGACTCTTTGAGGGACTGTTGACGTTGGTCTGCGGAAGTAGTGACGTAGACATCAAGAAATTTCAAGAATGCATCTCGGCTGGCGAATTTTTTCTTTCCTTCTGCGATCGCAACTTCCTCTTCCGTAAGAGGTGTGCCCCGTCTCTTCAAGATTTCGAAGAATCGATACATATCTGGCGCATGCGTCTTTAGGTGCCCAGTTAACCCTGTAGACAACGGTTAGCTTCACAAAGAGTTTGTGAGAGATCGCACCATTGACGCAGTACCGCATAAGGAGCGTTATCCTGTGGATATTCGTGGATTCTCCGTGATGGCAACGGTAAAATTTATCGCCTTCGTCAGCGTTTTGGCCGTGGTCTGTGTCGGTAATATTGTTGAAGAAGTGCCAAATGGGATTGCGGGTGCGCTGTGCCCGCTAGAGACAGAACCTGAGTCATGCTATCATAAAAACAGGCTCGTGAACATACCTGGGCTCTCGGCACGTCAACAGACTCCTTCAAAAATTGAGGGCTCTCGTTTTAGTGTTCAAAAAGAAATAAAAAAACCTGAGTATTAGGAACTGGCGCCGTAGTTTTGGAAGGCAAGGTTTCCGTTCTTGGTTTTTTACGCTTCCTGGTCGGTTCTTTGGCTTTCGGGTCTTTCTGGCGGCGTGTGGAACCCTCTGGAACTGTTTTAGAGGGAAGCCCTTCCGCGACCTAGATATTGTGAGCACCGCGAATGGTTTTAGCTTAGTTGAACGTACTTCCTCATGTGTTATCGCCGCATCTGCTTCGCTGTCAGAATCATCACCCTGGTCATCACCCGAATATGTGGGATCTTCAGGGTCGGTTTCGGCGTCCTTGGTCTGCTTCCCTTTCCCTTTCGCATTCGTCCGAGGTGCAGCGCCCCGTCGCTTTCGTTTCTTTGGTTTCTTCTCGTCATCGGAGTCTGGCACATATTCGGCCTCCAGAGCATCCTTAAAGAGCTTGTCCTTGTCACGTTTCGGTCGTCCAGATCCTCAAAAAATTTTCAAAAGATGTTATGACTATCCGGAATCACAAACGTACCGGATGCTGAAGTTGACGGGTCTGGTGGAGTACCGGGATCGGGTCCGAAATCGATGTCCCTGGCATCTTTTAAGGAGCCGTCCGGATTCAATCCACCCTGCTCCCAACCCATCTCATTATAAACCACATTTGAGCCTGCGAATTAATTCCCATTAACTCCCATATTCGTGGATATTATGAGACTTAAAGACGTACCACCTGCACCACCCCGCAGACGAAGTGGCATGATGAAATGGGAGAGATTTTGGACACCGAGCTCCGACATCGTCTCGTGAAAGCTCAACGGGCGCCAGACACCGGAAAGATACAGGGGTCCATGATTGCGACATGATCCGTGTCTGCGGTTAAAAATGGCTTCATGGATGTCTAGCACGGTGGTGGTGGGTGTCACAGCTGGAAATTGATGTACAGTAAATCAATGAATATCTATGAAGAGGACGAGCTCACTGAGGGAAACGATCCCGTTAGTTACATTTACAAATACTGTCGTGGCATCGGGAGCGACATCTAGTATGACTTAGTGCGTGTAAATTTAAACAAAGAGTAAGGATCACTGGTTTGAGTTGTGCCTTGCGATGATGATCCTTTCCCACTTCCGGAAGCGCGTCGCAAACGGTCGAGTCGCATATTCGATACGTGGTCGCGTCTATACCTCCATGGGGTATGGAACGTTTGGTATTTCACAACATTGAGTGCATTTGGGTGGATCAAATACACTGCGTACTTGTAAATGAGACTCGAATACATAAAGGAGGAAATAGCGCACAGATATTTGTGCAGAGGAGAGTCCAGTACACGTAGGTGTAGCAGACAACACCGAAACATTCGGGAGAACGTAGGGCTTGCAGAGCAATAGAAATAGCTGTCAACGGAGACAGTGCATACGATAGCGACGCAAAAATTGCAAAGCAGACGAGAGCAGGGAACGAAAAAAGCAGGCAGGAGCTGAGGAAAAACCTCAGAATTGACCAAGGCGATGATCCAACAGTGCATTCGGTGGACTCAATCAAGACACCCCGAGTCTCACGGCCTTTGTGAGCTGAAAGAAGACTGAGTTCGAAAGTAAGCAAAGCCTGATAGTGCGCGCGCACCTTTCTTTATATGCTCGCGAGCAAATGCTGAGTTGATTTCAGAGGTGTTTTTGAGCTTCCCATCGGCATTGAAGGCACTCTGGTCAGACATCATCGGACGAAGATGGTGAAAAACCCCTGGATGCTTTTATAGCTCGCAATCGGTTGCAGAGCCTGTCTACGATGTCTGAATATAACTAAATGGATAATTATTAGTACTTGAGTATAACTACAAGGAGAAAGATAAATTTTACGAGTGCACTGCTAGCTAATTTCCGTCCTCCCTGCAGGGTCTGCGTGGCGACGCAAGGTACCCATGTTTAGCCGGGGGCATACCGCCAGCCCGAGGGCAGAATGACAGTCAGTGGAGACAGCATAATGTCCGAATTAGAAGCATTCAACGCGTCGGTCCATTGCAGGCGCGTTGAGATAGTTCGCGAACATGGAGAAATGGATTACCGCCTTGATTGCCGGTTTGGCAGAACTACGGGCCGTGTACCTGCCGTATACGGCCGTAGTCATACGGGGTTATACGGCACCCCGGCGGTGACGACCCGTACCCGTATGAGACCCACTGGAGGGCCTTACGGTACGGTTACGGGTACCCGTATTACCCGTACCGTAAGCCGTATTTTACGGTTACGGTGGGGATCCCTACCAGGCGCTTCGTTCCTGTGCATTAACGGCCAGGTCGTTCGTTTTATCCAGCCAACGTCGACTTTTCCAATCGATTACGCTTGTGGACTCGCTCCCCCCATATGAGCGGCTCGCTCTTGTCCTGACATCGTCTCCTCACTTGGGGGCATATGTACGCGATTTGACCATAAAAATCGCACAAATTCCGGACCACTACGCTCCTCTGAAGCTTATCCTGGCCAGGTTGGGCGAATTGGAGCGCCTCTGCATCGAGGGCGAACGCGACCCATACCTCTACCACAGCCAGAGAAATAATCTTCTCACGAACAATCCCTGCCTCGTCGACGTTCTCTCTACCCCCTCCCTGGAATGTGTAGCCTTTGATCATCTCAAAGGCGTACCATCTTCCCTGATCTCGCGCGCGCTCTCGTCAATTCCGGAAGTTTCGCTATCCTTCCTCACCATCAAAGACGAAGGCGAAGTACGATTCTCTTCTCAGTCTCATCTCGAGCACCTCGATGTCTTTATGGATGCATTCGAGCACATTGTACCCTGGGTCCTGGACGACAAAAGGCTACCATATTTTCAGAAGCTTTACCGGCTTGCTCTGGTATTTTCTCCCACCTTCGAAACCGACGAATTACATCCCAAGTTCATTGAACTACTGATCTTGTGTTCGAGTACAATCGAGCACCTGGAGTTAGAATTGAGTACGTATTTTCTTGTTCGCTGCAGATGTTCTCTCTGAGCCTTCCTCCAGACGCACCGCTTCTCGCCGCTCCCACCCTCCCGGCTCTGTGGCGGCTGGAGCTCCGCATCACCATAGCCCTCGTGCAGCGACCGGAGATGTTGCACTCCATTATATCCACAGCCATCGCCTCCACGCCGGCGCTCGAGATTCTGGTAATATCAGTCAGCGAACGGCCCATGGGCCACCACCAACTCACCTGGGCTTCCAACGACACACCTTGGTCCGCGCTCGACGCGGCGCTGATGAACCTGCGGTGTCTAAACGAGGTGCATTTCTCCTTGCGCTCGTTTCAATTCGAAGCAGAGCGATACGCTGCCTTTGTGCCGTACATAAGCGCCAAGCTTCCAAGGTTGCAGGACGCGGGGACCCTCTTCTTTGAGCCCTATGCGGCTATGACGACTGCCTTCCAGCGCTTCGCTAACGAGCTGTAAGTACATAGTGCCAATATGATTGTATCTCTCTCCTTTTGCGTGCCAATTTGAGTATTTTGTCCATTCCTAATGCAAAGGTCAATTGGAAGCACCTTTTTGCGTCCAGTGTCTCGCTATTTACCGCTGATATTTTTGGCACCAGCAATTACCCATCCAGATTCAACTTCAAAGCTCCATCAACGATTTAACCTATGTGAGCAGAGAGCTAGCGTGCGAACCACTATTAACGCTTAGTCTTCCCAGTGGTCCCGTAAAAAGAAAAGAAAAGAAAACGCCCGACGGTCAAAGTTTCAAGGTGCAAGTAATTGGGCAACTTCTCTTTCTATAATTCGATGTTGACAACACGACTTAGGAGGAACGCAATCGGTTAACAATTATCGTTCACAAAACTCTCCATTGTTGTGAACCAGCCCCAATGCGGCATGAACAATGCTCAAAGCGTCAATGGCTGGAGCGCGGAGTGGCCTCGCAAGAGGATTGGCAACTTGAACAAAGGACTTCCAAATCCGGCACATGTGTTGGCCATCCTGATCGCTTGGACATTGAGCGTATAAAAGTAGGGCTGAAAAACAGGATGGCGAACACCAAACTTTCCCTCCTATGGCTGCCTTGAATACCACCTTGGCCGACATTCCCTCCGACGTCCGCGACGAAATCTCGGCTCGCTGTTCGTTCCGGGGAGTTGTCGCACTCTCCCAAGTTTGCCGGGCCTGGCGCGTCAGTTGCATCACCGCCTCCAACTTCTGGCTCACCATTCGCGTGTGCAATACCGATCTCAAGCACCTCGAAGTGTTCCGCAGCTTTTTCGAACGTTCCAAGGGGCGCCCCCTTTGCCTCGTCATGGATTTCAGTATCGCTACCACCAGTGCCATCCAGTTCCGCCGCTTCATGGTCCTCGTCGCGCAGCATATCGAGCGATGCCACCAGATCTGGATATGCGCAACCCCCGATAATTCTGCCGTCATGAAGGACGTCTTTCAGGGAAAAACCTACCCTGATCCGTATTGGCTCTCTTTCGACCTCCTTGCGCCTGGCGCCGAGATGCGACGAGGGTGGCACGACGACAGCGACGCCGAGAGGGCGCTGCCGTGGTTGGATGCGATGCATATTACGGAGGAGTCTGAGGAGGAGCTCCTGACAAGCTCTGGACAGCTTAACCCGTGGATGTTGTGTGCGTCTCGCCAGCTTGAGCTTCGTTCTGTGGATATTCCACACATTGTCGCCGGCCACACCGCTCACATTCCTTTCACACCCTCCGTCACCCACCTGATTCTGTCGAACGTGCGGTCAACTCTCCGCGAAGACGACGTATACGAAGATGAGCTCGACTGCATGCCGTTTTTCGAAGCACTCCGGCTGCCGAAGACACAATATCTGGAGATCGATGGCCTGGAGCCGGAATCGCGACTGTGGAATGACTACATCGGTGCGCTTGGGGACGAGCCGCGGTACCCCGAGCTCACCCACTTGGTCTTCCGTAACATGCAAGTTGCAGCGATGCCCGAGGATACCCTCGTCTCCCTCCTGCAGTCGACTCCCAATCTTGAGTTTGTCACGTTCGCTGAATGTGCGCTCAACTCTCATAAGTATCTGCTGGGACCAGTGCTGTTCTCGAGGCCATGGCTTTGCCCGGGGTTGAAGAGGATCGTTGTTGATGGATATTCTATCCGCTCCACTGATATTGATACGGTTAGTCAGAAGGAGATGCGCCGAATTGAAGAGGTTGTGGTCAACGTTCATATGTAGTCAAACATTTTTTTGTACGGCCGTCCTAGCCACAAGTCCAATTACAATTCACTCGCTGTTGTATCCGCCCCGAAAACATATATCAGTGATAGTCTAGCCGACTTCGAAGCATCCTTGAAGGTTTCGTGGCTCAAGCTGGGAGCTTGTCCGCCTACCACAGAAGCACGAAGTTCGCCTCTCAGATGAGGCTCCCGACGAGGGCGCGAATTGGAACCACAGAGCCATTGGAAATTAGCAAGCCGTCTTGGGGAGCGGGTTTATGCAGCGTCTAGAACGCCGCGCTGCAAGTACATATATATGCACATGAGGACCGCGGCGTTGAGTTGGCCGTAAGTACTGATTTATCGCTTTAATTGGACATACTGCGAGGAAGTAGACCGCTGCTGATTCTTTATAACTCTTTGTAACGTCGCACCGCGATCTCGCTTCATTCCGACTTGAAGGAACGTTGTGACGAATTTACCAATAGAATTGATATTCACTAGTTTCCGGAGCGCTGAGCCCATTTCGTCTATAATTGTTTTACATATTCGTGACTTGCCACTCTAAGGATACTGTACTAGCAAATATGGAATTTTGTACGCCGATACCCAGCAGCCAGGTACATTTGGGGGGAACTTGCATAATCCGAGTTGGCGTAGTTTTATTTACTTCGAATCAATATATTGGCCAAGCTATACTTGAATTCTTCTCCGGCAGAAAAGTCGAGGGCATTTGGATTGGGATGTTCAGTTGACTGCATTTCCAAAGCCAGATTAAAAACTTTTGTTAGATTTTGGTCAAGTTTTGGTTGCGTTGCTCCTGAACGACAAATGTTACGGCGAAGCAAGTCTTTTGGTATCAATTGCGGTCCCCAATAAATTACATTGGGCACTCATAGTTTAATATTACCCCGCAATTTTTTGGTCGCCCTCACTTGATCAGCAATCTTTCGCGCTCTTTCCGCCATGAACTCCTCCAACATGTCCCGGCTCACGTCAATACTCAGGACGCCCCCAAGACCCTTGAACGGCTTGGAAGCAGTAGCGTCGAACCACCAGTCCCGCCCGAAAACCTTCCAAAATCGTGCATAGAGGCCTTCAGGTACCCCTGCGTCCACAACGTACGAGAAGTCCGTAGGCATCCCAGTTGCACGCATGTTGGCATGTATGGCCGCCAACGTGCGTGCGCCAAATATTTGTGCACCGGCGTGCACAATTCCCCTCGTGCCGTGAATTGTGTGCAGTAGGATTAGATTTGCGACAATATCAACGGGAATCTCGTCGACGATGTTTGTGCCCGCAGGGTGGCTCGGCATGACGTGAGAAACACCTGAGTCTGGGCGAGTGAAGTACTTGTGTATGTACGCGGAGACAGGATTTGCGTTTTGAGAACCATAGAATGGGTGCGGGCGTGCGAGTGCAGGGCCGATGATGGTGGGACGCACGATAAGCGTCGGGAGTTCAGGATAGCGCGCGAGGAGTATTCTCTCTGCGAGGCTCTTGGCAAGCGCATACGGCCACATGAAACTGGGGACATCTCCAGATGTCAGGTCGCCCGTCTCCAGGATTTCCAGCAACTGCGCTTCCGCGTCACCCATGTCGTAAGTGCGCTCTTCCACAGGCCCGCTCGGGAGGAAGCTGTTGGCATACGCGCTGGATATGTGCGCAAAGCGCACAATATGGGTGAATGACGCTGCCAGGCGCGCGAGCTCCAGTGCCGACAAACAGTTGTCTCGAATGATAGCACGCAGCGGGTCCAGCAGGGAGATATTCCCCGCCACGTTGATCACAACCGTGACTCGCTGCGACATCTCGGCGAGGAGAGCTGGCTCGACCCCAAGATTTGGGGATGCCATATCCCCCACTACGAATTGTATGTTGTCCTTTTCAAGGATGTTGTCGATTTGAAGGGGCATTGTCCTGCGCCACTGTTCCAGGGCCCGCTCGCGCGATTCGCGTACTAGGAGGTAGATCCCCGCAGTCCCGAGCTCGACTACCATTTTGTACAGAAGGCACCCGCCGAGACAGCCAGTCCCTCCGGTGAGGAGAACTGTCTGGCCATGGAAGAATGTCAAGTCGATATCGGGCATCTTGCAATGCTTTAAGAGGGGTTAGCTTCATTATGTCGTCGGGAGAACGGCGCATACAGAATAGCGTACCGGGAGAGGTCTGATTCTAGGGGTTCAGTCGTCACGTCACCGTCATCGACTCACCTGCTCCGCTCGGTCGCTCGGTCGCTCGGTGTCACTTATAGCCTCGCTCCTCGCAACTCGGGACATGCCGAGGTAAGTAATCAAGATCCCGTTTCTGTGCATCATCGTCCAGACGTCTAAGACTTGGTGCTACTTGTGCCTCTTCTGGTCTCAAATACGCTCGCCTAGATCATCCACCACAGTGAATACTGTGGGAAACGTTGCCACGAAAGATCTACCCACCCTCATCAGCTTCAACACAAGGATTCGTTACTTTACTTCCTTGCCCGCTTTCTCCCGATCCCTGAGCTTTTGGGCTTCGAGAAAGGATGTATACCTTGTGTCGGCTTCTGGCCCAATCATCAACGCACGCAATTCCATCATCGCCTTCCTCACTTTCTCCTTCCTTCGAGTGAGTTTGAATTCATCTGCTTCCTGCTCGACTCTCCCCGCCGGACTTGGGAATTCACAATGCAAGACGAGTCTACGCAGACCGCGGATTTTCAAAAGACTGCGGCACCAATCACTCTCCATACCAAAGTCCCTCCTGTCGAAGTGATAATTAGGTACAAATGTGAGGGCGAAGCTTTCAAGCCCAGCCATCTCCAATAACCGACACGTTGCAGAGAACTGTGTGTCGCTGTCGCTGTTGTGTCCGCAAACCATGAGCTCCACACTCCGGATGTCTGGGAGGCTGAAGAGCCCCAGACCACCTAGAATGATGCTTGGGGCGGACCGCAGGTCGAAGTGGAAGGTGTTGCGCTGGCGAAAGATTGGGAGCGCCTCGAGGTAGACCTGCCGGCAGGTGCGCAGAAGCGCGACAGGGAGGGCGCTGTCCCTATGGGCGCGAACCCGGTAACGCTGGTAGCCGTGAGCCGGGTCCTCACCCAGATACTGCGAGAGGACGCGACGGACCAGAGCCGTCTCGAAGATGAGTTGCCGGAGCTCGATTAGGAGGCTGAGCAGACGGCAGGCTTCCGCCTGTGGTTCTATTTGAGTTTGGCCAATGTCGATGCGATCGGTGGGGAGAGGATGCGGATCTAGAATGCGTATCTGGAGCCACCCACCGCAGCGCCAATCTGGCTCTCTTTGCCGATGAAAGCAAGGCGCGCAGACGAGTAGTGCGAGACACGCCCCAGCCTTCGTAGAAACGCTTTTCACGGTCGAGAGTACGGGCATTTGTTTGACTGGGAACACTAAGAACATCAGGTTCAGGATCATTTTTCTAAGACCAAAAGCCTACAGAAAGTCCTGCTTTGCAGAGCTTATATTGCTTGTAGGCGGCCAGTTAACCCAGCAGTTGGAGCTTGGAGTTGACAACAGAGGCTGTGTTTCCGATTTCGTGGCAGCTCGGCCCGGCAGTTCGGAACTGTGCGGGCTATTTTATTTCCATTTGGGTCATTTTTGATCGTTTTTTCTTTTCTGTATGGACTGTTGATCCTTTGGTTGATCCGATGTGTTCTGCAGCAGGACTCTGGATGCTGCGGCATAGTGCCTTCAGAGAACCTCAAGCTACAAGCGCCTGGGGCCCTGGACTTTTCGAACGTATAGCACGCAAACTACGCGTCGAGAAGGAGCTACGGTTGAACCAAGTCGCCAGAGCCTGCAACGTTTCTCATCAGCTCAATGGTTGAGTTACCATTGAGAACCTCGCTCCATCTATAATAATGTTCACAAATGCAGCGAACCTTCGGGATAAGCCCAAGCCGCTGATGCCTCGCGTCGGGCTTGTCTCAGCACTCTATTTCCGGATACTGCCTACCCACTGGTTCCATGTTCCCCGCACAAGTTCTCGTCACGATTTCCTGCAAGAAAGGATCAAGTCAGGATCAAGCACCTCAAGTTACAAGCGCCTGTGGGCTTGGATTTTGGGTGTTCTGGAACCCAGAAGAGATTGGAACGTACGGCTTTTGAGTTCGTCCGTGCGAGTCGATGCTGATCATGTATTGTCGTTTCCTAGGTATTCGGCCAGATGGACTGTCGAGTATGGGCTGAGCAGCGAGGGCCCTGACGCACCCACCAATCCTAATACCGATAGCTGTGGGTTTGAGCCATACAACCTCACATCGGTCGAATACGCGAGGACTTTCGAGGTCGTCGAAACGGTTTGAAATAAGTGATGAGCGCTATGTTCTCGAGTCTTATATAGTTTGTAACCGTTCCGGTGCCGTAGAATCTTAAAATTCAAGTATTGAAGACTTCAATTCGGGCGTTAGAACACTCTGCAGGTCCAATGGAAAACTTATTCGTCGCATTGCATTGCGTTTACTCGTCGTAAATTAAACTCTTTTAGTCGCCACAAAACAACTGCGGACCTCCTAGATCACTCCAGCGAAAATGACTGCGGAAGTAGCCCATTTTTATTCGCAATCACGAGAAAACAAACAATGCCCGCTCACCTTCACAGTCGTTCCTTGGCGCTGTAGCGTCACCAGAACATGGATCTCCTTGCCAGGCTGGAGCTCATGCTCAATTTGCGCGTGCGCCGGTCTTCCAGCTGGCATGTTGATCTAACAACAGCAAAAAATGTTTGCCAGTGAGCTATTATCTCCGGCACGGGCGTACCAAATAGAAAAAAACGCACCGCTCAGCGACTTCCAGTTGGGTGACTAGTATCGGCGTGCAGTGAGGATAGAGAGCAAAGCACCCACTGAATTGGATCCGAAGGTCTTTCTTTCTTCAGGAGATTCAAGGGTAGATGCGGTCGCGCGTCCAAGTTTTGTGGTTGCAGGCAGGTCAAGGACCTCGACTTGACCTCGAATGGCATCATACGGCCGGCACCGTCGGCTCCGAGATTTTACAGTTCGACCAAAATAATCGGTGCTTTCCCCGCCAACAAACACTTCCACCCCCTGGCCTGAATGAATAATGAGCGAATTTGCGTTATGGCGGAGTAAGATTGCTATCGGGTGTAACCAGAGTCAGCTTGGCCCTATAGGCTATAAAGCATCAAGAAAGAGTGCTGTTGACAAGCTGTTGATGAAGTTCTCCGCAAGCGCGATGAAGAACTTTGAAAATCGGTGCCTCCGATCGACCTGCGCGCGACCAATTACATCCTGCTCAATATTCATCTGTCTGAAACCGGTTAGCTAGAATTTCTCATCGCTCCTAATAATCCGAAACAGTGAAAATGTCACCAGTAGAGAAGGATACAGTTCAGCATACCAAACAAATATACAAGACACTTCTCGTCGGCGTAATCCATGTGCTTGAAAGTCAATCGGCCTCAACCTCGAGGACTGCTTTCTCCTCCTCCCGTCCGCTGCGTGCTTCGAGAAAGGACCTGTATCTCTCGTCGGCGTCTGGCCCAACCATCAACGCATGCAACTCCTCCATCGCCCTGGCCACCTTCACCTCGTCCCCAAATATCCGCGCAAGCGCTCTGAGCCTGCGTTCGTGCAGACGGTCACGAGCGGAGCCAGCTGGGTCCGCATCTGGCACCACGACCCCCCCAGGAGGCGGGTATTCCCAGCGCAGCACGAACGTACGCAGGCCGCGGATCCTCAAGAGACTGCGCCACCACTCGCTGTTCATATCCTCGAGAATAATGTCCCCGGGGCGATACTGGAAGTCGAGGGTAAGGTCAGCGAGCCCCGCCCCCTCCAACAACCGACACATCGCCCTCCACTGTTCTTCCCCTCCATAATCCACCCGCACCCGCACGCTGCGGATATTCGAGAGGCTATACAACCCCAAGCCGCCCAAAACAACAGCGCGGAAGGACCACAGGTCGAACTGGAACGTGTTGCGCTGGTGCATCACCGGAAGCGCCTCGGTGTAGACCTGCCGGCAGGTGCGCAGAAGAGCGACAGGGAGATCGCGGTTGGCACTGTCCACGCCAACCGCGTAGCGCCCTTCTTCCCAGTCCGGAAACAGGTCCATCGCAAGGACGCGCCGGCCCAGCGCCGTCTCGAATATGAGCTGACGGAGCTCTGGGGGGAGGCTGAGCAAAAGACAGTTTTCCGGCTGGGCTTTTATCTTGCTCTGGCGTAGATGAATATCGATGCGGTCGGTGGGCAGTGGGTGCGGATCTGCGAGGGGTATTGCTTCGAAGACGCCACCGCAGCGCCCGCGTGTAGCGTCCCGCCGCCTCAAGTAGAAAATACAAGGCGCGCAGAGTAATCGCGCAAGCCACCATCCCGCAGTGGTCGCCGCCTTTTTGAGAGTTCTTTTCCTCTCTTCGGGTACACGCATGTCGGTTTCGTATCGTGCCTGCGATTTCTGCTCAGCGATTTGTGCAATGTTGGCGCGAATCTTGACTGCCGTGAGGCCACGCGACAATGGATGACGTAATCACTCGCCTCACTTATTGTTAGCTGAGGCAAGACGAGCTTGCGAGTCTGCCTCAGTGTTAGGCAAGGTAGATTAGATTAGATAGGACCATCATACACAGCCACCTGTCATTGCTCTTTGCTCCCGCTCGTCTACGCGCTGCACCAAAGACCTCTTTTCCTCGTGTCTATGCATTCATATCCTCTCAATTCTTTTGCCCCACCCTCCCATCCCTGTTTTTGTAGCTCACGCTAGGGTAGCTACGGGTCTCGCTTCACATTTCATCCCTGACCCGGGTTGCCTTCTGCGTACGGGTTTGGCCGTGTCCGCTAGCCATCTTTTCCCGCCTCGGAAAATTCCGCATCAGCTTTTTGGCTATGCTCATTTCCCCCGAGTCGGGCGGCCACGACCAAGCCCCCCCCACACCCACACACACCTTCGCATCACATCTCTATATCAGCAGCGGCCATTGCGTAAATATCTAGATTATTTATACATCTAGATATTCACTCTTTCCTTCATCTCCCAGGTCCGACGTACTAATCGGTACCTACCTTGCCGCAAAACCTCATCCATCCATCCTTTTATCCACCCTCTCCCCACTCACCAACCATACATGACGATATGGGGATCCTTCCCCCAGAATGCTGCCAATGCCGAAGTGGACGGTGCATCGGCAAGCCTCGTCATTACTCGAGTCTCGGACTCGCTTAAATTGCTGAGTCTGCCAACTCTGACTACTCTAGTAGATACTCGTGCTTTCCCCGCCAACAAGCACTTCCACCCCTCGCCTGAATGAATAATGAACGAATTTGCGTTATGGCGGAGTAAGATTGCTATCGGGTGTAACCAGAGTCAGCTTGGCCCAATTGGCTATAAAGTATCAAGAAAGAGTGCTGTTGACAAGCTGTTGATGGTTCTCCATAGCGCGATTAAGAAAATCGGCGACTCCGATGGACCTGCGCGCGACCAATTAAATATTCATCTGTCTGAAACCGGTTAGCTAGAATTTCTCATCGCTCCTAATAATCCGAAACAGTAAAAATGTCACCAGTAGAGAAGGATACAGTTCAGTGTACCTACCAAAAAATATACAAGACACTTCTCGTCGGCGTAATCCATGTGCTTGAAAGTCAATCGGTCCCAACCTCAAGGACTGCTTTCTCCTCCTCCCGTCCACTACGTGCTTCGAGAAAGGACCTGTATCTCTCGTCGGCGTCTGGCCCAACCATCAACGCATGCAACTCCTCCATAGCCCTGCCCATCTCCGCTTCGTCCCCAAAAATGAGGCTATTCTGTTGGACCCTGAGCGCGTGCAGACGGTCACGAGCGGGGCCAGCCGGGTACGCATCTAGCACCGCGATCCCCCCAGGAGGCGGGTATTCCCAGCGCAGGACGAACGTACGCAGGCCGCGGATCCTCAGCAGACTGCACCACCACTCGCTGTCCATATCATCGAGAATATTTTCGTCAGGTCGATATCGGAAGTCGAGGACAAGGTCAGCGAGCCCCGCCCCCTCCAACAGCCGACACATCGCCGCCCACCACTCCTTCCAGTCATGATCGATCCGCACCCGCACACTGCGTATATTCGGGAGGCTATACAGACCCAAGCCGCCCAAAACGACAGCGCGGAAGGACCACAGGTCGAACTGGAACGTGTTGCGGTGGTGCAGCACCGGAAGCGCCTCGATGTAGACCTGCCGGCAGGTGCGCAGAAGCGCGACAGGGAGATCGCGGTTGGCGCTATCTACGACAACCACGTAGCGCCCTTCATATTCGCTCCAGTCCGGAAACAAGCCCAGCGCAAGTAGGCGCCGGCCCAGCGCCGCCTCGAATATGAGCTGACGGAGCTCTAGGGGGAGGCTGAGCAAAAGACAATTTTCCGGTTGGGCTTTTATCTCGCTTTGACGTCGATGAATATCGATGCGGTCGGTGGGCAGTGGGTGCGGATCTGCGGGGCGTATTGCTTCGAAGACGCCACCGCAGCCCCCGCGTGCGTTCCGAGTCATGATCAAGTAGATAACCAAAGGCGCGCAGAGCAATCGCACAAGCCACAATCCCGCATTGGTCGCCGCCTTTTTGAGAGCTCTTTTCCTCTCTTCCGATACAGGCATGTCGGTTTCGTATCGTGCGTACGATTTCTGCTCAGCGCGTTGTGAGGTCTGGCGCGAATGTTGCTACGCGACAATGGATGACGTAATCAACGCGCCTCCAAACCTCATCCATCTATCCATCCTTTTATTCACCCCCCTCCCAACTCACTAACCATACATGTCGATATGCACAATGCCCATAGGATATAGATAGATAGATAGGTGGTGTGTTTATTATGTACTTGGGGGTAATGTATGTGTGCGTGTGGGCGTAATGTACCGACGTCGGCGTAATATACGGACGGAGGGGACCACGTCGCATGCGTGGGTAGGTGCATAACCAAATGGAATTGGGTTGGTACAGTGGTGTCGCATGGATGGGATGGGATGACATGCATGCGCGCGAATGGGGGTAGGCGCCACACACGATGGCGGGGCGGGGGTGGGTGACACGTACGGGACGGGGGAAACAACGTACGGGGCGGGGCGACACACGACGGCAGGGGGGTTCCAGGTGACATAACCACAGAACGAGATAGCAAAAAAGACGAAAAAGGAAGGAAAAGAAACAGTCGCCCAGGCATATATAATCGGATCCAAGAGAGAAAAATCGAGGCAAGGAGTGTGTGCTGTGTGCTGAGGAGGGGTTACGGTTACGCAAGCGAGAGTCGGGAGTCGGGGTACAGTCAAACGAGAGTCGAGAGTCGGGAGTACGCAAGCGAGAGTCGAGTCGAGTCGAAGTCGAAAAGCGCGCGCCTTACGGACTCGACGAAAACCGCGACACCACCACCGCCAGCGCAATCAGCAAGCCCCAGCGCCACTTCTCCCACAGCACGCGCCCGAGCGACGGGCCCCACCCTTCCACGGGCACAAGCTTGTCCGTGCCCGTGCCCGACACGAGCGCCTTGTCCGTGCCCGCGTGCGTGCCCGACGCGGAGGTGGCGGCGGAGGTGGCGGTGGGCGCGGCGGCGGGGAGCGTGAAGACGGGCTGCTGCGGCGGCGGCGCGCTGGCGGTGGGGCCCATATTGGGGAGGTCGCGGATCTGGGGAGCGGAGTACTAAGAGGGAGGAGGGTTAGTTAGTTTGGGTGCGAGGAGGAAGAGGGAGGAAGGGTGAGGGAAGACGCTCTCCAGGCGCTGAAGGAGCGGGAAGGGCAGGGGAAGAGGTAAGGCGATCAATGGCGAAGAGAAGGAAGCGACGCCGGCAAAGCGTCGAAGCAAAGGGGAGGGAGGGCGAGGGAGGCGAGGATAGGCGAAGAGAGCGACGTCGTCAAAGCGCCGACGGAGTGGGAAGAGGGCGGAGGGTGAAAGCAGGGGGGGGGAAGAGTGATGAGAAGGAAGCGAGGCCGTCAAAGCGCCAACGAAGAGGAAAGAGGCGGAGGAGGAAGTACAAAGAGTGGGCGAGACGCTCCCCAGGCGCCGAAGGAGGGGGACGTAGCAAAGGGGAGCAAAGATGAGAAGAGCAAGGCCAAAGCGCCGCCGGAGGGCCAAGGGCGCAAAACTGCCAGAACGAAGAGCACTGAGCAAAAAAGCCGACAGAACGCGAACGGGGAGGACGCCCTTCCTTCCCATCCCCTCCCATTCCATTCGCGATCCTTGCTCCTCAAGCACGACGAACGCAGCGCAACGCAATCCCCCGCGCGCCACCGAACTCAACGCAGCACAATGCGTCCTCCAACGCCCCCAACAAACTCTAAAACCCCGCACCACAAAAAACCCCAAAAGCCCCCCCCCCCCAAAAAAAAAAAAAAAAAAACCCCAAAAAAACCCCACAAAGAAAACTCGCATCCCAAGAAAGAAAAAAAAGAAAAAAAAACCCGCAAAAAAACGCACCTCCGGAAACGCCTCCCGAAACCTTGCGCTCGCCACATTCCACGCATGGCTGCGCGCAGCGAACACGCGTTTGTGCGCATCGCTCGCGCTGACGGAGCCCGTCGTCATCTCGTCGGAGAGCATGAAGGAGAGGAGGCCGGTCAGGCTGGGGAGGGACGTCAGTACCGCGAACGAATAAAACGGGCGGGGACGGGCGGGGTTAGTGATGGGAACAAAAATGGCATTTGCATGCAAGGGTGGTGGGGGAGGAAGAGAAAAACACTTAGAGAGAGGAGGTGGGAAGGTGGAAGGGTGAGGACAAAGAGGGGGACGGGCGGTACGAGCAAAGCCAGAAAACGAACGCGCCCGCCCCGACGGTGGCTCAATGGCCTCTCGACGTGCGACAAAGGCGCCGCGGCGGACGACGCCTCAACGTGCCGACGACCCCGCTGACCCCAGGACGACAGATGGCCGGCCCACGCGACGGAATGAGGGTGCGCACGCTTCGCACTCCAGCCACCGTAAGCCTCGCCCTCTGACCAGGATCGCTCTCAAGCCGTCGTGCGCCGGAGCGAAACGGTCTAGCCGCCGGGAGCAAAACGCGACGCACTCGCGACCTCCCTGACTCTCACAGGAGCGCGCTCTCGCGACCTCCTGCATCTCGCAAGTGCAGCGCCCAGATCCAACCTGGCGCGCGCGGTCTCCACCGAAGGAAGCAAGCCGCAGACAGACACATATTTACGCCCAATCGCGCCATTGGGAAGCGCGCACCCGACGAATGCGCCCGCCGCGCGCGTTGACCCTACGAAGGCACTGGCAAGAGCGCACCCGACAAAAGCAGCAGCACATTGTCGTGCCCCCCACCGAATCGGCGTTGTCGCGCCCAACGTCGACGGATTGCAAATAGCAGGCGCAAGTAGCGACAAACGAGCTACACATCTGCCGACAATGCAGACCATGCAAACGACAAGAACGTGGATGCATGCCCCACGACCATCCTCCGAGTGGGAGGAGGCGAGCATCACCAAACGCAAGCATCGCCGCATGCCTCACTACGTGCTTGAATGGGTGTCGCGCGCTGCCCCACCACCGAGCAGGAGCAGGGTATCCGGGCTCGCCCAGCCGAGTGTCATGGGCGCTCTTTCCGCCTCCATTGGGATGGGTGGCGCACCATCTGCCCGCCATCCTCGCGGCCGCCGCGGAAGACACCCATCGACCGCGCACACATCCATCCGATTCGCACTGCATGCAGCACGCTGTGCCACTCGTCATATCCGCCGCTTTGACCACCCCCGCTCGCCCAAGAGCCACCCACCCACGCCACACCCAAAAGAACAAGAACAAGGACCGAATTGATCAAAGAGGAGCCACTCACATCGTCGCTACGCTCCATGCAGGATTCCACTGCAATCATATATATGCATCAGCGCACGCCCCAACGCGGGAACAAAAGAACGAGCACGCACAGTCCCGGGGTGGAAGTCGGACATGGAGAAGCATATCTTTTTGTCGGGGTGGAAGCGGCCGGATGGGGTGAGCATCTGGTGCGATGTCGTAGTCAGCTACGGGTTCTCCAAGTACACTTCGCTTGTATGCACTCGCCTTGATGCCGGGTGGCTTGAAGGGATACTCTGCGGGGAACTGCAGCACGCCGTGGTACTCCCCTCCTGCGAACGGCGTATCCGACGGTCCGCGCTAAAGGATAGTCATGTCAGTCACCATACACATTCAATCCCGGGGTGGGTAAGCGCACGATAAGGAAGTTCCCTGCACATCCAGTCAGTCGGTGATTCACATCCACAGTAAAGTAAAGGCGCACATGTGAGGATGTTCTTTTCGTCGGGGGCGGCCCACACGAATGGCGGCGGCTCCTTTTGCATCGAGACGTATTCTTTTGAGAGGCGCTTGTACGCAGCTTTGCTGGCCATGGCGATTGCTTGTGTGGAGACGAGGGAGATGGTAAGCGGCCACGTGCGGAGAAAGCGGAGAAAGGTGTGTGTGACTGCGTGACTCAGTCGAGCTTTTGACCAGCCTTCAAATTCAGGCTTCAAGAGCCTTTGACTCCGAGTCGGACTCCTGCCTGGCAATCTCTATCTCCCCGCTTTGCAGTCCTAGCGCTGTGCAGCTTGATCGCCGGATTTCTCAGAGAGAGCGTCAAACAAACGATTAAATTGAAACTCCTTATGGTTTTGCCTCCAGATAGTATCCGCGTCGGTAGCGGCCGGCCTCGCATTGCGGCCCCGAGAGGGACTGCATCGTCTCTGGCAGTGCCTCCTAGGATACATGGACCGGGGACCACATACGGCTTACCTCAAGCCGTTCTCCTCGGACTGCAGAGTCCGCTGTCGTCGTCTATCAGGTGGGCACCGTTTGACGGGACCGGTGACCAGTACCCCATCTCAAGATCTCACCAGTGGCAGTATCCACCACAATCTCCTAGGCAACACCCCGCGCCTCGTCGACACAGGTATCTCCTCTGACTCTTCTGACTATTCCACCATTTACTTTGTCATTCACTAATAAGCGCTGTGCATGTGCCCCGCCACCACTACCAGTGTTGAGTGAGAGTTATATACGCGCCACTTACAAGTTCACCGGCGACCACCAGTGGCTATCAGCAGCTGGTGATGGATAACGGTTGATAAGATAAACCACCTTTGATCAGGATAAGAAGCAGGATAAATTGTGAGCCCAACTAGGTCCCCTTTTGGAACGTGCCGGGTTGTAGTCTACTCGTACATGTGAGCCCAACTACATATTCAACTACGCTCAGTGTCGATCTCCCATCACTCGTCCCAATTGCGCAAGGCAACCAACTCTAGTGGTTTTCGCCAGCAGCCAGAGCATCCAGTTACATTTGTTTCATCATTTGTGAGATGCAATAGAAACCAGAAATAACTGCGGGTTCCCATTGGCAATTATCGTTTATGGCACGCAAAAAAAAAAAAAAAAAAAAAAGTATTAGGGCCAAGAACGAGTCAGAAATCACTGGATACCTTGTCAATATCACTTCCTTCATCAGTATTCCTTTTATTGAATGCCAGTAGCTTTCGCGAGTTACTCATGGTTATTTTCCCTATAAGCGAATATATACCCAGTGGATCTCTTCCGCGGTGTATCCTACAGCGTCTAATAACTTCCATGAGTCTTTAGTGATCTCCATGAATTTTCCATTGCCTTATATTGTGTCAGCAAACGGTGGTTGCCCGTGGTTCCCAGGGGTTTTTTCCCCTCTCTAATAGCATTGTGAGGCCAAAGTGTGATTTATTGGACATACAATGACCATAAAGATTACGGTGACTTAAGAGACCGAAGCTAGCGAAAGCCGATGGTTCTCATTGGTTTTTTGATGAGAACAAATGCCATCAGATACTAACAGCGGCCAGTAGGATCTACTGCCAAAGTGGAGCTATTTTTATTTGCAGGTTTGGTGGTTCTCAGCCAGTGGAGACCAGCGGCGATCCCAAAACCTCAATGGCGGCTACTGCGAGCCTTCGGCCCGTACTCACTCATGCACTCTGCGTATATTACTGGGTAGTGGTCCGGTTCAGAAATCGGTTCGAATGGTTCGAAATACTTACTTACCTTAACATGCCTTTAAATTTGGTGTGTGGTGGCGTTCGACTCGCGACTAGGATTGTTCAGTTGTTAAAAATAGGTGACACGATTTCTCCTCCTCTTGCGCCAACCTTGTTCTACTAGGGGTGCTCAATTCTACCCGGTCAGGTTGTTCAAAATAAAATAGAAAAATAGACACAAGCAATAATCACTCTCCATCTCCAATCATTTGGAGACGCGTCTACGCTCATCAAACTCATTCCGGGCCGGCTATGTCCCTGAGCTACTCTATGACCCCACTGGAAGTGGTTCAACTGATTTAAACCTAAACAGGAGACCATTTGCTTGCAATTTCGGCTCAAAACACCAATTTTCTGTTGTAAATCATCTCTTCTGAGCGGAGAATATTTTATTGAAGGTCCCTTTTTTGTTCAGAGACTTCCAGAATTCTTCCGAGCAAGAATCTGCAAGCTACTGTCGAGCCGAGGCAGTAAATAGCCCGCCGAAGCTATCATTGATATTTGCTTGCCTCTATTTTTCATTTTATTTTAAACGACCTGACCGGGTCGACCTAAGAAACGAGCACCCCTACTGGCTGTTGATATAGAAACCATGAATGTCACTGTGGCTCTTTTTGGCGGTTCCTGATGGAGTCCATTTGGGAATCCGAAATGCCCTCGTTTTTAAGTGATCGGCGGCACATGAGGTAGGTAGGTAGGTAGGTAGGTAGGTAGGTATTACACGGCACGGTCCCGCTTAGGAACGCCGGTTTGGGGAAGTATCCCGGCATACTACAGGTATTATGTACGCCATTGTTCCGCGCCTCCATTAGTCTCCCGAGCCGAGCTCACGCACCCAGTTTCCCGTCACGCTGTAGAACCCAGTCGACCAGTAAAAGCAAAGTAGTGAAACAAAACATGAGTACCTTTAACCCAATGCCTTAGTCGTAGCGTTTCCGGTGCGGGAGGCTTGTCTTTTCGTGGTTCACAACGTCCTTGAATCAAATAAACCTTTCTGATAAATCGACGATACCTTGAATCCATAGGAGCATGGGCTTCATCATATAATCCAATCGGTCAAAGGAGTTGTAATCTTCATGGCGGTATTTCCACAGACCACGAAGTCGCTCGACGGTGAGCTGGTCCCCAAGCCATGGGATGACCCGTTCAAGCGCAGTCTTCCTTTGCTCGTCCTCGGTGTCTAGATGAAGCTGACGGAAAAATTGATGCATTGCGCGCACAACACCATCGTAACTGGCCACCTCGAAGGACTCGGTACCCAGAATAAAATCATGGGTTGCATTCTCTGGACCGGTTTGTAGTTTGTGTACCGGTGGCGGAGGGTCCAGTGCAGCAGTGCCATGCCCGGGGTAATCAGCGAACTCGGGGCTGTCAAGCAGAAGTCGCAGAACAAAGTGTGTATTTTGGGCCTCCATTCGTGCATCCGCAGCTGGATCCCCGTAGAGCACATCAGCAAAATCGAACATTTCGCTGCAGGCTAATGCGCGGTGAACCTGGAGGAGCCGGTTCGCTTGTAGTGAAAGAGCGGCGCGTGCGGGAAGAATCCAGATAGTACCCGCAACACCACTAACAAAATGGCTTTGGTTGTGGAGGCGTTGGGAGAAAACTCGAAGCGGAAAGTCCGCATTGTCGTGTGAAATGCTGAATGGGGATTTCTGGATTCTGGCCCTAACATCCTGCATGGCGCTGTCCGATAGCTGCCCATAGGCGTTTGCTGTCCATTTATGGCTCATGGTTATGCCGAGTAGATGGAGTGCATCAAATGCTCGAGCAGAAAGCCCGCATGCTTTCAAATAAATTGCCCAGAGCTTTGAGATCCTGGCACGTCGATGCGATCTGGTGTATTGGATCTGCGAAATAATATTGAGGATGACCTGCACCATCTGAGTATGCGCGTCGAATATACATGTGATTTACATACCATTTCGGGATCCTTTTCTTTATTCCGTGACTCCTGCAATGCAGAGTATGCAGAATGGCGTAGCAAACTCCAAAGTGTTGGATTGCGGCGCTTTACTCGGGACTTGAATTCGTTGAAATCAAAACTAGTCAAATGCTCTTCCGAGAGCTCCTTGGGGGGTGATAAAAATAACGGGGCAGAGAGCTTTATTTCGCGCTCAATGCAGCTCGAAACACAACTGTTGGCGAATTTCTCCAGAACCAGCCGCGCTCCTGCAGGTCGGGCACCCTGCCGCGAACCAGAACGTCTCGGAGGTCTATGCCAGCGCTCCAGAATCTGCGGTAGTTCGTCGCTGACCATCAGCGCTGTACGGTGGTACCGAACTTTCGCATTGGCGTGACATGCTGCATTTCCCCAGCTGAGGGAATCCAAAAAGTGTGGAAGAGCAAGTCCCTGGGACGACATACAGTCAAGGACTGTCAAGACTTTAGCAAGTATATCTGTTCCGGCAAGTCTAGCCTTCATTTGGCGTGTAACTGCAAGCTGGATTGGGTCGTGTGGGTCATCCGAGTCGTCGGTGTCGGAGATGTCTCCGCTACAGTCATCAGGCTCGTCATCCACATGCTCGAGCGAGTCGTCGAGCTCGAAGTCTGGGTCCTCGTAGTAGAGAAACTCGTAGTCCTCGTCCGCCATAGGCGCTGGGGATAGGAGGCGATCTTAATCTTATCGGACTGATCTATGTGACTGATGTGACAAAATGGCTCGTTCGCATGGTTTCTATACGAGATGCACCAGATCTTAGGGTGGTAGTTCCGCACATCTTTTTCATCATTTGATCTGCCTCAAATTTGGAACTCCGCCACCCGGAGATCTGGAGCCGAGATTAGGTGCGTCCACAGACTGTCCACAGTCCTAGTCTCGTTCCCGCCGTTATAGGGCAGTCGCTCGCTTCGCGGGCAGAGAGCGGTCCTCCGGACCGGGCGGAAAGATCCGAGGCAGAATTTTGATGAAGTATGTCAAGTCAGCACTGCCCTATAACGTCTGGTGCAACTCGTATAGAAAACGGGCGATCGTGTCACGCTTTTTTTAACCCACTTCGTTTTCCAACTTCTCCGCAATTTATGGTCTCAAGCCACTTTCTATTATACTACGCTACATATTCCATTAATTTTGGTACCCATATTTAGTACACATGGCCCTCCGGTGCACTCAGAATTAAAAATAGATCAGGACTGTATAAATATCGGTTTACAGTGGACTGTTGAGCCTGAAAATTATTTTCATAGCCCTAGCATCATTGGTTCGTCATTATACACAAAATAGAGCCTGCTCAAAAGCTGTAGAGTCGGCGGAACCTATTGTTTGAGGAAGTGATCAAAATGTTGACTTGTTGAATCTCACTCATCTGTGGTGTTTTTCGAGCATTTATTTCCCCCAATGACATCCAGGTTGCTTTCTAAATGAATCTGAAGTATAATTTCTGAGTCCGTGTCTGTACATTGCCTATATTATCAAGAACTGAGGGCAATAGGGAGGTGTGACATTTGTGACGAGATAAGAGCGATCGCCTGTTTGCTACGCGAGATACACCAGATGTTAGGGTATGGGTTCCGGTGTGTCTTTTTCATCATTTTTCTGCCTCAGATTTTAAACTCCGCCCATACCCGAAAATCTGGAGCCGAGATTACCACAGTCCCGACAAGTACGGGGTGCGTCCCGTGAGAGACTTTCGTCATAAAATTACCACATTTGGATCGATTTTGAAAAGAGAGTCTTTGCTAGCCGCCCATTTTTTGCATGTTTCCCTGCTTCTGTCTCCTTCGGTTCTTTTTTGTGTGCTGTGTGCGCTTACAAGGCGGATTTCCACAGGGCTATCAGATTCTGACAGGCTATAAAACCCTCGAATGGCACGCACCCAAGCCGTTCAACTCAGCTCTCATCTGCTTACTCGGGGCCGCCACTTCAGATGCCCCGCACTTCCGAATCTCGCAATGTCAATGCCCTTGCAATCGCTTCCGGTGTTGCCGCCATTGCAATTGCTGTAGCAGCTACGGCTGCAGAATTTATGCCGTTTCCATACATCCACCAATTGTCTTCATTGGCATCGTCGATCATGAACAGTATTCAGGTAGAGTTCCTCACTGGTCATATTCACCAACTAGGCGCTCACTAATTCAGCATCCAGGCCGTAAAGAACAACAAAGCGGCATTCAAACGTCTTACCACCGATGCCTATGAACTAGTCCTTGCAATCAAAAGTATGGCTGATGAGGGACGAACGATCTCGTTTTTCCTCAAACGAAATCTGGAAGACTTGGTTGCGTACGTCTCTTTGCCTTCATTTCTTTGGTCCCGCCCGTAAATTTCTGCTATGTTAGGACGTTCACTGAGATCAATGACTTTGCTCTCCGACATACGGGCCGTGGATATTTGCATCGTCTTATCAGTCGTTCAGCCGACGCCGAAGAAATCAAGGAGTTCCAGGCACGAATCAGCCAATCGCTCACCGTCTTCGAGGTATTTCCGCCACCTTTTCACCAACTTAGGCTCACGAGTCCGTAGCTCAAGACCATGATCCGAACTCATGAGAATATTGTGGAAATGAAGGAAGAACTGCATCTCTTGAGCCTGGAACGGCGAGACCCGCCCGCAGCGCCAGCTGCTTCACCCATTGCCTCCTACGCTACCAACGCTGCCTCTGTCTTTCCTTAATGGGACCGCGCTACGACCAACCTACGTACCTTAGACTTCCTCCGATTCTCCGTTCCCCGAATTATAATTTCAGGCGAATTTTACTTCGTGTACAATTAGCTGGCTTGGACTTTGTTTCGTCTATTGAAAAGTGCTGTGATTTGACTTGGATTCAACGGCTTTTTCCAGGCTGGCTAGAATTGGTTGGTTCAACTTGTCGCTGAAGACCTTCCTATGTTTAACACCCCGTTTTCTGCACCCTTTCTATCACCCTCCGAGTCATGAATACTTACTTTAACATGACTTTAAATTAGTGTGTGGTGGCGTTCGACTCGCGACTCGGATTGTTCAATAGCTAAAAATAGGTGACAGGATTTCTCCTCTCCCGCGCCAACCTTGCCTAACTCCCTCTTGTTCTATTGGCTATTGATATAGAAAGCAGGAATGTATTATATCACTGTGGCTCTTTTTGGCGGTTCCTGGTGATGGCGCATCAAGAGGCAGTGCACCGTGACTTTGATGCGACTTCGACTGCAAACTTGTGCGAACCTCCCAAAATTTTTTATAGATAAAACAAAGTGACGAAGTAAAATTGGCACCAGTGCTAGTTGGAATTATAATTCGGGGAACGGAGGGGGTCTAAAGTACGTAGGTTGGTCGTATTATCAGCGCGATCCCATCAAGGAACAACAGAAGCGCGGGCGGCGTTGGTAGATGGGTGAAGCAGCTGGCGCTGCAGGTGGGTCTTGCCGTTCCAAGCTCAAGAGACGCAGTTCTTCCCTCATTTCCACAATATTCTCATGAGTTCGGATCATGGTCTTGAGCTATGGACTGGTGAGCCTAAGCTTGTGAAGAGGCGGCAGAAATACCTCGAAGACAGTGAGCGATTGGCTGATTCACGCCTGGAACTCCTTGATTTCTGCAGCGTCGGCTGAACGACTGATAAGACGATGCAAAAATCCACGAGATGTATGTCGGAGAGCGAAGTCATTGATCTCAGTGAACGTCCTAACATAGCAGAAAAATTACGGGCGGGACCAAAGAAATGAAGGCAAAGGGACGTACGCAACCAAGTCTTCTAGATTTCGTTTGAGGAGAAACGAGATCGTTCGTCCTTCATCAGCCATACTTTTCACTGCGAGGACTAGTTCATAGGCATCGGTTGCAAGCCTCTCGAACGCCGCTTTGTTGTCCTTTACAGCCTAGACGCTGAATTACCGAACACCTAGTTGGCGAATATGACCAGCGGGAACGCTACCTGAATACTGTTCAAAATCGACGATGCCAACGAAGACAACTGGTGGATGTATGGAAACGGGGCAAATTCTGCAGCCGTAGCTGCTACCGAAATCGCGGTGGCGGCAACACAGAAAGCGATTGCAAGGGCATTGGCATTGCGAGATTCAGAAGTGTGCGGCATCTAAAGTGGCGGCTCCAAGTAAGCAGATGAGAGCTGAGGAGTTGAGCGGCTTGGGTGCGTGCCATTCCAGGGTTTTATAGCCTGTCCGCCTTGTATGCGCACACAGCACACAAAAGCGATTGAAGGAGACAGAAGCAGGGAAACACGCAGTAAATGGGCGGCTAGCAGGAGGGAGCCCATGAATAACCACGAAGAAGGTGATCCGAGCAGGATAGCTCAGGGTACGATTCATTCGAGATGTTTAAATGAAATGCTGAGATGAAGCCCAAGCGCACTGCCTCTTGATGCGCCATCATCTGGAAACGGAGACGATAAAGGGCCACAGCTATATCGTAAGGATGACAGGATGACGGGATGACGACATTTTCAAATGAAAGCAATCCCGAAGAGGAATTGATTCAGATATATCCACATAAATTGCAAGAAGGCATTGGGAAATAATGGCCTGGCCGCCTCAAATTTTCGACAAGCCAATGAAAACTAAATCTTGTGGCACCGACGACTGACGTGTTGTATGGAACAACAAACTTTGAGGACAAGAAACAGGTGTGTCAGTAGGTTTCTACCCAGTTTCGAATGAATATGGATGCACACCGTGTGCTGTCAGGTGCTTCATACTCTTCCTATGCACCGTGGTTTGTGCGCGACTTTTTGGAGCACGACCGTGCCCCGAAATAGAAAAAAAGAAGCAGACCGACAGGCTGTGAAAGGAAGGCACCCTGAGTGACGATGGCGAGATACGCTCCGAAACATGGCTCTTTGACGCAGTTTCGAGGTTCAGTGGATACAGAGTAGGAACGTTTAAGATGAATACAGGATTGCTGTCGGAAATATTCGGCGCCGATGTGACTGTGATGTTACTAAGTGACAAAGTTGAAAGACCTCTCGGCCGAAAGTATTTGTAAACAACATACCCACATTTTCATCAAATCACAAAACCCGTCTCAAATGGCCTCCACAGTCCGAATCATGGGAGAGAGAGAGAGAGAGAGAGAGAGAGAGAGGAAGTGGGAAGAAAGTGGAAGGGCACTGGATGGGTGAGGACAAGGAGGGGGATGGGCGGTAGTAGTACGAGCAAACACAGAGAACGAACGCCCCGCCCTGACGGTGGCTCCTGAGAAGCGGGACGAGCGGTGCTCACGAGCGCGGACGACGACACCACAGGACGGCCGGTACACGCCAGGCGCCCGCTCCAGCGGTCCACCGTACCACACTATGGCCATGGGCCCACCGCGGCAAACGAGGCGCCTCGCGAAGCGCGCCGTCATCCATCTTGCGAAAAGCGTTGTCATCCATCTCGCAAAAAAGCGCCGTCGTCCCCCTCACCCACCCTAGGAGTGCGCGCGAGTCCCGAGTGTCCCAGCCACACATTGTGGAACTGTGGCTCGTGCCCTCCGCCGACCACCGCCGCAGCCGACCCACAGCAGAGCCCACCTCAAGCGCGCCCGCCGCCACACCTCATAAGCGGGATAACGACATACGTCGGCACCCTAGGACCACGCACAAGCCGCCTCGACGTGCGACAACGGCACCTCAAGGTGCGACAGCGGCCTCTCGACGTGCGACAAAGGCGCCGCGGCGGAGCCGACGACCCGGCTGACCCCAGGACGACGGATGGCCGGCCCACGCGACGGAATGAGGGTGCGCACGCTTCCGCAGGCCTCGTCCTCCGGCCAGGATCGCTCTCAAGCCGTCGCGCGCCGGAGCGAACGGTCTCGCTTCCCACTCAAGCCGCCGGGAGCAAAACGCGGCGCAATCTCCAGCACTCGCGACCTCACCTGACTCTCGCAAGAGCGCGCGCTCCCTGCCTCTCGCGACCTCCTGCCTCTCGCCTCTCGCAAGTGCCGCCATCCGCACAGCGTCCGGATCCAACCTGGCGCGCGCACCCGACAAAAGCGCCAGCGGATTGTCGTGCCCGCGCCGAATCGGCCCGCGTGGCGCCCATGGTCGACGGATTGCAAATAGCAGGCGCAAGTAGCGACAAACGAGCTACACATCTCCCGACAATGCAGACCATGCAAACGACAAGAACGTGGATGCATGCCCCACGACCATCCTCTGAGTGGGAGGAGGCGAGCATCACCAAACGCAAGCATCGCCGCATGCCTCGCTACGTGCTTGAATGGGCGTCGCGCGCTGCCCCACCACCGAGCAGGAGCAGGGTATCCGGGCTCGCCCAGCCGAGTGTCATGGGCGCTCTTCCCGCCTCCATTGGGATGGGTGGCGCACCATCTGCCTGCCATCTCGCGGCCGCCGCGGAAGACACCCATCGACCGCGCACACATCCATCCGATTCGCACTGCATGCAGCACGCTGTGCCACTCGTCATATCCGCCGCTTTGACCACCCCGCTCGCCCAAGAGCCACCCACCCACGCCACACCCAAAAGAACAAGAACAAGGACCGAATTGATCAAAGAGGAGCCACTCACATCGTCGCTACGCTCCATGCAGGATTCCACTGCAATCATATATATGCATCAGCGCACGCCCCAACGCGGGAACAAAAGAACGAGCACGCACAGTCCCGGGGTGGAAGTCGGACATGGAGAAGCATATCTTTTTGTCGGGGTGGAAGCGGCCGGATGGGGTGAGCATCTGGTGCGATGTCGTAGTCAGCTACGGGTTCTCCAAGTACACTTCGCTTGTATGCACTCGCCTTGATGCCGGGTGGCTTGAAGGGATACTCTGCGGGGAACTGCAGCACGCCGTGGTACTCCCCTCCTGCGAACGGCGTATCCGACGGTCCGCGCTAAAGGATAGTCATTTCAATCACCATACACATTCATTCCCGGGGTGGGTATGCGCACGATAAGGAAGTTCCCTGCACATCCAGTCAGTCGGTGATTCACATCCACAGTAAAGTAAAGGCGCACATGTGAGGATGTTCTTTTCGTCGGGGGCGGCCCACACGAATGGCGGCGGCTCCTTTTGCATCGAGACGTATTCTTTTGAGAGGCGCTTGTACGCAGCTTTGCTGGCCATGGCGATTGCTTGTGTGGAGACGAGGGAGATGGTAAGCGGCCACGTGCGGAGAAAGCGGAGAAAGGTGTGTGTGACCGCGTGACTCAGTCGAGCTTTGACCAGCCTTCAAGCTTCAAGAGCCTTTGACTCGGACTCTCTACCTGGCAATCTCTATTTTTTACTCAGTGCTGTGGGGTATATGCACCTTGATCGCCGGCTTTCTCAGAGAGCGTCAAACAAACGATTAAATTGAAACTCCTTATGGTTTTGCCTCCAGATAGATGCGCATCGGCAGCGGCCAGCCTCGCATTACGGCCCCGAGAGGGACCTTATCCTTTCTGGCTCTGGCAGTGCCTCCTAGGATACATGGACCGTAGGCGCATACGGCTTACCTCAAGCCGTTCTCCTCGGATTGCAGAGTCCGCTGTCGTCGTCTATCATGGGTCCGGTGGTCCGGTACCCCATCTCATCAGTGGCAGTATCCACCACAATCTCCTCCACAATCTCCTAGGCAACACCCCGCGCCTCGTCGACACAGGTATCTCCTCTGACTCTTCTGACTATTCCACCATTTACTTTGTCATTCACTAATAAGCGCTATGCATGTGCCCCGCCGCCACTCAACACCAGTAGTGGTGGCAGAGTCCGATTCGAATGGTTCGAGGTTCGAGAAATCATGAATTTGACCGAGAACGCGTTCGAACCGCAAAACACACTTGACCAAAGCATAGATTGGCACTTGAAAGGATATACAGCTGTCCTTCCGATGTATCTGGGCGGCTAACCACGATAGGTCTGCGCCTCTTGAGAATGGGAAGCTGACCAGAGTCAGAAGACCATCGCGGTCCATCGCCAATAATCACAAAGTGGCATACGATTTTCTGACCCCTTGATAATTCGTTCTGGATATTCGGCAAGAACTCTGGCACTGGCATTAAAAATACGCGACCCAAGAAATCCTCGATGAAGTCATAACGCTCTTGAAAGCGCTGGTACCTGGCCCGACAATCAAGTTTCTGTTCGACACACAGAATGGGTCAACGGTCTAGTACACGGTAAATATCAGCGGAAGTCTGACTACATATCATAATAAAACGTCCCAAGTCAGCGATAGTATACTCACAGTTACGGAAAAGGCCTGATAGGCGCTGTCAGTTCGGGCCAACTGGACGGAGAATATTGTAGGTTCCGTGAAAGGCCGGTCAAATACCCTTCTTTTGCCCTTTTTCTGCAGCCTTTCTATCATCATGAATAATACTTACCTTAACATGACTTTAAATTTGGTGTGTGGTGGTGGCGTTCGACTCGCGAGTCGGATTGTTCAGTTGCTAAAAATAGGTGACAGGATTTCTCCTCCTCCAGCATCAACCTTGCCTAACTCCCTCTTGGGCCAACCTTGTTCTACGGGCTGTTGATATAGAAAGCATGAATGTCAGTGTGGCGGTTCCTGATGATAATGCATCAAGAGGCAGTGGACCGAGATTTTGATGCGACTTCGACTGCAAGCTTGTGCCAACCTCCCGGGATTTCACAGAACTCTCCAATCAATCGTTATCCTGCTCGGATCACCTTTGCGGTGTACATGAGGCTTCTGGTTTGTCCGCCAGCAAGATTTGATGACGACAAGTCGACAATTGCCACTGGTTGACTTGCGGCTGGATCTGGGCAGAATTTGAAAAATCGGACTCTGACCGGGGCTGTTGGGATCGGTTCATTTCTGTGGTCCTAAAAACTTACAGATCAGACACACCGGAGAAGCCAAAGATTCAGGAGCCGGGCCGGACCCAAAATTAGCTACGAATTTAGCAGCCCTAATTTTCGGTCAACGGAATGTTTGATGTCCAGTAAGAAGGAAATCAGGAATTATATCAATGCAAGCGGGAATCTGTAAGGAGAATCAAATCTAGGATTGAATAGCGCTTGGAATAACAAGCGCAAAAGCGTCACGTCCCCGTCGTCGTCCTGTTTGGTGGCTATATTTAGGGTTCAGGCTTTGCCCGAGTCAAGTTGGCGGAGTCTGTTATGTATGGCAGCAACGTCAGCGCCCGCGTAGCAACGCGCGGCGGACCTATTCTGGCGATGTCCCACCCCAGTGTCACTGTCAGCCGGTATATCTCCCATAAAATTACCGCATTGGGACGATTTGCAGTAAAATGTTTCTCACGGGATTCCCTTTGCCAGCCGCCCATTTTTTGTATGTTCCCCTGCTTCTGTCTCCTTCAGTTCCTTTTGTGTACTGTGTGCGCATACAAGGCGGATTTTCACAGGGCTATCAGATTCTGACAGGCTAAAACCCTTGAATGGCACGCGACCCAAGCCGTTCAACTCCTCAGCTCTCATCTGCTTACTCAGGGCCGCCACTTCAGATGCCCCGCACTTCCGGATCTCGCAATGACAATGCCCTTGCAATCGCTTCTGGTGTTGCCGCCATTGCAATTGCTGTGGCAGCTACGGCTGCAGAATTTACGCTGTTTCCATATATCCACCAATTGTCTTCACTGGTATCGTCGATCCTGGACAGTATTCAGGTAGAGTTCCCCACTGTCATATTCACCAACTAGGCGTTCGCCAATTCAGCGTCCAGACTGTAAAGGACAACAAAGCGGCATTCAAGAGGCTTGTAACCGATGCCTATGAACTAGTCCTCGCAGTCAAAAGTATTTCTGATGAGGGACGAACGATCTCGTTTCTCCTCAAACGAAATCTGGAAGACTTGGTTGCGTATGTCCCTATGCCTTTATTTCTTTGGTCCCGCCCGTAATTGTTCTGCTATGTTAGGATGTTCACTGAGATCAATGACTTTGCTCTCCGGAATACGGCCCGTGGATTTTTGCATCGTCTTATCAGTCGTTCAGCCGACGCCAAAGAAATCAAGGAGTTCCAGGCGCGAATTAGTCAATCGCTCACCGTCTTCGCCACCTCTTCACCAACTTGGGCTCACCAGTCCGTAGCTCAAGACCATGATCCGAACACATGAGAATATTGTGGAAATAAGGGAAGAGCTACGTATCTTGAACCTGGAACAGCGAGACCCGCCCGTAGCGCCAGCTGCTTCACCCATCGCCTCCTACGCTACCAATGCCACCTCTGTCTTTCCTTATTGGGACCGCACCGATGATACGACCAACCTACATACCTTGGACTTCCTCCGATCCTCCGTTCCCCGAATTATAATTTCAACTAGCACTGGTGCCAAATTTACTACTTCGGGTACAATTAGTTGGCTTGCACTTTGTTTTATCTATAGAAAAGTGCTGTGATTTGACTTGGATTCGGCGGCAGAATTGGTGCGCTGAAGATCTTCCTATGTTGAGTCATGAATACTTATCTTAACATGACTTTAAATTTGGTGTGTGGTGGCGTTCGACTCGCGACTCGGATTAATATTGTTCAGGTGCTAAAAATAGGTGACAGGATTTCTCCTCCTCCAGCGCTAACCTTGCCTAACTCCCTCTTTGACCAACCTTGTTCTACTGGCTATTGATATAGAAAGCATGAATGTATTATGTCACTGTGGCTCTTTTTGGCGGTTCCTGATGATGGCGCATCAAGAGGCAGTGCGCCGAGACTTTGATGCGACTTCGACTGCAAGCTTGTGCCAACCTCCCAAAATTTTCTATGGATAAAACAAAGTGCAAGCCAGCTAATTGTTCACGAAGTAAAATTGCTAGTTGGAATTATAATTCGGGGAACGGAGGAAGTCTAAAGTACGTAGGTTGGGCGTATTAACAGGCGGTCCCATCAAGGAACGACAGACGCGCGGGCGGCGTTGGTAACGTAGGAGGCAATGGGTGAAGCAGCTGGCGCTGCGGGTGGGTCTCGCCGTTCCAGGCTCAAGATACGCAGTTCTTCCCTCATTTCCACAATATTCTCATGAGTTCGAATCATGGTCTTGAGCTATGGACCGGTGAGCTTAAGCTTGTGAAGAGGCGGAAGAAATACCTCGAAGACAGTGAGCGATTGGCTGATTCGCGCCTGGAACTCCTTGATTTCTTCGGCGTCGGCTGAACGACTGATAAGACGATGCAAAAATCCACGGGCTGTATGCCGGAGAGCAAAGTCATTGATCTCAGTGAATGTCCTAACATAGCAGAAAATTTACGGGCGGGACCAAATAAATGAAGGCATAGGGACATACGCAACCAAGTCTTCCAGATTTCGTTTGAGGAGAAACGAGATCGTTCGTCCCTCATCAGCCATACTTTTGACTGCGAGGACTAGTTCATAGGCATCGGTTGCAAGCCTCTTGAATGCCGCATTGTTGTCCTTTACAGCCTAGATGCTGAGTTAGCGAACGTCTAGTTGGTGAATATGACCAGTGGGGAACTCTACCTGAATACTGTTCAGGATCGACGATACCAGTGAAGACAATTGGTGGATGTATGGAAACGGCGTAAATTCTGCCGCCGTAGCTGCTACAGCAATCGCAATGGCGGCAACACCAGAAGCGATTGCAAGGGCATTGGCATTGCGAGATTTAGAGGAGCGCAGCATCTGAAGTGGCGGCCCAGGAAGCAGATGAGAGCTGAGAACAATGGCTGGGGTGCGTGCCATGGGCGAACCTCGAAGGTTTTATAGCCTGTCAGAATCTTATAGCCCCGTGAAAATCCGCTTTGTATGCGCGCACAGATCGCATACAAAGGGAACTGAAGGAGACAGAAGCAGGGAAACGTCGTTGCCGATGGCTGTTTTCCCACGCCCCAACCTTAACGCATCGCTTAACGAATCGTTTAGCGCTTAGAACTGCTTAGAAGCAGGGAAACTAGCGCTGTGTTGGTAGGTAAGTAACAGCCTGTTGGTAACATCGAGGGCAAAAGGCCCCATGTTAGATAACAAAGCCATGTTAATAACAGGGTTTATAACATGACGTAAGCGCACTGGGTATTTTTTTTTTTGGCCGGACTTTGTTGGGACTTTGACCCAGTTCGGTGAATTCCCGCAAAGTATTCGCCGATGCAGGCTGCAGATGTCAAACACTCCTAGGATTTCAACCTTTGACCAAGCATGTTGAGCTTCCACGTTTGCCCCCCAAAAGGATAGTCTGGGGTCTGATACACCCACCTTTCTCACAGCTTTATAACACGCTCTCAGAGACCTCCGATGTTAGAAATGTTAATAACAGGTTAATAACAGTGTTATTTAACATTGTATTATTACAAGGCCTTTCCCAACACAGCACTAAGGGAAACGTCGTTGCCGACGGCTCTTTTCCCACGCCCCAACCTTAACGCATCGCTTAACGAATCGCTTAGCGCTTAGAGCAGGGAAATGCTGTTGCCGACGGGTCTTCTCCCACGCCCTAAGTGATGGGCGGTTGAACTGTTAATTTAATTTACTTCGTGCCATAATAGTGATACGTTGCGTACATACACCGTCGAAACCACGTGGTCGCTGCGATATAGACGGAAACAAACCGGCGGACGAACTAGCGGAGATTCAAAAAAAAAAAAACACTTGCACATGGAGGTCACGACTGCCTCTTGATGCGCCATCATCCGGAGCCAGAGATTGATACCAAAAAGAGATGAACCAGACGCGGCAAACATCAAGGCCGCTGCAAAGCGGAGTTTGAATCCCTTATTGTTTCGTACAAATAAAAGATGGGCTAAAATCAGACGAGCCAGATGAGCCAAGAATTGAACACTCCACTACGGTCTTGCCGTTTGTCCGCAGATCAATGGGCAAATAGGACATTTTCTTAAGAGGGCACCCATCACGCTCGAAATTTAATAAGCATAAAATGTCGACTAATAGGATCAAAAATAAGACAAGAGAGTCAGTGTCAAATTGACAGTATATAGAATGTTGCCTGCAGGCAGCTCGCAGCGCATGGAGACAGCTTTGAGTTACTGCCACCGTTTTACTTCTGTATTTTGAAGTTCGGGAAAACAAACTGCAGCTCATTTCTAATCATTTACTCGCGTTCTGTCAGAAATTGATGGTTTTGTAGGCTGAAAATGCTAAAGACGGGTTGGCTGAGACGGTAAACATAGGAAGATCTTCAGCGACAAGTTGAATCAACCAATTCCTGCCAGACTCTCGCCGTTGGCGAAAGCCGCCGAATCCGAGTCAAATCACAGCACTTTTCTATAGACAAAACAAAGTGCAAGCCAGCTAATTGTACACGAAGTAGTAAAACTCGTACCAGTGCGAGCTGGAATTATAATTCGAGAACGGAGAATCGGAGGAAGTCTAAGGTGGGTAGGTAGGTTGCACCATCGGCGCGGCTCCATTAAGGAAAGACAGAGGTGCGGGCGGCGTTGGTAGTGTAAAATGGGCGATGGGTAAAGCAGCTGGCGCCGCGGGTGGGTCCTGCTGTTCCAGATTCAAGAGACGCAGTTCTTCCCTCATTTCCACAGTATTCTCATGAGTTCGGATCATGGTTTTGAGCTACGGACCGGTGAGCCCAAGTTTACGAAAAAAGAGGTGGCAGATATGTATACCTCGAAGACGGTGAGCGATTGGCTGATTCGCGCCTGGAACTCCTTGATTTCTGCAGCGTTGGCTGAACGACTGATAAAACGATGCAAAAATCCACGGGCTGTATGCCGGAGAGCAAAGTCATTGATCTCAGTGAAAGTCCTAATATAGCAGCAAAATTCCAGCCAGGACCAAAGATATGAAGGCAAAGGGACATACGCAACCAAGTCTTCCAGATCTCGTTCGAGGCGAAATGACATCGTTCGTCCCTCATCAACCATACTTTTGACTGCGAGGACTAGCTCATAGGCATCGCTTCCAAGCCTCTTGAATGCCGCATTGTTGTCCTTACAGCCTAGACGTTGAATTAGCAAGCACCTAGTTGGTGAATATGACCAGTGGGGGACTCTACTTGAATACTGTTCAGGATCGACGATTCCAGTGAAGACAATTGGTGGATGTATGGAAACGGCGTAAATTCTGCAGCTGTAGCTGCTACGGCAATCACAATGGCGGCAACACCAGAAGCGCCGATTGCAAGGGCACTGGCATTGCGAGATTTAGAGGAGCGCTGCATCTGAAGCGGCAGCCCAGAAAGCAGATGAGAACCGAGAACAACGGCTTGGGGTGCGTGCCATGGGCGAACCTCGAAGGTTTTATAGCCTGTCATAATCTTATAACCCTATGGAAATCTGCCTCACCGGCGCAAAAATAACTGATGGATACAGGCGCTGGCCAAGAGCAGATGAAATGGGCGCCGCCAACAGGCGCCACCTGGAAGATGACACACTACTTTTCTGGCGTGGCGGACCGTACTTAGCTGGATTCCGAGATCTGATTCGGACCTTCGTGCCGACTTTCCGAGAATTTACCAACAATAGCCTCCGCCCTACCTGGTTCCTCCGGAGAAGAGAATTTACCGGTAAAAATCTGCAGTGATGCTGGCTCTCTCTAGGAGATGTCAGTAAGTTCTCGTAAAGTGGATAGTGATTTCAAGTTTTGTGTTGGCTAAGTGTGAGGAGAAGGAGTGAAATGCACACCATAGTTGAACTCCCTCCAAGAGATTGAGGATTTCAATAATATATTATTATAATCCAAGGACCAGCAACAATCACTGTGTTCAGGCCCCAGATAGCTGAAGCGATTTCTAGACGCCGGGAGGCTTGGCGAGGTGCAAAAAATCGCCGTCTAGCTCCAGGGAGGCCCGGATAATTGCCAGTCTAGTCACCTCGTCACGCCTCGCGGCGTCTCGAAATAGCCCGGCTGGGCTCGGCTAGCTGGGCTCTGAACGCAGTGAATGAGACACTGACTAGACGCGGGTTTGAAGATCCGAATGATTAACCAATACAATCCTTGTCAGTTGATTTATGTACAGTACGGTATGTGGGGGAACACGAGCGCGGTGGAAAGATCGTTGCAGAAGTCTTAAGGTGTTTTTTCTTCCACTTGGCTTCCCTCTAACTTGTTGAGATGCCAAACAGGATATTTCTTGCAAATCCTTTTAGGTTCATTATTTTATGGCTATTATCACGGACGTGACCGCACAGATCATACACCAGGTGGTAGCGTAAATATTAAATATGTCACCAGGCGGCAGAAAGAAAACGGCTCCTGCGGCAGTTACCGGAGAATGTGTGTGGGAAAACAGCGTGGAAACATCACTTCGATGAAATGAAATCGCGTAAATGGACCTCTGCAGCCAATCAGAGGCCAGGATCGACCGATGATTGAAGGCGACAGACTTTTACAGGTTGGAGTACGGAACCAGGAACTTTGAAGTTTGCGCATTGCATCTTTAAGAGGAGCCGGCGCTGCGATGTCAGGCATACATATGTCTAGAGTCTCGACTAATCTTCTTGTCATCTATTGTTCGACTCGCCAGTGGTTGAAGCTGAGGGTCCGAGTCGAAGTTTTTCCTTTAAGGAGGGTGTTCTCGCCTATCCTTATTACTGTGAGCACATATTTATTTGAGCGTGAGTAGTCCTAGTCTTTCCTCACCCGTCGCTGCCTTCAACTCAGAAACCCGTACCTTGTTTGTCGAAGAGTGGTCCCAAGACACATCCCTTTTTTTTTGGCCATCATGATCCACTCGAGAGGTGCTGCATCGGATACCTATTTAGGGATACGGTGCCATTCGTGCCGAGTTTATGTTCTCGCATGATGCTAACGTTTCGGAAAATAGTACACTCTTCTGCCCTGTACTTGCTCCTATTGTTATAGACGAAGTGTTTCTCAGCCACTGTTCTATCTAATTATTCTATCCTGCTTTATTACTTAAAATTTCAAATGGTTGACCCAATCTGAGCTGGTCGACGCGAAGCGTCAACCGAGCGAAGGTTAGGTTCTGGGGATTATTTTCGTAGTTTCCGCGACAATGCTGAGGCAGCTGTTAGGGCCCAGCACTTTTAAGTACATGCACGATTTATCGCGAATTTATTTGGGTACCGACCCCTCCCTACCCCCCCCCCCCCTCCCCTAACGGATTTCAATAGACTTACGACTGGGGTCGGAGTGACTCGGATCAAGCCTTTGCGCATATGAATCTTCAAAGAGACCCCAGGTTCAACAAACGAAGAACGAATCAGAATTGTTGAAGTGTCTGGCTAGGCGGGACGATTTAAAAGTGCAAACAGTGGTATACTGCGTGGTTTCAGCCTCATGCATTACGCGTCTCCACGCGTCCGTTATGCGTCTCCGACGTGTCTTTTACGTGTTGTTCCGTGTAGTGCAAGCAGCAGCAACTTTCATGATTCTCAGCAGGTGATGCATAATTATGGCGACGTGATGAAGTCTGAGTTTCAAACAAGGACGAACTCGTACTGCAATGCGGCCGCACTGGCCTACAGACCAAGTCATTTAGTTTCATTCGTGTTGCCATGGCTTGAAGAATAAACCGATTGGGCTTGGTTCTGCGATGACTTCTGTCGTGAGAATGCTGGAGATAGGGCTCGTAAATTTAATGTCCACTACGTTCGTTGATTTCAGCATTTACAACCCATTATGTTGGGCAGGTATCGGAACAAGAGAAAGCACAATATGGGCGTGGGAAGTCATCGGCTAATAGTGTATGGAGACCAGTTAAGTACTTCGTGCAGCCCATTTGTTTTATGGGTGCCTCTTGACGGCTGCGTACAGTGCTGCCCGGTTAACAAAATAAGAAACCACATTTGCGCCGCAAAGAAGGCGATCCGAGCAGGATACCTCAGGACAAGATCCATTTGAGAAGTCTGTGACATCCCGGGAGGTTGGCCACAAGCGATGTCGGTCGAGCAATGAACCGTTCAACCGCCCCCAAGTCGCATCAAAGTTTCGGTGCACTGCTTCCCCATGTGACATTATCAGGGATAGGAGATGACCGGAATTTCCCGAACACCCGCAACGTCAAATAAAGGCCAGACCTAGGTTGTCGTTCGGCTACATTCAACGCTATTCAACGAAATAAAACCACAGCGGGAAAACTGTCGCTTCCGCCTCCCCCAGAGCGCCTCCAGCTCAATCCGAGATTGAACGCTTGAGCTCAGAACGAGCTAGAACGCGCCTGTGAGCCTGAGCCTGCCTGAGCACCAAGTCGGCTGACTAATAGAGTGCGCACTCTCGAGCATTTTTTTCAGCCTCCACCAGAGCGCCGCCAGCTCATTCCGAGACGGTGCTGGGCCGCGGCTCCCCGATGACATCACGAGACACAGCCTCCGTTGTCAGCCAAAGCTTCACGCTTCCTTAGAATATAACGTAAAGTTTCTCCCCACCGCATGCCCCTACTCTCGGCCCTGAAAAAGGGCACCAAGATCGCCGGAGTGTGTCTCGCACTCTTGCTCTGCGGGCCCTGCTTTCTCTGCTTGAAGTTGCTCGGATTCAGATGGAAGAAGCCCAATAAGTGCGGTTGGGTCGAGGAGATACCCCTTCCAGACCCAGACCCTCTCCCCATCGATCGCATCGACATTGGCCAAACTAAAATAACACCACAGGCGGAAGCCTGCCATCTGCTCAGCCTCCCCCTCGAGCTCCGACAGCTCATCTTCGAGACGGCTTTAGGGCTGCGCGTCCTCTCACTGTGGCTGGACGCGGACCCGGCCTACGACTACCAGCGCCTCCTGGTCCGCGTCAAGAGGGATAGCGTACTTCCCGTCGCACTTTTGCGCACCTGCCGACAAGTCTACCTCGAGGCGCTCCCGATCCTGCACCAGCGCAATACATTCCGCTTCGACACGGAGTCCGCGCCAGGCATCATTCTGGGCGGTCTGGGCCTCTACAGCCTTCCAAATATCCGCAGCGTGGAGGTCGAATTTTACGACGGCGCCGGCGACACACGGTTCACTGCGGCGTGTCGGTTGTTGGAGGCGGCCGGGCTTGAGAGCGTCACCCTCCTGTTCGTGCCTCCTCCATTCTTGAACGACAGGGACTTTGGCATGGAGAGTGGTTGGTGCCGCAGTCTTTTGCGAATCCGCGGCCTGCGTAGACTTGTCTTGCTTTGTGACTATCCAAATCCGGCTGGGGGAGTCGAACAGGAAGCAGATGAATTCGCCTTCACTCGGAGAAAGTGGATCTTGCAGGACGAGGAGAAAGTGCGCAAGGCGATGGTAGAATTGTGTGCATTGATGATTGGGCCAGAAGCCGACGCGAGGTATAGCGCCTTTCTCGAAGCCCAAAAGCTCAGGGAACAGAATCAACTGCAGGTACGTACATTTCTCACTCGGAGAAACTACGACTCAGATATCTGTCTTTTGGGGTAGGATACAGCTGCGAGTGAGTTGTAATTGGACTTATGGCTAGGACAGCCGTACAAAAAAATGTTTGACTACGTATGGATGTTGACCACAACCTCTTCAATCCCGCGCACCTCCTTCTGACTGACCGTATCAATATCAGTGGAGCGGATAGAATATCCATCAACAACGGTCCTCTTCAACCCCGGGCAAAGCCATGGCCTCGAGAACAACACTGGCCCCAGCACATACTCATGAGACTTGAGCGCACATTCAGCGAACGTGACAAACTCAAGATTGGGAGTCGACTGCAGGAGGGAGACGAGGGTGTCCTCGGGCATCGCCGCAACTTGCATGTTACGGAAGACCAAGTGGGTGGGGGTACCGTGGCTCGTCCCCAAGCGCATCGATATAGTCATTCCACAGTCGCGATTCCGACTAAGTTTTTCCATGGCCAGACAATTCTCCTCACCGGAGGGACTGGCTGCCTCGGCGGGTGCCTGCTGTACAAGATGGGCCGCTCGTACCTCGCAAGATGGGCCGCTCGTACCTCGCGTCGGGCTTGTCTCGGAATCCGTCAGGAGCGGGCCGGGCCTTCGGAACAGATCGGCTGATGTTCACGTTGATGTCATCAATTGCGTGTACAGGCTACGTAATTTATTCTGTCCAACTTGTACAGTTCTCGGGTTGCATCTCCCGAGGCTACGAGACGAATTCGTACCGACGATACTTGCAAAAGGTTGATCACACAGTGTCTACGACTCCTTCAAACACGATGCCCTTGAATTCTTCTCAGCTCGACGAGTCACCGTGTATTGATCGACTTGGCAATTAGACTCGTAACCAGTCTGTATACAATGGCCGAAAAATGTGGCAAGCACTTCGGTGTATACACCGAAGTGCTCGCCACATATTTTCGGTATCTGGTTATAGACTGGTGACGAGTCTACTTGGCAATGAGCGAATCTCAACAGGCGCAGGAAATCCCACTGGATCCACCCTCACTTTTCACACCCCAGTCATCGGGTCGGGTCCAAGGGTGGAAAGGGGAGGCTCCTCGTTGACGATGTCTCAGTGACAGCCGAGGCAATAGAACTTCTGGATATTGTCTGTCGGGCCGCTATTATGTCGCAGAGTCCACGATTTATGGAACATCATCTCTAGGGCCCATCGGGAGCAAAGCGATATGAATATTGCTATCGATACATCCCTACCAACTCATCCTTATCAGGAAAAAGCACACTAATAGGACTCATGGCCTTTCAAAAACCCCGCTTAAATGGCGCACTGGCAATATTACTGTCCTGCAGTCCCACTGCTGACAGGAACATGTAGGCCAGCCTTGACGGCGAAGCGTCGAGTGATTCACGCCTGTGCCATCAACATCCGCTGTAGTTTATCAAGACGATGCGCTACACCTGCGGTATGTAGAGACCTCATCGTAATTGTCACAGCTAGTCTTCCTATGCTCTCCCAGCAAGGGGTTGGGCATCGTATCAATCGCGTGCTCGCGGCGCCAGGTCTGCATTCTTGCGCCAACCAGCACATCGGAACGCCGATCTCCCGCGGGATCTCTGGCCTATAGGTACGTGAGTCTTTCCTCATTCATGCACTGCGCATTAGCCTCTTGAACTTCGTTATCGCTGCGGAAACAGCTGCGCACCGGCCGTTATAAGATCGAAGGGTGATTCATTGGCGCTACGAATAAACATAACTATGGCTTCACTGAGGAGGCCGCTGCCGCGGTCGCTTTTCTCATAGCAGTGAGTTCAAATTTACCTCCAGTATGTAGTTCCGCGGATACCAATTTGCACAAATACCGTATTTATCAAGGCACAACTTCCGCTCATTTCCAGCTTCCGTCCTTGACTTCAGAATAATCAGAAAAAACTTTGTGCGCGTAGCGGCCGCGTATTAGGGGATAGCGGACAGCGGACCTTTACTGTGTGACAATATGAAACTCCTTCCATGCGGAACCCAATCGTTCCAGTTCGCGCCCACAACCGAGATCACGGCGTTCCAACATCTGCAGATGTGGGTGGCACTCACGCGGTATTCTGCAAAATTCCGACGCCGAGAATCTGACCGCGAGGGAACATGGTGGTCCGGGTTGAAGTTCGGCACATCCAGGTGGCGCCGGAAATCTCCAGACATGCTTAAAGTTAACTAGTTAAATTGACAGGTTCGTCAACCATCTACGACCATCTCGAATCAGCTCGAATCGCACATTGAATCCTTTCGCCAACATCAGATACGTAGCCTCAACATGTCTTTCAAATCGATCGTCGGGAGAACATCACTGGTGAGCCATCCCCTCATCCTTACACACAGCACAACCATTCGCGTCATTTCCAGAGGTCGATATCGACGAAGCTGTTGGTGTGGCTCTTCGAGCAAATTTCGGCGGTGATGTGACTTGGAATACTGCTCGTGTTCAGGATACTTATCACATTATAACAGAGCTAGCCACGACGTCGATGGCTGGCGGGGACGAAACCTTAAAGGAGGAGCTCCTTCAAGCCATGATACGCGCGGCACATCAGGCTCGATTCTACGAATCTACTGGTTACAAGAACAGTGGGGAATTTTTCAGGACGCCCCAACAGGCGGTTATCCAGTCATTTGCCTGACAAAATAGACGGGATCTACTCTCACAGGCCAACCAACTTTTACTCATTAGTCTTATTTTCGCTAGTACACACACGTTAAGAACGAAACATATATATTTAGGTTTGAACTGCTAATGGAACCAAAATGTAACGGAAAACTACGTGTTCATGCATCTATCCACGCTGACGCGGTCAGGATCGGGGTTTCCTACCAAGGTCCAGGAGTCAGTGCAAAACCGGAAGAGAAAGAAATGGGTACACACCCACCTGTTAACAAGTCAATAAAGTTAATGACAAGAAGCGCGAATTGCTCACCAGAGGGGGAAGGAGATGGCCTTCCCACTTGCGCCGAAGACGGCAAAATTTAGTTGATCAATTGATATCGGTTATTTACTCTTCCAGGATGCAACGTCTATGCAGAGAAAGCATGGAGAAATATGGTTGAAGGTCGCATTTTGGATGAGAAGTATGATAGCTACAGTCAAAACTCTCCTAGCTCATGGGTGTCACTGCGTTCAGAGTCCAGCTAGCCAAACTATTTCGCGACGAGGTGGCCTAGCTCGTCTACACATACATACATAACAGGAAAATAAAATAAAAAAGACCAGAACCTGAGAACCTACGCCGAGCGTCCACAAACCGCACGCTCCCTCCGAAGCGGGAGTTCTCTGGGATCTAGCTCTCGAGGCTCCACGGCCTGTCCCGCTCCAGATCCACCGTCCCATTCAAACCACGCATTCCCACGAGACCGGCTCGGTAGTGGTCAGTGCGCGCGCCCCCCCTTCCCATGTGATCTTGCCGTTCGGGTTATTGATTAGCGTAGGTGCGCCAACGCGGCGGTGGTGTACGAGTCGCGCCTAGTCGCAGAGTACGGGACGCGCTTAGGAGGCGCGCGCTGCAGCAGCGGCGTATCAGTGTACGAGTCCCACCGTGTCTCCAGCATGTCGCATGCAGCCGCCGCGTGTCCTAGGCGTGGTGCTGACGCGGCTGATGCTGATTCGGACAGAGCGAAAATGGCGAGAACGCGCTGCTGGTGGTCGGCGGCGGCGGAACGTCTTACGGCGCGCGCCCATTCGCATGCGAGAACGGGGCATCTGCGTCATCGCGCGCCTTCTCGTCCGTTGGCTGCTTGCGGTTCGGGCCGCGTGCGTACGTGTCCGCCTAGTCGCAGCGCAGGAGTTCCACGGGAGATGCGGCGGCAGCCCGGGCTACTTCGTTTGTGCAGAGACGTCGTAGTTAGCAAGATGATGAGAAAGTGGGGTTGTTGAAGGAGGAGGAGGAGGAGGAGGACGCCACAGAAACCACGAGCACATGCGTCAAACGCGTCACTGCACCGCGACTCGACTGCAAAGGGACACTTGGGAAGGGAGGCGTCGGGTGGACGCGGCTCTTGCGAGTCGGCGACCGAAGACGAAGGATGAAGGCAGGCGACGAAAGGAGACTTGGGTTCCGACTCCCTATAACATGGAAAGCGATGCCGCCGTACTGCGAGTGCGCCAGCACACCCGCAACGGCACCTGGTTGCGTCCCACACGCCACGTCGAGCGTATTGTCGGCACCCGGCACACCGCCCACAGCACCCCCACCCGATCCCTCTCCGCACCAATGAAACACTCCGTAATTCTCAATAAAGAAGAGGAGAACCGTAAGAGGAAAAGAGTGCCACAATGAACAGGAAGAAAGAGGACGACGACGCGAACAGCATGAGCGCGTCAAAGACGATGCCGCCGCATCGTGAATGGAGCACACCAGGATGGCGTCGGGTCGAGGCGGCTCTTACGCAACCCCATGCGCCAGCTCGCAGCCGACATCGGAGCGAGACGTGAAGAGACGCTTCGTCATGCGACACCACCGTACCGCGACTCGACGCAGTATCACACGTTCGTAAAGGTGGCCCACAGGTCTCCATTTCCCGCAGCACACCGCGCTCTCGGAAAAACACCGCCCACCCGCGTCTTGGAGAAAGAGAAGAAGAATACGAAAAAGCGCGTCAAAACTTACACTGACTCCTTCCCTACCCCCGTCTTATCCGGCTTGCGCTCACGGGAAGCGCGCACTCCCGTAAGCCAGCGTAGCACAATTGTGGCGTGTGAGGGCGAAGGGAGTGCATCGCACGGCCGAGGCGACGAAGCGCTGGTCGAGCACGATGTCCGAGGCGGAGTTACCCAACGCACAAACGTGCGTCATCGTCGAGTCCGCAGGGGAGCGGGGTAAGCGGTAGAGACGCAAGCGCGTGACGAGATTAAGGCGTTGTCCGTGTAGTCCTGCAATGTCGGAGATGCGCTGACGCAGGGAGCTGAGCCAAAGAGTGGAGGCGACGCAGGAGTGACGAGCGGGTGGCGCAGGCGCGGTGGTCTCGTTGTGCGATGTAGCGGGGCTCATGGAAGATCTGAAACGGTGCGTGGGAGACGAAAGGGATAAATGCACAATATCCAGTGATTGTTTGGGATGAGCGCTTACAAATGGGATCAGATGCGCCACTCGGTCGTCGCCGCGTATCAGTCTCTTTGCAACCACGATGTGCGGGAGAGAGTCGCGCCCAGACAGCTCGCGAAGCGCGCCATTCATTACGATCTGGAGCGACATCCTTATTAATTCGTTCTCCTCCATCCGGCAGATGACATCTTCTAAATATGATGCCCCTGCAGATTGTTTCGGAGTGTTCAGCGGTGTTTGAGCTCAACTAACCAACTTATTAACGGCAATCCATGTGATCATTGACGTAGCGTGTTGGTTCAGCATTGGCCGACTTAATGTCCCATCCGAGTCCTATCCTACGTTTTTGAGGACCACGTACTGCGTTGAAGATGCTCTGAGCCTTCGTTATAGGATGCGACGGCGGTAATAATGCGCGTGAACATGGCACAGGCGGAACACATGAGGTGTTGAGAAATCATTTTAATTATTCACAAGGGAACAAGCATCCTTGCACTAATTAACAAGTAGGCCTGTACACAGTTGGACATGAATCTGACAGAATGCTAAGTTCGCCAACAAACTGACCCAAAAGAAAACACTATTCTTTCGTCTCAATCTGATTAATGTGGCATATAGGATAGGACTATCGTTCTCTAAAGCAAATGCATACACCTGGCGCCACTGGGTCTCCATTTCGAAAGCATCTTGCAAGGTTCTGGATAATTTTAGTCATGCAGTATCAAAAGATCCTCAGGTACCTTATCTCCCGCTGTCCCGCGTGGATGTTCAAAGATGAACACAGTTTCGAGCTGTATGTGGAGCAACCATCATCTTCGTCCAAACTTTCGCCTTCTCCCGCTCCTCTCATGTCAAATTAACTACGGGCAGAGCCTGGGATCGCCACCGGAGACTGGCTCGCGAAATTACATTCCATCCTAGTCGACAGGTTCCGGGTGCCTCTTCGGTCAACCTCCACGCTACTGAAAACAAATGAGGGCCATTTCCTGGTTGCCGTCCGTTAATGTCGTGGAATAATCGTTCTTCAAATATAGGTTCCATCTCGGTTCCATCGTCCTGTTCATCTCCTCTGATCAGTTAGGGATCAACCAAGGAGTTATTCCCACTGTAACCTTGAGCGCAGGCGCTCCAAACTTCGGTCATAAGGCAGATGGAGGCACCTGTGGGAATGCAGTGCATTAAATTCTGTGGAGTGGGAGGCAGATAAGATTTTCCTGATGTGAAAAGTGTAATAATATGTGGTGCTGTCGGCTCTGCGGGTCTTGACTCATGGGTTGAAATAAATTACTGATCATACAAATTCAGTTTCGCCGGGAAGTCTATTTATTTGATCCCGGGGGGGTCGCATGAACGTGGCGAGCCAGGTCGCACTACTGCAGCCGTTTTTGGACACTCAGGTAAGTTGCTTGGCCAGTGGGAGTCCGCTACAAAGCCCTGGCGGCGTGCAAGGAATCTCCAGATCCACACATGCGCGACACAGGGAGCGCATCTTCGGGTACACCGGTTTTTTCATTACTTTATTACTTACCAGACACGTACTCGAGGCACATTCTTATTTGTTTTCTCCGGTGGGAATTTGGGCCCCCTTGCATTTTCGAGGGGGACCTCGTTTTTTTCAACACAGGGGTTCCAAGGAAGATGCCTGCCTATTCTAGGCCAGAATTACTACCTCAACCTCAAAGCATACGTATTATGCAAAACGTTGCACGTCCACCCACGCCAGACATCAAAACCTCCCACGATACAGCCTCCATCTAAGTTTGAACCACTCCGTTGAGAAGGATATCTCCCGAGTGACTATGAGCGAAAACGCAAAATCGATGTGTCCCCTCTAGCAGTAGAAAGGCTCAGTTCCGTACAATGCCTTGTGGTCAATTTTCGTGCCCGTGCTGAAAATTGTGATGGAACTAAATGTTGTGGGAAAGATGACGATCCAATCGCGGAGGAATTGATCAGACTTGGCGACGGGGCTAGCGGTGCTTGAGCCAGAGTATTTTGTTCCGTGCTTTCTGTATCACCGCTCTTCGCGATGCTGACAGTGCCAAGGCTTGATAGACATTCAAATCTCGCGCATTTATCATACAGCTTCATCCGCGCTTATAATTTGACAGATGCTCGCCACGAAAATTGCATCTTTTGTCAATGTAAAGTTAGTACTCGGTTGATGTCCGCATTATAAGTAGCAGCAATATTGTGCCCCTGGGTAAGCACTGCCATCACATTTAAATATGATGGGCTGGAATCTTTATTTTCTTAATTTATTTAAATGGCGATGTTGCACAAATACCCAGGAGAGTTGATAAACTCAATGCTCTTGAAAAAATACTTACATTCAGGTTGGCGCCTAGCTCAATCTTTATCAGTTGATGAACAAGCAACCGACGATGTCGGTTCCTGGAACCTGATATAAGAGATGCGGACATTGTCCTGTTACTGGAATCCGAAACCTCCCAAGTATGAAGCCCTCCACTCAGCTAGACAATCTCCTGAAGTACACCGCTTTTGCCGCTAACATCGTTCGAGGAATTGCGCGCTCATTCGAGATTCCCTTCCTTGGCTCAACTGCCGTACTGGTCCTGGCGATTTTGAAATGTGTTGAAGTAAGTGCACTACAGATGGCTACAAAAAAATGTTGGGCTGATTGGAGCAGTCTATCAAATCAAACAAGGATGTGTGCATCGAAATAGTGGAGCAGATTCATGAAATCTTGGGTACTGTTGTGACGCTGCATTCAACTTCTGAAATCAAAGGGGTACTCCCAACTGCACTTTTGGACGACATTGCAAAATTCACAGAGTGTGTAAAATTACAATCCATCTACCTGATCTGACTGCACTAACACATCACTCTAGAATCCTCGAGAAGGTCTTTACACTTCTTAAACAGCAGAAGAGTATGGGAAAGATTAAGCAATTCTTTGAACAACGCAGTAATGCTGAGAGATTGGAGGCATGCCGGCAGGAACTCAATCATACTCTGGAGATGTTCAAGGTATATCTGCTTGACTATTTCAGTGCATATATAACCTTATCACAGATTCGAGCTACCAGTTTGACACTTTCTCAACTAGTGCAAATGAGAAAAGATGCAAAGCAGTGTCATGAAGACCTTGTTGCCCTCTTGGAGTCCAACTTGGATCTCACTAGTTGTGAACATTCTTCAGTGAGTTGCTGTCTGTATCTTGTGGCAGGTGGTCTCAGTCCATGGCTCTTAGGTGATAGGCGCTCTCCCAGATATGGCCAATAGGTCAGCTGAATTGGACAGCACATTCTCTCTTACACTGACTTTCATAAACAGCTCAGAATCACTTTCCATGCTACCACCATCCCCAAAAGTCTTCCATGGCCGTGACTCAGAGCTCAATACTGTGCTCACATTCCTATTGCAGGAATTTCCTCGCATTGCCATCCTTGGCACAGGAGGCATGGGAAAGACCACCCTTGCCATAGCTGCAGTGCAAAATGCACAAGTGGAGTCCAAATATTCCCAGAGATATTTTGTCCCCTGCCAGTCCACCCCCACATGTCTGGAGCTTGTGTCAATGATTGCAGCTCATCTGAGTCTGGCACAACAGTCAAATTTGTTAAGAACAGTCATTCACTACTTTAAACATGCCCCACCATCTCTTCTGGTGTTGGATAATTTTGAAACTCCCTGGGAGCCCAACAGTTCCCGATCTGAAGTTGAGGAATTTCTGTCACTCCTGGCTGATATTTCCCAGTTGGCACTGGTGGTGGGTATGATGCTAAATGACAAGAGTAAGCACTTATGTTAAAATTTTTAGATCACAATGCGAGGAGCTGAGCGACCAGCCAAAGTCAAATGGACTCAGCCATTCCTGTCCCCCCTCGCCCCACTTCCCCACTGCAGACATTTTTTGATGTTGCAGACAACATTCATGAAGAAGGCAGTGTCAACCAACTCTTGGAGCTCACTGGAAATCTGCCCCTTGCCATTAGCCTCATTGCAAGTGTTGCTGGAGCTGAAGGGTGTGACAGTGCACTTGCTCGATGGAAATCTGAAAGCACCAGGATGCTTTCAGATGGATTTGACAAAAGATCCAGTCTGGACATATCAATCATGTTGTCATTCACAAGTTCACGCATGACACCAAGAGCTCAGGACCTGCTCAGCATTCTTTCAATGCTTCCAGATGGGTTCACAGATGCTGACTTGCTGCAAGCTGAACTACCTATCCCAGACATCCTTGCAAGCAAGACCACTCTGCTCAGGACGGCTCTTGCGTTTGTGGATAAAGAAACATGAATACTTGTCCTTGCTCCTATCCGGGAGCACATCCTCCATTCCCACCCACCAACAAATGCACTGAAATTAAAACTTTGCGAGCACTTTCATGATCTTCTTTCTCTCTGGAGAGATCACCGGTATATTGATGCAGCAAAACTGGTGCCACAAATTGCGAGGAATGCAGGCAATATAGCCAGTGTTCTTCAGGATTCTTTTGCCACAGAGTGCCCAAATGCGATCAAGAACTACCAGAGCATTCTAAATCTAAATCGTTTCTATAATGGACACAGGACACATATTCACCAGTACTGCTGAAAATATCCGAACAAAATCTGCTTTGGACAGACAATCCAATGTTTGGGGAATACCTGATTCAGATTGTTGAAACTGCTCGATATGTACCCCTTGCTGATGCTGAAGCAAAAATCATGCAGGGGGATAAATACTTTGAGTTAAAGCATCCTTTGGAACAGGGTAAGACATGCTGTATGGGCTGTTGCAACTTGAGTCTAATTTTTCACTAGCTGCATGGTCCATTGCACTCGGAATTTATCAAACCTATGCTCAATCCAACATTTTTGGTAGTCTTGTACATTATCAAAAAGCCCTTTCTTTAGCAGACAGTACTGGATCCCCCAGTATGGTTGGGAAACGGGCTCTGGGCATGTTATCCCAGCTCATGATCTTGATGAGAAATTTTGACAGTGCTCAGAAACATGCAACAAGAGCACAAGAATATGCGGTGGCCCTTGGCAGCATTTATCCACATGCACAGTCCCTGTACTTCCAAGCTAGATGTCAGGTCATGTCTGCAAACTATTCAGAATCTCAGATCCTCCTCAAAGAAGCCACACAGCTTCTGGTTTCTTGTGGTCTTGAAGGATGTACCCTAGATATAAGCATCCAAGGTTGGGCTGCTGAGGTACATCTGCTTAAAACAGAATATCTGGAGTCACGTCAAATTCAGTCCTCCATTACCACCATGAGCAATCCTACATCATATGATTCTATTCTTGCCAATCTGAATATTGCCCAAATTGATATTGCTAGTGGAGTGGAGTCTGGACTCATTAGGAAAAGTCTGGACCAATGTCAGCTGCGTGGCGGGTCATTATATGGGTGGCCACACACCACATAGAACTCATAACCTATCGTCGGGTTGCAGAGCTTAATCTCAGAGATGGCGACTTCTGCACTGCAAATATGATGTTCACAAAATGCTTTGCTCAGTCACAGAACTTTTCGATCGATATAGTCATTGCTTGCCTTGAAAGACTTGCAGATCTGTCTACGGGAATGAACAACATACACACCACCATTGGCTGGGCAGGGATATTCCTTGTACTAGCATTAAGATACAAGGACAAGCTGGCTACTATGAAGGCATTCCACTGTCTTGGCCAGATATTTGCTGTGCAGAGGGATGATGACACAGCACTCAGTCTGTTCAATGTGGCTTTGGATGGATTCACATTCATGGATGTCCATAGGTGGAGGGCTGATTGCATGGTTCAAATAGCTGATATCTGGAGCAGTTGTGGAGAAGTCTCAAGGGCGGTTGAGTTATGGGAGGCAGCAAGGCCCTTGTTTGAAAGGTCTTCACAGGCCAGAGATGTGGCTCAGATTGATAAAAAACTTGTGGCAGTTGAGGCCTCGATTTTGGAACACCATGAGAAACGGCTTCTGCAACTTAATGTTCCTGCTGGGGTTTTGACAGTAACAAATCTTGAAAAAGATCAAAACTCATCATCATCTGAAGAAGATCAAGAACTTGTGGATGGAGAACAGAAGAGCCTTCAAATCGGAGTGTGATTTTCAGGACATGGTTTCTACCCCAAATCTCGTTTATCATACATACTCTTAATCCCCCTCCTGATACTGTGATGATCTTCTACTGCCATTCAACTGGCCGTTGTACATATCATATATGTATTGAAGTGCTATCTGTTTTTTTACCACTCTGTGCTTGCTCTCTGTGCACCTTGGCACATTGATATTGATATTGATATTGCATCAGCAAAATGTTTTACGTCTGGTGTGTATAGTCCATGTGATGTGTCTGACTGGAATGGCACCAGAATTAAAATGTAGCCAGACTCATCAGAGCCATTGTCAGAACATTTATCCAAAAGAAAATTCATCTAGATGATTATGGATCCTACAACACATGAACATATATCTTTGAGGGCTAACATCACTCTCAGTAGCTCTCAGTCCCTTGTTTCGGCAGTGGAAGATCATGAAAAGAGTCAAGACCCAACATCCGAAGAAGAACAGCAAGAACCTGCGGACGGAGAAGAGGAGAGTCTTCAAATTGCAGTAGGATTTTTGGGACAATGTTTCTGCCTCAGATATCGTTCTATTCTCCTCTTCCTATCTCACATATCACAGGCTGCTATCCTTTCAATCTACTGTGATGACCTACTACTGGCCGCGCAGTGCTGCCATTCACACGGCACTTGTACATGTTAGCCATATATTGAGCCGTTCAACCGGTGGTTTTCCACATCATATATATCATCTGTTTTCCCCTATGTGTTATCTCTCTGTGCTGTACTGATGTCAAAGCTAGCATACTTCGTTCTAGCCCCAGCTCAATCTTAATATATCATTGCCCCTACTTTTACACTGTTGCGCGCCTCAAGCATGTGAGTCCCTCTTAAAAGACTATAGATAGGCTGGGACTCAGGAGGCTAGCCACTCAGGGAATGATTTCTTTGAGATTGTAGGATCATCCACCTCACAACTACATACATACTTACTCTTGAGTCGTAGTCGTTGTTCAATGAATTTTGATCAATCAATGTTTGACCCCCCCCCCCCCCACACACACACACACACACACGTGTTCCTCGAAATCGTGAGGGGGGAGGGAAGGAACGGCGAGGGGCGTGGGGAAGGGGAAGGGGAAGAGGAAGAACGGGGCAAGAGTGCAGCGAGTGGAGGAAGGAGTGATATGGATCAATGGGAGAGGGGAGAGTGGCGAGTGGAGAAGAGAGCGAAGGCAAGAAGCAGCTGGAATAATAACGGGTGGAAGGTGGAAGGGGGGGGGGAGAGAAGAAAAGAAGACGGCGGGCGGCGGCGACACAGCGCATACGCCCATTCGAAATAATCCAAACTTACATGGCAAAGATGCCCTCCCCCACCAACTGCTCAGGCCAATAACTTCGTTGAAATTGATGGTTTTGTAGGCTGAAAATGCTAAGGAAGGGCTGGCTGAGACGGTAAACATAGGAAGATCTCCAGCGACAAGTTGAACCAACCAATTCTTTCCAGACTCTCGTCGTTGGCGAAAGCCGCCGAATCCAAGTCAAATCTCAGCACTTTTCTATAGATAAAACAAAGTGCAAGCCAGCTAATTGTACACGAAGTAGTAAATTTGGCACCAGTGCGAGTTAGAATTATAATTCGGGGAACGGAGGAAGTCTCAAGTACGTAGGTTGGATGTATTATCAGCGCGGTCCCATTAAGAAACGACAGAGGCGCGGGGGGCGTTGGTAGCGTAGGAGGCAATGGATGAAGCAGCTGGCGCCGCGGGTGGGTCTCGCCGTTCCAGGCTCAAGAGATGCAGTTCTTCCCTCATTTCCACAATATTCTCATGAGTTCGAATCATGGTCTTGAGCTATGGACCGGTGAGCCTAAGTTCGTGAAAGAGGTTGCGGAAATACCTCGAAGACAGTGAGCGTTTGACTAATTCGCGCCTGGAACTCCTTGATTTCTGCAGCGTCGGCTGAACGACTGATAAGACGATGCAAAAATCCACGGGCTATATGTCGGAGAGCGAAGTCATTGATCTCAGTGAACGTCCTAACATAGCAGAAAATTACGGGCAGGACCAACGGAATGAAGTCATAGGGACGTACGCAGCCAAGTCTTCCAAATTTCGTTTGAGGAGAAACGAGATCGTTCGTCCCTCATCAGCCATACTTTTGACTGCGAGGACTAGTTCATAGGCATCGGTTGCAAGCCTCTTGAATGCCGCTTTGTTGTCCTTTACAGCCTAGACGCTGAATTAACGAACGCCTAGTTGGTGAATATGACCAGTGGGGAACTCTACTTGAATACTGTTCAGGATCGACGATGCCAGTGAAGACAATTGGTGGATGTATGGAAACGGCGTAAATTCTGCAGCCGTAGCTGCTACGGCAATCGCAGTGGCGGCAACACCAGAAGCGATTGCAAGGACATTGGAATTGCGAGATTTAGGGGAGCGCAGCATCTGAAGTGGCGGCCCAGAAAGCAGATGAGAGCTGAGAACAACGGCTTGGGGTGCGTGCCATGGGCGAACCTCGAAGGTTTTATAGCCTGTCAGAATCTTATAACCCTATGGAAATCCGCCTCGCCGACACAAAAATAACTGATGGATACAGGCGCTGGCCAAGAGCAGATGAAATGGGCGCCGCCAACAGGCGCCACTTTCGGCATCTTCCGGGTGCCACCCGGAAGATGCCGAAACACTCGCTTGTATGGGCTGGGGACCGGTTTTCGGACTTTTGGCCAGACAGCTCCAGAAACGCGTTTAAGCAACTCTTATATATATTCGCTTTTTGCCCTTTGGAGGGAAATTTCTGTCCATCTATTTCAAGCTCCATCCAAGTGCCGACAAGCATCCAGCAACCTGCTTGTACTCCGAAGGTATCTTTCTGCTGTACTTCAATCAAAGTTTTATGAGTCCCAAATTTATTTAGGTAATCGTTATTTGGTGATTTTTACAGCCACCTGCGAGGGTTTCAATGTCACCTTTTGCTGGGGAAGCTACTGTTTGTAACCTTTCGTTCCACCCGTCTGGCACGCGCTGATTTATCCGGGATCCCGAGATCTGATTCGGACCTTCGTGCCGACTTTCCGAGAATTCCGGACATAGCTGGTTTCTCCGGAGAAGAGAATTTACTGGTGAAAATCTGCAGTCATGCCGGCTCTCCCTGGGAGACGTCAGTAAATTCTCGTAAAATGGTTAGTGATTTCTGTAAATTCAAATTTTGTGTTGGCTAAGTGTGAGGAGAAGGAGTGAAATGCACACCATAGTTGAACTCCCTCCAAGAGATTGTAATATATTATTATAATCCAAGGACCAGCAACGATCACTGCGTTCAGGCCCTAGATAACCAACGCAATTTCTAGATGCCGGAAGGCCTGGCGAGGTGCAAAAAATCGCCGTCTAGCTCCGGGGAGGCCCGGCTAGTTGCCAGTCTAGTCACCTCGTCACGCCTCGCGGCGTCTCGAAATAGCTCGGCTACTCTGAACGCAGTGCATGAGACGCTGACCAGACGCGGGTTTGAAAATCTGAATGATTAACCAACACAATCCTTGTCAGTTGATGTATGTAGCCTCACGCGCGGTGGAGAGATCGTTGCAGAAGTCTCAGGGTGTTTTTTCTTTAACTTGACTTGCTGAGATGCCGAACAGGATATTTCTTGAAAATCCTTTAGGTTCGTTATTTATGGTTATCATCGCGGACGTGACAGCACAGATCATACACCGGGCGGTAACGTAAATATTAAATAGGTCACCTCACCAGGCGGCGGAAAGAAAACGGTCCGCGCGGAAGTTACCGGAGAATGTGTGTGGGAAAACGTTAACCATTGCGTTTTAGACAAATCTAAGTCCGATGAGCGTAGATAGGTGGAGATAGTATAGTCATACCTACGCTTACCGTTGGAACATGCCACCTTTTGAGTGAGCCGGATTGCGGTGAGCTCGGCAGGGCTCTGTTCAATTGACCTCGGTATATCCCTTGGTCAAGATAAGGAAAGATAGGCCAATCAGGCGCCTAGCGGAGCTCAGGAAATGGGCAATCAACAGACATGGATAGTAGCACCGGTCTCCTTAGCCTTGTTAGCAAACCTAGGCAAACCTCGAGACGGTCCGGTTAGATTTGTTCTAAACGCAGTGAGCGTGGAAACATCACTTTGATGAAATGATGAGCCAATGAAATCGCGTAAATGGGCCAGAATCGGCCAATGATCGAAGGCGACAGACTTTTATAGGTTGGAGTACGGAACCAGGAACTTTGCATTGGATCTTTAAGAGGAGCCGGCGCTGCGATGTCGGGCATACATATGTCGACTAATCTTCTTGTCATCTATTGTTCGTCTCGCTGGTTGAAGCTGAGGGTCCGAGTCGAACTTGAAGCCTTTCCTTCAAGGAGGCTGTTCTCGCGCATCCTTATTAATGTGAGCACATATTTATTTGAGCGTGAGTAGTCCTAGTCTCTCCTAACTCGTCACTTCAACTCAGAAACCCGTACTTTGTTTGTTGAAGAGTAGTCCAAAACACATCCTATTTTTTTTGGCCATCATGATCCACTCGAGAGGTGCTACATCGGATACCTATTTAGGGATACGGTGCCATTCGTGCCGAGTTTATGGTCTCGCATGATGCTAACATTCTCTAAGTTACTTACCGCTTCGGAAAATAGTACACTCTTCTGCCCTGTATTTGCTCCTATTGTCCATGTACAGTATAGACGAAGTGGATTCTCAGCCACTGTTCTATCCAATTATGTTATCCTGCTTTACTTAAAATTTCAAATGGTTGACCCAATCTGAGCTGGTCGACGCGAAGCGGTGACCGAGCGAAGGTTGGGTTGGAATCATTTGTCCTATGGAGGTAAGTATTTAAATGTGTCCGCCAGTGGGTGACCACTTCCCATAACAATAAAATTTTCTGGGGATTATTTTCGTAGTTTCCGCCACAATGCTGAGGACCCATCACTTTTAATATATACATGTCTGGCTAGGAGGGACGGTTTAAAAGCACAAACAGTGGCATACTGCGTGGTTTTAGCCTCATCCATTACGCGTCCGTTACGCGTCTCCGACGTGTCTTTTACGTGTTGTTCAGTGTAGTGCAAGCAGCGGCAACTTTCATAATTCTCAGCAGGTGATGCATAATTATGACGATGTGATAAAGTCTGAGTTTTGAAAAAGGACGGACTCGTACTACAATGCGTTCGCACTGGCCTACAGACCAAGTCATTTAGTTTCATTTGTGCTGCCATGGCTTGAAGAATAAACCAACTGGGCTTGGTTCTGCGATGATTTCTGTTGTGAAAATGCTGGAGATAGAGCTCGTAAATTTAATGAGTTCGTTGGTTTCAGCATACATAACCCATTATGTTGGGCAGATATCAAGAGAAAGCAAAATAGGGGCGTGGGAACAGACCTATCATCGGCTAATAGTGATGGAGACCACTTAAGAACTTCGTGTAGCCCATTTATTTTGTGGGTGCCTCTTGACGGCTGCGTACAGTGTTGCCCAGTTAACAACATAAGAAACCACATTTGCGCCGCAAAGAAGGTGACCCGAGCAGGATACCTCAGAACAAGATCCATTTGAGAAGTCTGACATCCCGGGAGGTTGGTCACAAGCGATGTCCGAGTCGGTCGAGCAATGAACCGCCCCCAAGTCGCATCAAAGTTTCGGTGCACTGCGTGTCACTATCAGGAATCGGAGATGACCGGAATTTCCCGAGCACCCACGACGTCAAATAAAAGTGTTATTGAAACCTCACATTGAGGAGCAAGATAGCATTATCACTGCGTTGAGGTCCCATGTAGACAGACCTTGGTTGTCGTTCGGCTACATTCAATGCTATTCAACGAAATAAAACCACAGCGGGAAAGCTGTCGCTTCAGCCTCCCGCCAGCTCATTCTGAGATTAAACGCGAGCCTGATTGCCAAGCCAGCTGACTAAGAGAGTCCGGAGAAGTGATCGGTGATCGCTTCACTTGACTCCCGCACTCTCGAGCATTTTTTCCAGCCTCCCCCAGAGCGCCGCCAGCTCATTCCGAGATGGGCCACGGTTCCCCGATGACATCACGAAACACAGCCTCCGTTGTCAGCCAGGGGAATCGTGAGAACCGTTGCTGCTGCGCACAAGACTTCCCTTTAGAGCTTCGCGCACGAATGTAACGTAAGGTTTCTCTCCACCCCATGCCCCTACTCTCGGCCCTGAAAAAGGCCACCAAGACCGCTGGAGGGTGTCTCGCACTCTTGCTCTGCGGACCCTGCTTTCTCTGCTTGAAGTTGCTCGGATTCAGATGGAAGAAGCCCAATAAGTGCGGTTGGGTCGAGGAGATACCCCTTCCAGACCCAGACCCTCTCCCCACCGATCGCATCGACATTGGCCAAACTAAAATAACACCACAGGCGGAAGCCTGCCATTTGCTCAGCCTCCCCCTCGAGCTCCGACAGCTCATCTTCGAGACGGCTTTAGGGCTACGCGTCCTCTCACTGTGGCTGGACGCGGACCCGGCTTACGACTACCAGCGCCTCCTGGTCCGCGTCAAGAGGGATAGCGTGCTTCCCGTCGCACTTTTGCGCACCTGCCGACAAGTCTACCTCGAGGCGCTCCCGATCCTGCACCAGCGCAATACATTCCGCTTGGACACGGAGTCCGCGCCAGGCATCATTCTGGGCGGTCTGGGCCTCTACAGCCTTCCAAATATCCGCAGCGTGGAGGTCGAATTTTACGACGGCGGCGGCGACACACGGTTCTCTGCGGCGTGTCGGTTGTTGGAGGCGGCCGGGCTTGAGAGCGTCACCCTCCTATTCGTGCCTCCTCCATTCTTGAACGACAGGGACTTTAGCATGGAGAGTGGTTAGTGCCGCAGTCTTTTGCGAATCCGCGGCCTGCGTAGACTTGTCTTGCTTTGTGACTATCCAAATCCGGCTGGGGGAGTCGAACAGGAAGCAGATGAGTTCGCATTTACTCGGAGAAAGTGGATCTTGCAGGACGAGGAGAAAGTGCGCAAGGCGATGGTGGAATTGTGTGCATTGATGATTGGGCCAGAAGCCGACGCGAGGTATAGCGCCTTTCTCGAAGCCCAAAAGCTCAGGGAACTGCAGGTACGTACATCTCTCACTCGGGGAAACTACGACTCAGATATCTGTCTTTGGGGGTGGGTGACGGAGGGTGGGAAAGGAATGTGTGCGGTGTGGCCGGGGACAATGTGTGGAATATCCACAGAACGAAGCTCAAGCTGGCGGGACGCACACAACATCCACGGGTTAAGCTGTCCAGAGCTTGTCAGGAACTCCTGCTCAGACTCCTCCGTAATATGCATCGCATCCAACCACGGCAGCGCCCTTTCGGCGTCGCTGTCGTCGTGCCACCCTCGTCGCATCTCGGCGCCAGGCGCAAGGAGGTCGAAAGAGAGCCAATACGGATCAGGGTAGGTTTTTCCCTGAAAGACGTCCTTCATGACGGCAGAATTATCGGGGGTTGCGCATATCCAGATCTGGTGGCATCGCTCGATAAAAAAAATGCTGCGCGACGAGGACCATGAAGCGGCGGGACTGGATGGCACTGGTGGCAGCGATACTGAAATCCATGACGGGGCAAAGGGAGCGCCCCTTGGAGCGTTCAAAAAAGTCGCGGAACACCTCGAGGTGCTTGAGATCTGTGTTGCATACGCGAAGGGTGAGCCAGAGGTCGGAGGCGGCGATGCAACTGGCGCGCCACGCCCGGCAAACTTGGGAGAGCGCGACGACTCCCCGGAACGAACAACGAGCGGAGATCTCGTCGCAGACATCGGAGGGAATTTCGGTATTCAAGTCAGCCATTAGAGGGGAAGCTTGGTGTGCACCATCTTGTTTCCGGCCCTGCTTTTATATGCTCGATGTCTAGGCGGTCAGGATGGCCAACACATGTGCCGGATTTGGCAAGTCCTTTGTTCAAGTTGCCAACCCTCTCGCAAAGCCACTCTGCACTCGGGCCATTGACGCGTTGAGCATTGTTCATACCACATTGGGACTGGTTCACGACAATGGGAACTATTGTGAACAATTGTTGACCTTTGCGTTCTTCCTCTCCTGTTTATAATTTGTGCAAGTCACCTTGTAAAATTATGCAGCAAATTACTCGAAACTCATCTGGAAACTTCACCGTCAAGCGGAAGAAAAGCAATCTAATGGTATCAGTGTCCAAGTTAGCTTTCAGTATTTCATTCACGAGGAATACTAATAGTCTGTACATATGCAACTGCAACCCGGTTCAAACATGCATCGACAACTGCTGCCCAAAAGGCTAATGGAGGACAACCTCAGGATCGCTGTATTTGGCTACCCTCAGGCGCTGCGCAGGTGGGACAACCTTGTCGTCAAGTACATGTGCGATCCCACCGTAGAGTATGCCAACACGCTTCATTGATAGGAGCTAAGGAGAGCGTCTGTCAGTTTTGATTGGCAGCAGCAGATAGAGAAGGCGGACAGACATTGTGCGCGGCGTTGGAATGCTCGTAGACGCCGCCGAAAAACGCTGTCGTCGCGTCGTTGCCGATGAACTTGTCGATGAGGCGTGCGCCGCCTGGGTGTTCCTCGGTAAAAGTGGATACATCATGGATGAAGCCCGAAATCAATATTAATGGACGTTCCAGGGACTGCAATTGGTCTGGAATACCGGTTAGCGTGTTGCCTTTGTGAGGTTGGGGAAGGATGCATACACGATTGCCAATTGATGACCGGTAGATCGTTACTGTCGGGCGGCCAAACGAGGCTCTCTTGCGTCTCCCGCAGGCGCTTAAGCTGCATCGTGAACTGCCCCTTGCGCACTTCGTTATCGGGGAAGACCTGAAGAGGAGCATAAGCGGAGGTGTTTGATGCAGGACAACTTAGACAGACCCTGAGATGCGACGCAAGCCCCAGCTTCTGGAAAATCCAGATGAGCCACTTCGTCGGATCGTACTGATACCACTTGATGGCGTTGCGGTAGTCCATAGGGAACTGGTGGTGGAAGTTGTGATATCCCTCGCCAAAGGTGAGAAGAGCCGTAATGAAATGGTCCCTGGGAGTGTGTTTGTCGTCATATGACGTGTCACCTAACCAGTGCGCGACCGAGTTGACGCAGAATGTCGACTGGTGCAAAAGCGAGACCCTGAGGAAGCCCGCATACACGTACCCGCCTTGCGCGTCGCCCCATGCGAGCCAGGGAATGACGGTGGGAACGACTAAACCCATTAGAAGGCCAAGCACAATGTAGTTATCATGTTGCCACTGTACGATTCTGCTCTTCATCAGATCAGTGATATCCACTGCGCCAGCTTTGTGCCTCGGCTTGAAGAGTAACCAGCCAATGTGAGAGTGCCAAAATCCGTCGACGGCATTGTAAGGGTCCAGTTTAGTGTCAGTATATCTGCTCACATTTGGTAAAATTATCATGCCAGATATGCGAGCCACCGTACCTGTGGTGTGCACGATGCTTGCACGACCACCACCTGATCGACCATTGCATTGCCCCGGCGCCACCTAGCGCAAATACATATTGTAGAAAAGTTCCTGCATTATACGAGCGATGAGACCAAAGGCGATGATATCCCGCTGTGATACCTGAAACCAATTCAGAGAATTGCTAATGGGAGCGACGAGCTTGCTCACTCAGGCCAGTAAACCCATAGTAGAAACAGGCAAACAATGCGGTCTGCCAGCGCAGCTTCGTAAAATAAGCGCCGATAATAGCTATTACGGGACTGAGAGTCAAGACCAAGACCTTAAGAGCGTGACTCGGATTTCCAATCTCGTCGACCTCGACAGAACCAGATTTTGAAGAAGGTGGCATGTTGGGACAGAGCTTGAGGCTGAGAGACAACTTATGAGCCAGCTATCGGAGGTATCTGAGGCGTGATTAATACGGCTTGACACTCCCGAAGAAGATAAATCGGACCCGAGCACGAATACCAGAGTAGTATGGGCACAGTCAAAAGTCGGGTAAGAAACCGTTAGTCCTATTTATCGGAAGTTGAGTGGAGGGACCTACAGTGGGACCAACAAGGGACCAAGCTTATACAGGGAGATCCGGAGTCAGATCTAGGTAGACAACTTATGAGCTAGCTATCGGGGGTATCTGAGGCGTTATTTATACGGCTTGACACTCCCGAAGAAGATAAATCGGACCCGAGCGCGAATACCAGAGTAGTATGGACACAGTCAAAAGTCGGGTAAGAAACCGTTAGTCCTATCTATCAGACGTTGAGTAGGGACCTACAGCGGGACCAACAAGGGACCAAGCTTATACAGGGAGATCCGGAGTCAGATCTAGGCAGATATGACTGTGTCTCTCCTCTATATGGCCGTTGCGTCAGGAAGTCATTCTTCGCCACTGTGAAGGCTTCAGAAGATTCAGAACTGCAGATGAAGAAAAGGAAAGCTGTGGCGTCCAGAGGCGGCAGGCTCGGCCCTAGAGTAGCCGGATGGATCACAAAGTAATTTGTGCAAAGTAACTTGGCCATACAAATTTTACTTTACTTTACTTTTGGCTCAGGAAGTTAGTTTGTCAAGCAAAGTTAAGCGAAAGCACAAGTAAAGTTAACGGCACGCTTCGGATCAGCCATCAAAGTAATGTGTTTGACCCGAACTAATTTTCTGTTAACTTGAGGTGATTATGTGTATGGGAGACCTTAGTCTGGCTGGAGAAAATGCCCATGGGGCTCAAATTATTCATCTTATCAAGTCATATGCCTCGCAAGTTGCATGGAGAGGAAGGTTGTCCTTAATTGATATCTTGGCTGCCAAACACGCAACTTCCTTACCGTGAAATTTCTCATTTACGCCCCTCTTTCACTATCTTCCCACCTCCACTCAAGTCAATAAGTTTGATTATGTGTATATGTCTCGTCACCACGTCCCGAAGTGTCCTCATTGCGGCCTGTTGACAATTTGGGCCGCCACTTAAATATGGGTAAAACCTCGAGTAAAAACGTCAATTTCGCGGGAGATCACAGGACTGAGCTCTATTATTGTGGGGGAATCCTATTCAAGCACTGATCCACGATATCTGCTTTAATTGGTGGTCTTAATCCATCTAACTTGCCCAACTGATGGCATAAGTTACAGCCGATAACAGTACCGAAGGCGCGGATGAAAAAATTCCTGTTTTGGGATATTTTTGATCTTATTCAAAGAATTCCTTATAACTCGATGAGTTTTGCATGTATTGACCTAAAAACTAGATATAATTAACGGGCTAATTCGTGCGCAATTAATGATAGAGCTGGAATAGAAAGATAATCGTATTTTCAGGTGTCTTGAGAAACTAGGACTTCTGAGCGAAAATCTACGCTAGCATGCCTAAATCACATCCAAATGAGTTGAAATTTTAGGAGGGAGTGTTTGTAACTACTCCAGTAATTTTCCTAGAGCTAAAACTGCGTATAAAAAATTACCTCAGCTTTGTAGCCCTCTGATACCAATTTTAGTTCAATTGAAGGCTACAAAGCTGAGGTAATTTTTTATACGCAGTTCTGGCTCCATGACAATTACCGTAGTAGTTACAAACACTCCCTCCTAAAATTTCAACTCATTTGGATGTGATTTAAGCATGCTAGCGTAGATTTTCGCTCAGAAGTCCTAGTTTCTCAAGACACCTGAAAATACGATTATCTTTCTATTCCAGCTCTATCATTAATTGCGCACGAATTAGCTCGTTAATTCTATCTAGTTTTTGGGTCAATACATGCAAAACTCATCGAGTTATAAGGAATTCTTTGAATAAGATCAAAAATATCCCAAAACAGGAATTTTTTCATCCGCGCCTTCGGTACTGTTATCGGCTGTAATTTGTTCCTGTTTGGTTGATGAACTTGGGCAGCCAAGTTCGGGCTCAGTCAAAAATGAATTTTAGTGAACTGGAAAATATGAGGCCTGTTAGGAATTGTCTATGGCACTCTTGTGTTCAATGGCATTCAATCACAACGTGGCAATCAGAAGTTCCGAACGACCGCAAATGTCAATTTTCGAAATTGCATTGGTACAGGGTTAAACAAGATCAGCATGGTGTACAAAGTTCTTGAGTATATGAGAGAACTAATTCTGAAGATGAATCTGTCACTGTTCCATGCATCCACGTTAGGCTAAGCTCCCAGAACGACGACGAGATCAAAACTCATTTTGATGTGCCACGAATAGACGAACTTATTCCTAATTTTCTCATGGAGGTCAAAGTTGGTCAAAGAACGGGTATTTAGAGTTACAATAGGTGCTATTACCCAGCCTGGAGTATTATGGGGGCTCCCCGAAATTTAATATTGGTGATAAAACATTTCTAGCCCGTGACCCGAAACATCCCCACCCTTAGGCTCACCAAGTAAAGGCGCGTGTAAATCATGTTCAAGTAACGTTCAATGTGATACATGATCTCATATCTTCGCTGAGACGCTTCCCAAATTGGCAGGAAAAAGTTACTTTGAACCGTGCAAGTAAAGTAAACTGGAACCACCCGTGGGAAAAGTTAAGCGAAGTAAAGTACGCGCCAAAATTAGGCGGCAAGTAAAGTTCCAAGTTAGGAAATAAGTTATTTTTTTCGCCCTCGAGTAGCCGCGATCAACCTTGTTCAGATTTGCTTTCGGCCCCAAACTCTGCGGTATACAATCTGACTGAACGCTCTACGTGGCACACAGTGGAATGCGGAGTGCCGATTATTTGGGAAGGCGGTACTTGAACGTGGAAATTTCCCAAAATTTCCCCAAGAGGGTTTTCCGGGTGGAAGGTGACATGGAGATACTGGGCGAAGAGACGGTGGTGTTGCGTGCGTCGATAATTGGGCCCGACGCCGAAGAGAAATCGGCTCTGTTCTCGAAGTGCGCACCCTGCGTCGGGACAAGAAATTCTGAAAGTGGCGAAGAAGTCAAGAAGTGGCTTTCGACAATATTAGGGTGTTTCACAATTGACTTTTTGGATCCAACTCGGGGCCCAACTTTGACCCCAACTTGAGGCAAAGTTGGGGCAGGAAATTGGTCGAATCATCGAGTTGGATGTCAGATCGTGGACCGGAGCCTGATCTGACATTCAACTTCGACCCCAGCTTCATGTCCCAACTTCACCTGTCCCACTTGCCCCTCCAATTATCTTTCCCGGAGACGAATCACGATCTAAGTTGGACTCAAATTAGGGTCAAAGTTGGTTGGACCCAAAAATTCAATTGTGAAACACCCTATTATTAGAATACATGTAAATTCCTGGTACGTCCTTCTCTTCTCTTGTCTCCTACAATGGAGCACTCAACAAAGAATGCTAATCCCACCAGCGTTATCTCAGGGCCATCTCTAGGTTTTTTGTGGTAATGATTCCGCACTCAGGCGCCAGGTATAGCTGCAAACCGTTCATCTGCGGAGTCTTGCCAGTGGAATTCCAACCTCTTTAGCGCGGTGGCCGAGACAGGGCGTACAGGCTACAAACATTTTCATACTCGGATTTATATTCGCGTCAGCACTCTCGGGAATGCATGCTATAGCATTCTCCATTCTTCTGGCATGATAAGTTCATATCTGCGAACTAACCACGTCGTGTCTGGTGAGTTAATATGATTATGTAGACTGGTCCCATTGACATTCCACACCTGTTACTAGGGCACACCGACGCCGTCGCACGCTGAGCGCGGGCGTTTCTGAATCGGACGACGGAAACGGACGCGATTCTGGTGCGAACACCTTTCGAGAGGGCCGGATAGAGTAGAAGCTCACCACCTGCAAGCCTGTAGTCTTGGCCCATCATACCGAGGAGGTGTTGGGGTGGCCCAGCTGACGCTATTTTACTGGCTCCAATATATATAATGCCTAAGGCCTGAGGGTCGATACCTGTGGTGTCGCACCTCTTTCCTACAAACAAGCCAATTCCTCCTGGAAGATTATTCTGTACGCATCCTTATTGCGTCGACGGCTCATACAGCTGACCCTTGTCGCATCCAAGAATTACAAGATGCCCGATATCGACTTGACGTTTTTCCATGGCCAGACAGTTCTCCTCACCGGAGGGACTGGCTGCTTCGGCGGGTGCCTGCTGTACAAGATGGTGGTTGAGCTCGGGACTGCTGAAATCTACCTCACAGTGCGCGAATCGCGCGAGCGGGCCCTGGAACAGTGGCGCAGGACAATGCCCCTTCAAATCGACAACATCCTTGAAAAGGGCAACATACAGCTCGTAGTGGGGGATATGACATCCCCAAATCTTGGGGTCGAGCCAGCTCTCCTCGCCGAGATGTCGCAGCGAGTCACGGTTGTGATCAACGTGGCGGGGAATATCTCCCTGGTGGACCCGCTGCGTGCTATCATTCGAGACAACTGTTTGTTAGACTCGTTACCAGTCTGTAACCAAAATCCGAAAAATTGTGGCAAGCACTTTCGGTGGTTACAGACTGGTACAACTCGTCGACCGTCATTGGGCTGTCATTGGAGTTTAAAATTTGAGTGAGGCTCATGTTCTCCCATGACCTTTGGATTTAAATGAAGTTGAAGTACATATGAGTTATTAGCTGCTAAAAACAATGACATTTGTCTCTTAAATTTTATTTCAATCTGTTTTAGCAGGGCAGAAATGATGGATACTTGGCTTGTGGGCCAGTGCTTCACATAGCAGTATGAGTCCAGTCCCAGGAGTTTTACTGCCAGCACCCATGACGAAGGCCAGGACCTCGAGCCTGCTCACGGTCAAGGGGTAAACCTCAGGAGTCTGGCCAAAACGAGATTGAACAGAATCAAGAACTATTTTTTTCTTCTTTCTTTAGCTTCAAAGTTCAAACATCAGTAGTTTGACAACCAGAGCAGTGAACCCTGAATTTTTGCTAGCTCATACACCGGGGAGCATTCCCGACAGGGACTGTGAGCAAACCTACCGATATTCGGGATCCCCAGGCCATATAACTGCGCAGTTATCTGGTGTTTTACAACTAATTCAGTTCGGAAAACCCTCAGGTGATGTGATGTTATGGCAACTTCTTCGGGTAGTAGCCATCTTCGTCACTTCGTTACTTCAATAGCATTTAGGGAAAGCTTGTTACTTCCGATAATTTTCTGTGTAAGTTCGTCGTTTTAACTCGGCACGTTCAAGAACTTGGAATACCGACCATCATTGTTCCTTCGACACAAGCATCCTGACTGCTTCGGGTTCAACCTTTGGTGTGTCATCAGGTACCTCCAGTGCTACTTCCTCGAACTCTGTCTTGTCGTCAACTACCGGCATCTCAGACATACCTGTGTCTATCAGAGGTGTCACAACCATGGCGGCCAGTCTTTGAACCTCAGCGTATGAAAGTACACTCCCACTCCATGTGTGGGGCTCAAAAAATTCCTGACACTAAATTCAACCCATATGCTTAACCATCGATTTAATTGCTTATCTTTGTCTTTCTCCGTTCGCAGACTTGCCACAGCCATAACCCACCCTCACTCGTTCTTTACTCTAGATTAGACTCATTCTATTGATCAATTTTCTACTGCAAGCCCCACCTGATAAGGTGTTACGTCTTCGTTCTCTTCACTGAGGCTGTTGTGATCTGCAAGTTTGGGGCATTTAAATGGTCCCACAAAAATCTATGCGGCAATTCCGAGCCAGCTTAAAAAAGTTGCGGCACTTAAGAGAAAAAAAGTTGCGGTACCTCAAAAAAAACGTTGCGGCAACACGAACGATGCCTGATTTTTTGAGTCAATGACAAAGTCCACTAGGCTGAGATCCAGTGGGCTGAATGCTATGATCTAAAAAACCGAATTAAAAAGGACCTCGAAGGTGTTAGACTGTTCTGTTTGAGTGGGAGTTGAATGCTCATTGGTGAAGTGGAAGATGTAGTGTTATCGGGGCAAAAGCAAAGCTGCCCTCATAACAGCCTTCAAGCGTGATGACTCGGAATTTTAAGGCCGTATGGGCTTAATTGGGGTGTTCGGGCATGGTCAATTTGTGCTCACACTGATTTAATAGTAAGTTATAAAGTGTTACACCTTTGTTCTTTTTCAAACTGCCGTGATCCCTATTTAAATAGTTGTGCAAAATATATGTGGTAAAGCCAAACCATCTTAAAAAGTTGTAGCCCCGCATGCGCCTGTGCTGCTGAGTGCGGGGTCGTCCGTACCCGCACCACCGCGAACGCCCTCACGTGGCCGTGCACGCCTTCGTGAACATGCACACCGTCGAGCTCATGCCGGAGCCGCGTGCGGGCTTCATCTCCGGTATGCTCCGCATGCTCGAGTGCTTCCACGCTATCGTCGACACCCCACGTGCACAGAGAATGTTCGAGCGCCTCTGCTCGTCGACGCGCCGCTCACTCATGTGCCCCGATGCGCCGGATGGGCACGTCGTATACACTGCAGGTGCTCGTGCTGCTGTGCGCTGGTGAAATTGGCCACGGGAATGGTGTCACTATATTTTTCCGCAATGTTGCTTTTATCATTGAGTTTGAGACTAGTGTTGCCGCGACTTGGACTCCAAGTCCCCAAGTCGACTTCGCGAGGTCGACTTGAGTTGAGTCAAGTCAAGTCACTTGGCTTGACTCTGCTCGACTTGCAAGTCTGGCTGAGTCGACTTTGAGTCACTTAAGTCGACTTGAAGTCGGCCTTGATCCCAAATTTTCTAATCAGTGTAATTCTTCGATTTATGGATGAAAAACTTACTTTCGAAGGTTAGTGATTTCGAGCGTGACCGGAGGTGACGTCGTGACATCATGTCACACATGTTACGCAACGCGCACCTGTTGCTCGCGCCGCATTCACCGCACGTCCCCCAGCTCAAACACCACGGAAGATGTCTAGTACTGCTTGAAAAGACGTTATTATATTCAAAAATATGCTCCAAAGTCTCGCATCTTAGACGGAATCACCTTGATACTCTCAGCTGGTGTGGGGGGTAGCATTTTTTAAGGTGTTTTGACGTCTAGGAAACAGCTGATCGGCTCTACAGCGCGATTTGAAGCATCTTGAAAAATTACCCCGACTTGAGTCACTCAAGTCGACTTGAAGAGACTTGAAGTCACTTGAGGTTGGGAGAGTCGAGTCAAGTCGAGTTGAAATCAGATTGAAGTCGACTTAACAAGTCGCGACTCGACTTTTTGAGTCGCGGCAACACTATTTGAGACTTCAATTATAGATCTATAATGGTATGCAACTTGTAAGCTATAGCCGCACAATATCGCTGTACTGTCACAAAAGAGAGAAATAAATGAGAGGGGGGAGGGAAGAAAGGAATGAACCGCAAGATGACGCGACGGAGTACGTATATTCAGTTAAGAAACATAACTAGCCAAAGTATAATAAGACTCACGGAAAGAAATTGCACAAATAGATCTGCAGTAAAGTAACGACCTACAGCCGTTGCAGCGCGAAGTTCGGACATTTAATGTAGCCAATTTGAGTTGAATCTATGGAATTAAGCTGTGATAACAATGGAAGAGGATTAGAATATCGGAATGGACTGCATACCTTCAATTCGATTGGCATCATCGCGAGAGCTTGAAGCGCGGAAGCACAGTTCAAGTTTAATTTGAGAAGTCAACGTGAATCCATCTAGTGAATTAACATGCGATGGGTAAAGAAAACCATCCGGGCAAAGGATAACTCAGGGAAAATAAATGTACAAATTTAACAAGACATCGAAGACGGGTAGGGCAGTCTACCATTTAAATGATTGGATCTGAAGTAAACAGATGGTTAGGGACGAATGAAAGCAATAGAACATCGAAGTAATTATATACCTTGAGTTGAATGGCGATAAATTGGACATTTTGAAGGGTTCTGGTGTGAAAGCATGTATCCATCTATTGAAATCCAGGACGGTCGGATTGTACTCAGTCTAGCATTTAAACTATAGGATCTGAAGAAAATGGGTGGTTAGAAACGAAATATAAGGCAGTAGAACATCGAAATCATAGAGTACATTACATACCTGAAGTTCAACTGGCATAGTAACCTCAATAGTTAGAAGGGTTGATCTCAGTCTATGCCCAACCAGACGTTCAATGCAGTCTGTTTAGCATGATAAAAACAAAAGCTGAAGCAAATTAATGGTTAGGAACGAAATAAAAGTGTTAGAACCAAGAGGTAATTACATACCTTGAGTTAAACGATAATTTCGATATCTCAAACAATCTGTACGCAGTTTAAAGTCTAACCGGCACTGGTTCGGTGTGAAGGAGCATTCTGAGAAAATTTTAATGAGATGAACACAGTGAACAGAGAAGAAACTAGCCAAGGTATTATGTGAGTTGTAGGCCCGGTCGAATGGCATCATACAGTACCAAGTAAAAATCTTGCGGGGGCTCGCGCAGCCGCGGCACACCTGCACACCCCGCTTGTCCGAGCTCTCGGTCCCTCTCTACCCTTACGCTCTCGCTGATTCTGTATTTTTCCTTGCAATTCTACTCATGTAGTACATTGAAATAAAGTAACAAGTTTACCACTGCGGGCTGCAAGCTATTGGACAGGCAGAACTCACGCTCGATGGAGCACGTGATCGCGCAGTAAGAACCGCCCATATGGTTTCGATCACGCATCAGATCAGCCGATCACCGGCATTGCGGCACCACCAGAGATCCGTCACGCCAAGCATAAATTTTCTTTGTCTAAGTAAAATTCCGCAGTTTGCCAGTCATCCATACCACGTAATAAGTCTTGGCGACGCGATAAAAGACTCACTGCGAAACAAGCACCATAGAGAGCATATCTGGACAGGCCAAAATGCCTGTGTGATTCTAAAAATGATGCTTGATTCCAGAAATGTTCGAGCGACCTAAAGGGGAATGAGCGATACGGACAAAAGAAACGATGGTTCCGCTATCGCTCATTTGACGCCAATTAAATTACAGTACCGTTGTTACATCCACTGCTCTCCGCTTTGAAATTTTTATCGGCAACTCCAGTGCGGGTGTTCTCACAAAGTCGACCATAGCGTCAAGTCAATAAGATGTCACACTGAGATTGCATCAGATTTCTGACATCGCCTAAAAGCTTGGGGTGATTTCAGAAATAAAGACGGTTGTGCAGATATGCTCTAATAAGCAAAAACACGAAGTCGTAGGTCACTTGCATCAAAACCACAGCAATGGTAATCCCACGGTGAGTCAATCTTTTTTGTCTGAGTGATGTGAAGAAAAGTGGGTAGGAAAGATTCGTAAAGAACAATTACCTAAGTAAACTTAGGACTCGTAATTAATGGCTCGCTTCTCGGCCGATCACGGCACCTGCTAAATTTTCAAACTCCGGGGACAGCCCAATCATTGTCAACGAGTTGTACCAGTCTGTAACCACCGAAAGTGCTTGCCACATATCTCGGCAACTTTTGGTTACAGACTGGTTACGAGTCTAGCTGTTTGTCGGCACTGGAGCTCGCGTGCCTGGGGGCGTCATTCGCCCGTATTGTGCGCTTTGTGCACATATCCAGCGTGTATGCCAACAGCTTCCTCCCGAGTGGGCCCGTGGAAGAGCGCACTTACGACATGGGTGACGCGGAAGCGCAGTTGCTGGAAATCCTGGACACGAGCGACCTGACATCTGGAGACGTCCCCAATTTCATGTGGCCGTATGCGCTTGCCAAGAGCCTTGCAGAGAGAATACTCCTCGCACGTTATCCTGAACTCCCGACGCTTATCATGCGTCCCACCATCATCGGCCCCGCACTCGCATGCCCGCACCCATTCTATGGTTCTCAAAACGCAAATCCTGTCTCCGTGTACATACACAAGTACTTCACTCGCCCAGACCAGACGCTGCAGTCAATAATCCCTAGTCCTTAGGGCCCCTACGTTTGATTAATGCCTACAGCGTAGGCAGCAGCTGATTCCGCCGGATTCTGGGCTGAGATGAAGCCTGTAGGTGGGAAAATATTTATCAAATATCATTATTGCCTGAGGTACTAGGGATTAGCTGATGCTAACTAAGCTAACTGCATAGTAGCCAGTCTTATTCTAGAATATTATTGGCCTGCTTCTCTCAACTCAGCTGATGCATATTTTCTGTAAGCAGTAAAATATTATTGTCCTATGCCTCAGGACTGAGCTGCTCAAGATATATAATATTTTGTGCCTATAAACTAGGCATCGGCTGATGATGTGGAATAATATTCTTGACCCTAATGGGGTGGATAAAACTGATGGCAAACTTTCAGCCAAATAATATTATTAGCCTGACCTACTGCACTGAGCTCATGACAACTGGAAGATATTATTAAGCTCAGCTTTAGCAGTCAGCTGTGCTATGGATATAATATTTTTGGACCTATATAGCTGGGATCAGCTCATGCTATATATTAAAGGCTAAAAAATATTTCGGTCCCTAGGCTTCTGGACCTAGCTGAAGCTGAATAAAAGAGTAAAACCTGCATCATGTCGGGTTTGAACTTAAGCATTTCCAAATAAAGTAATTCTTGGCAGTATTTCTGCCAGTCAGGCATCATAAGCCTCTGCACTAGGCCACCCCTCCCACCCATTAGCGCCTTTTGACCCCTTTTAATGTGTACAAAGTAGATGGGGAGCTTACATTGTCCTTCAGCTGAAGGCAAGGCTGTAGGCACAATAATAAATTTCTTTTGGCAGTAAAATATTATTTGTCACCTAGTTCTTAGGGCTTAGCTGCTCATTCCAGTGGATTTCGCTGCGCTCTAGACTCTAGGTATTAATAAAACGTAGGGGCCCTAGGCTCTTGGGCATTTTTGACTGCATATTGTGCCCAGACTCAGGTATTTTTCACGTCACACTGAGCCACCCTGCGGGCACAAACATCGTCGATGAGAATCCGTTGATATTGTCGCAAATCGAATCCTACTGCACACAATTCACGGCACGATGGGAAATGTGCACGCCGGTGCACAAATATTCGGCGCGCGCATGTTGGCGGCCACACTTCTCGTACGTTGTGGACGCAGGGGTACCTGAAGGCCACTATGCACGATTTTGGAAGTTTTTCAGGCGGGACTGGTGGTTCGACGTTACTGCTTCCAAGCCGTTCAAGGGTCTTGGGGGCGTCCTGAGTATTGACGTTCATGGCGGAAAGAGCGCGAAAGATTATTGATCAAGTGAGGGCGACCAAAAATTGCGGGGTAATATTAAATTATGAGTGCCCAATGGAATTTATTGGGGGAGCTTTTGACCGCAATTGATACCAGAAGACTTCTTCGCCGTAACATTTGTCGTTCAGGAGCAACGCAACCAAAACTTGACCAAAATCTAACAAAAGCTTTTAATCTGGCTGTTGGAAATGCAGTCAACTGAACATCTCAATCCAAATGCCCTCCACTTGTCCGCCGGAGAAGAATTCCAAAAAAAGTAGCGGGATTTGGCACTTTCGCGACACTTTTTTTTGAACTTTGAAAGTAGCGGGGAATGGGCTCAAAACTCGAATAGTAGCGGGAATTTTACAAAAAGTTGAAAAAAAGTAGCGGAACATTAAAAGTGCAAATTTACTGCCATACGTCACAACGTTCCTCCGAGTCGGAATGAAGCGAGATCGCGGTGCGAAGTTATACAGAGTTATAAAGAATCAGCAGCGGTCTACTTCCTCGCAGTATGTCCAATTAGAGCGATAAATCACTATTTACGGCCAACTCGACGCCGCGGTCCTCATGTGCATATATATTGTACTTGCAGCGCGGCGTTCTGGACGTCGCATGAATCCGCTCCCCTCTATGGTTCCAATTCGCGTCCTCGTCGGGAGCCTCATTTGAGAGGCGAACTTCGTGCTTCTGTGGTAGGCGGACAAGTTCCCAGCTCGAGCCACGAAACCTTCAAGGATGCTTCGAATTCGGCTAGACTATCATTGATATATGTTTTCGGGGCGGATACAACTCCCCACGCTCATTATTTGTCCCACGCTCATTGGCCCCGCGCTCGCACATTCGCAGCAGTCCTATGGCTCGCCAGCCGCATTGCCCGTCTCCTTGTACCTGTACAAGTACTTCACCCAACCAGACTCCGGCGTCTCGCGTGTTGAACCGGAGCACCCAGGGGGAACCAACATTGTTGACGAGATTCCCGTCGATGTTGTTGCAAACGTAGTTTTTCTGCATATCATCCATGGCACCGCTGGTATTGTTCACGCAAGCGCTCAGATATCCGGCATGCGAACGCTGGTGGCGATGCATGTCGACATGCGTGCAACTGGGATGCCTACGAATTTCTCCTATGTTGTGGACACGGGGGTACAAGTGGGCACCTACGCGCGATTTTGGAAGCTGAGCAGCCGGGACTGGCGGTTTGAGGTTACCGCGTCCGAAATTTCAAAGGCCTCGAGGGATCGCTTAGCATTGATGTGAACCGCGAAGGGTTCGAGGAGTTATGGCAGAAAGAGCGCGAAGGATTGCCAACGAAGTGAGAGAAACGAAGCAGGCCGACTCCTAATATCTCCTCCTAACTCTGGCAGTATCCAATCACAGAATGAACGCGCTTCATTACATAAATTTTTGCAAAAATATTACATATACAAGTCAGTCTGTAAAGGATGGCGTTAGTTTGGTTCACCAGAAGAATAATCAATACTAACACTTTAGTGTCCACTGCTATTGGAGAGACGTGCTTTATCGCCCTTGACAGCGAAGCGTCGAGTGATTCACGCCTGTGCCATTAAATATCCGCTGTAGTTCATCAAGACTATGCGCTATGCCTGCGAGACCTCATTGTAATTGTCACAAATAGTCTTCCTATGCTCTCCGGGCGAGAGGTTGCGGATCGTGTCAATTGCGTGCTGACGGCGCTAGGTCTGCAATCTTGCGCCAGCCAGCACATCGGAACGCCGATCTCCTGCGGGATCTCTGGCGGTATGGCCAAGTCTCACTGAGGCATTTGACGCCACTGAATTTATCAGGCAGGCGAGAAGCGGTATCGTTCTGCCAGCCACATACTATTGTTGGACGAGTGACCTCTGGTGTGCGTTTTAAAAAGAATTTCATGCGTGTTAGATGTTCATTTACCATTTAGCTTGAGAGCACCGAAAAGTCACGTTGGCCATTCGCACCCTGTCCGTCGCAGAGGGGATCATTGTAATCGTTATTATCCATCAGCCGTCAGTCGCCATTCACAGCCGCACCTGCGATTTGCGTATTGTCGGTCTTGTGAGTTTATATTGGACCTCAATTTTTAAGGATTTCGCAGCGTAAATGCCATGTGGATGTCCGCCTGTGAATTCTGGTGAGCGGAATTTATGCCATCACATCACCCTCTCACCCGGACTCTGCTGCAGAATTAGCGAGATCGCTTCCTCCTTTTCGGTCCCATTCGTTCCATCAAATGGAGCATCTCCGCTACTCTTTCGAGGTGCTTGCGAACTTTGTTTTTATGCTCCCCCTCGATCCCAGATCTCCGAATGACGCTCTCCAGCCCGGCCTGCGTGGCCTCACCTTTCTATGCGTAGTGGTCATCAGCTGCTATAAATACAATAAGGACTACCTCGAGATTGGGCACGTCCGGTACGGCGTGTGGGCCGCGATCCTTATTGTAATTATGGGTTTCGGGTCATAACCAAAGTTCGTTTTTGTCATTTCTATCCTCGCCGATGCTGCCACATGAAGAAAGAAATTTTAAACTGTATTTCAGCCGAACCTCCATCCATTGACAGGTGATTGACCTTGAAATTAAGCTGCAGCAGCCGGGGAATTGCAGGTAGAGGGACTCACACCAAATTGAGTGATAAAAGAAGTTGAAACTGCCACACCGGGGGTGCAAGCTGAGCGGCTTTAATTCGTTGGTGGGATGTTGAAACAGGTTTATGAACATTCAGTACATTGATCAGGGAATTGCAAAACCCTGGCGAGTTGAACGCACATGCACACACATATCAGCGAGCCGAGGTTCATAATGCAAATTGACACACAGAGTCCGACGGAAGCCGGCGGAAGCCGACGGAGAACAGAGGCTGAATAGGTAGCGGCCCGCAGGTATCACCAGCTCGCTAAACGAGCTGCTTAATTAGCTCGCCAGGAGTCAGAACGAAGATCTGGCGGCAAGTGGCCGGCACGCTATGTATGGCTGACGACGGCTGCGTGGGTTTTTCAAGGGTACGTGAGTGTTTCCTCACTCATGCACTGCGCGTTAGCCTCTTGAACTTCGTTATCGCTGCAGAAACAGCTGCGCCCCGTCCGTTATAAGATCGAAGGGTGATTCTTTGGCGCTACAGATACTATGGCCTTCACTGAGGAGGCCGCTGCCGCGGTCGCTTTTCTCATAGCAGTGAGTCCAACAAATGTGGTTTCAAGCAATTAACACTATATAATATACACTCCAGTATTTTGTCATTTTCACCTGGATGCTTTTTGCCTACTTGACACATCGTATCAAATGGCGCTCGTGATATACTTTGCTCTTCGCGCATGTTATCATCCGATTAGCCTCACAGGGATGTGGAATCGGTTTTGGTGTCCTTGGGTTCCGTAACATGGGTATCTTCTTCGCATATCTCGTCCTCGGTGCAGAAGGGTATTTCACCCTGGTAAAGTACCAGCGTCCGCCGTCTTTTCCGACGCCTTAATCATCTTGCAGGTTATATGTGTATTCCGCTTCATCATTGCCTGGCACGAGCACCATCTCTCCAACTGGACCTCCTGGCTCGAACCACGCGACCCGCCCAACACCAACAAGACCAAGAAGAGGCTGCTCCATATATTGCTTGGGCCCTTCGAACTATTTTTCTGTCGCGATAATCCGATGGTCGCCTTCCACTCCGTGCTCGTCGTTGCAAATGTGGCGATTGTCTTTGGAAGCTCATATGTCGCTGGCGCAGACATTATGGCCATCACGCCGGACTTGTTGAGGCGGTTGAACGTGTCCAAGATTTCACGCACGGTGGGCCAGAGCCTGTTCCTCGCGTGCAACACGCTGCTGCTCGGTGTCATCCTCACGATGCGCAACAATCGCCGCAACGGCGACGCACGGGGCAAGACGGGTTCTGTACATCCGACGCTTATCCTCCTTCTCATTGTGTGGTTCCCGCTCATCGTACGGGGTGTGTTCGGCGTGCTTCAGTCCGCTGTTTTTGAGGTGCGTGCTGCGCTTTCCAGAAATTCGCGTACTTTTCGCTCATATATATTTATTTCAGTTCTCTTACTTTAATAGTCCGTCCACTTGCCCGAGATCAATTATTGATACTAACTTGACACCCTGTTGTCTCAGTAAAAAATTACAGAAGTGAGGGATACACGAAGCACTACACGACGATCGAATATCTACTCGGCGTGCTTCCCGAATGGCTTGCGTGCGTTTCCCTATATTCTCCAAGCTCGAAGGATTGAAAAGTTGACCAGGATATATAGATGTGTCGTCCTGAATCTAACATATCTAGCTTCGCGCAACGACCCCCCGAGAGGTAATCCTGTCGAAGCGGAGACGCAAGGGTCGGAGATGCTGACTAGGAACAAGTAACCGTGCGTTTAGAAGTCTGCATTGCGTTGAGTACCGCCGATTTTGGGAGTAATTAATTTATTAAGGCATCTCTGACACCTCTCCTCTTACTGCTACTTTCTTGTCGTTCCTAATAGTAATTAGCGGTCAACATGGCGTATGATTCAATTCGGAGCTCGGACTGTACGCTGGCAGGAGCACAACTAACTCTAAGACATTCTTCAGCTCAAGCTCATAAAAAAAAATGTTTTGGACTTCTAATAATCGACGGATGGAGTTCCCCTCCAATCCAAGACTTGGATGATATTGAACTGCGTCGAAACTTCGCTGTTGAACGCTGGACCGTCGCTAGGATACGGCGTGCGAACTAATCGCGCCGGGACCACAGTCTTTCAAGCTTGTGTGGATAAACCAAGTAAGTTTATGTGAGTCTTGTTCCAGTTCACGAAGTCTTTTTTATCATTGTTTATTTTGCTAATTACAGTGTCCGCATCCGAGTCCGTCATCCTGGCAGTCCAAGAACGCCATCCTTCCTTACACCTTTGAAGCAATGAACGCAGCCGCTGAGCCGGCGTCCTGTCCGTATGTTCTGCGGGGAAATTAATAACGACCAAGGAATAAGGGAATGGACAAACAAGTGGGGTGGAAGAATGAGATCCCCTCCGGCACAGATGTTGTCACCTGCGTGGCAGATGACTTTCGTGTCGGCCGCCGCAATTCCTGCGACAGCCTGGCCGTTGTCCGGATCGCCCTGCGTTTCAGTGAGCCTTCGATACAAATATGTAGCAATGCTTGCAGCTGCTCACGAAAATAACAGCGGCGTTGATGCGTGCAGAGACATCTGCAGACAGCTGCTTGGCCGAATTGTGTACCAATTGTCCGCCTTGACTGTACCCCACAGTAACAAGTGCGGCCTAATCAAATCTGTTAGAGAAGGTCGCAAGAAAATCTTCTTCGTGACTTACGTTGGGGCAAGACTTGGCGGCATTCGTCAACTAGATGCAGATGTCAGTCGTCCTGGTTTGACTCGTCTCACAATAAACTCACATCCGCAGCCATAGTCTTGGAGCCCTTGGCGTCACCACCCTGCAAAAATCCCGGAATGCTCGCCGGATAATCTACTCCTGTGAACGTCAGGCTTTTCCCTGCCAGTGCTTTCTTGAGTGCCGCTTGAAGAGGTGGCCCAGCCACCGTGCCGATGGGAGCTGCTTCCGTCGTCCCTCGGGCGAAGAAGACCTTGTGGTTTTAATGAGCTGTTTGACGGGCACGGTGCAAGAAGGCAAGTATACCATAACATCCGAACAGGCGGCCGCGCGCTTGGCCACTGGGGCCGCGAGAACAAAAAGGTGAAGCGAAGCGATGAAAAGAAGGAGGCGAACATTTTTGGGCAGGGTGGGTTTGAGTTCTTCTGCAGCTTGAGGAACCTTTATATGGCCTGCATTGTATCCGTGCATTGCAACCGATAGCGACGAAGTTAAATCCGGCGGGTACAATTATTCGTGACGGGTCCAATTGAGATTGCCGGATGCAACCCGTCTTTCCGCTCATGTCCGTCGACTATATATATCCTATCATCCTAAAAATCACTATTAAATTCGGTCAAATTTCTAGACCTCTTCTTTTTTGGCGGAGGAACTGATCAATACAATAATAGAGGGTCAGTGCTCAGCCGCCTCAGCGTTCAGCGTTACAACCCGGATGGTTGTTTGAAGGTAATTATGCCAGCGTTGCTAAGCTATCATGATGAAGATCATCCGATTTAATTATGATATTTGTGAAGCTAATTTTGGGCTCTTCTGGCTATTTTGGCCTGCGTTGATTCTTTTGTATCAGTTCTGTATCCAACTGCTGGAGATGGCAGATCTTTATACTGTGCGGCGATAAAAATGGGGTCGTCGGTTCCTTTTGTTTCATGAGCTCTCGGAGGATCACTAAAAACCTTCAAGTTCTCTGTTCTGATACTGCAGTGTCTGACAGCAAGGTATCCTGACGACAACAATCAGGATTTCAAAAAAGTGTATCGAGCGAAAGTGAAAAGTGATCGAGTGGTGCTGCTTCATTTGTGCTTACCGATGTTTGCCGCAGCGTCCTCGGCTTCAACAAAACGAGGAACAAGTTGATACCTTGTTGAAGCGTCTGTCTAGGAGAGACTAGTCCTCGGCTAACCTCGGCTGTAGATGCCATAGCTTCCGATAGTTATAAATTCGGCCATTTTTCGTGTATTTCCAGCAGATGTCTTCAATGGTGACCTTCACTTATTGAAACCAACGAAAGACACTCCTCCACAAGGATGTTGTAGAACGATGAGCGCAGTTCAGACGAAAGTGTGGAACTGGCACTTTTCCAAAACATGTAAAGTTACTAGACTCGTAATCAGTCTGCAACCAATTGCCTGAAAATGTGGCAAGCACTTTCGGTGGTTACATGGTTTAATTTGCCTCCTCACTTATTTTTTAATCTGACTTGGAAGAGTGGAAAGACCCATCAACTTTCGACCAGAATTGATGGGCTTTGATGGCTTTTGTGTCGGCCGATCTCGGCACCTGCTAAATTTTCAAACTCTCAATCGCTGTTGACGAGTTGTACCAGTCTGCAACTACCGAATGTGCTTGCCACATTTTTTGGCAATTGGTTACAGACTGGTTACGAGTCTATAAATTTACGACGGTTGAGGCCCGCTGACCCCGCCGACCGAGTACAGATGACCGTGATGCGAGGCACCCATTATTGTAGTGGTTCATTCCACTAACTTCGGCGTCACCGGAATATTATGGTGAAGGATGAACGCTGAATCTTGATTTTTTAATCAGAAACTAGGTTTTGTGTTGAACTGGCAGGTCACGCAGAAATAAAAATAGAGAGCAAACAGATCAGATATAGGGTGTACATCGTAGTCCAAGAATACGCAGAAGTACGGAATGGAGTAGGTTCGGATCAACCCTCTCTCCGGACCGGATACCCGGTCTATCTCGGACGATGCCCGCAACACCAAACAATGGACGGCTGGCTTGATCCGAACCTAGGAATGGAACATATATATAGTGTGTGCATGGTGCGAGCTAGCGAGGGATACACGAAGCGAGGTGCGAGGCGCAGCGAGACGGCGCGTGACGGTCATTGCCTTTCAATATTTTCGAAAAAGAAAACTAGTCTCATTGCACAGAACAGGCACGCGTCGTCGACGCAACACCGGTCGGCGGTACATAGCTGGTGGTTATAACGAAAGATAATCACACTCCATGCGCGCCAGGCCTCGGCTCAAAGGCCACCAGTATATGACACCTCACAAAAATAACCGACGTTGAAATCCGTCTCCTTCGAAGCGTCGCCCCGGGCCGATGCACAGTTTTTTTTTTAGCAAGTTTCTCCCGATATTCCCCGAATCTGTTTTTTTCAACAGCTTTTGGGCGGTGAGTGAATTTCGCCGCTAGAGAACGACTGCGCCTATTGATCGCGTCTCATACAAGCTGGCGGCGCCGAGTGATCCGACCCACGTTGTTCTTTCCCATTAGCACCAACCATCAGCGGCGCTTAACAGCTTCAACTTCGTGATCGCTGCGGAATGAGCTGCGGGCCTCAACCACCCTTCGACTACTGAGATTGATGTCAATCTTTGGCCCTATAAGATCGAGCCTCCTTTCTCTGCCGCTACCTCAGCAACCCACAAAGAAAAAAACATGGCTTTTACTGGTGAAGCTGGCGCGGCGCTCGCTTTTCTGATAGGAGTGAGTCTCCCATCTACCGCGAATGTAGTCTCAAGAAACTAATATACGTTTGAGTATCTCGGCATTTTCGCTTGGATGCTTTTTGCTTACCTGACGCATCGTTTCAAATGGCGCTCGAGATATACTTTGCTCTTTATGCATGTCACTATACGTCTGGCCTCACAGGCATGCGGAATCGGTTTTGGCATCCTCGGATTCCGAAACATTGTTATATTCATCGCGTACCTTATCCTCGGTGCAGAAGGGTATTTTTCATTGGTAAATCATCCACCCTCTCCTCCCCAAATAATAATAACCATCGTACACAGGTGATGTGCGCATTCCGCTTCGTCATCTCCTGGCATCAGCACAACCTCGCCAGCCGGGCCTCCTGGCTCGAACCGCGAGACCCGCCCGGCACCAATAAGTGGCGGAAAGCACTCATTTTCATATTCCTCGGGCCCCTCGCGCTGCTCCTCTACCGCAACAACCCGATGATATTCATCCATTCCGTGCTCATTGTCGCCAACGTGGCGATTGTCATGGGCGGCTCGTACCTCGCTGGCGCCGACGCCTCCGACCCTACCTCGCACGACACGCAGAGGCGTCTGAAAATTTCCAAAATCACGCGCACGGCGGGCCAAAGCATATTCCTCGCGTGTAACACGCTGCTGCTGGGCATAATCCTTGTCACGATACGCAATAATCGTCGCGACGGCGACTCGCGGGGCAAGAAGGGGACGGTGCACCCGACGCTCATCCTGCTCCTCATTGCCTGGTTTCCGCTCATTATACGGGGTGTGTTCGGCGTGCTTCAGTCCGCTGTTTTCGATGTGCGTGTTTTCGCTAGCCTGTTTTCCGTCGACGGTGGCTAACGTACCTCTCTTCTAGCTCTCATACTACAATCGTCCGTCGTTCCACCTTTTCGAAACCAAGTCTTGATGCTGACATGCTACCTTTGCTCTTAGCTGAAAATTACAGAGCGGAGGGATTCACGGAGCGCTTCACCGCAATCGAATATCTGCTCGGCGTGCTCACCGAGTGGCTTGCGTGAGTCTCCCTCCCTTCTCCTTCCTTCCTTCACGACTGGAGCTGACGAGGCCGTAGATGCGTCATCCTCAATTTCACATATCTCACGTCGCGCCACGATCCTTCGAAGAGTAACCTTGTCAACGAGGAGGCGCCCGCACCTGAGTTGGAGATGTCGAATGCGACCAAATAAGGATGTCTACGGCGAACAAGTAGACGCGGTGTGCAGTCTGTTCAGGTGTAGCTGTGCCGCGCAGCCCAATGTGCGCCCTGCCCTTATCATAATATACCCTTTTTCAATCATATTGGGCAACTATTACTTGATTCTTAGCCAATCTTGGAGGCCTCTCCACTTACCAGCCAACTGACCCCGCCGACCGAGTACAGATGACCGTGATGTGAAGTGGCGCCCATCATTGCAGTGGTTCATTCCCTTCGGCCTCACCGGCATATTCTGGTGAAGGATGAACGCTGAATTTTGATTTTTTAATCAGGAACTAGGTTTTTCAAAAAGAAAAACTAGTCTCATTGCACAGAAAAGGCACGCGTCATCGATGCAGCACCGGTCTAAGGCGCAACGAGCGACTAGAGAGTCGGCGGTAGTACATAGCTGGTGGTTATAAGGAAAAATAATCACACTCCATGCGCGTCAGGCCGCGACTCAAAGGCCACCAGTATGCGACCACCTCACAAAAATAGCGCATATGCATGAATCTCATCTTTCAGAACGATGTAAGCGTTGAGCTCAGCCCGCAATTATCTACACACAGATTCACACGGTGATGCGCCGATCAGGCGCATCAATGATCGACCATGCTGAGCCGACTCTCCCAAGTTTCTGCACAACTTCAATGCACAACTGCAAGTTGGCTCAAGACTATCTACGACTTTCACAAATCGCGGCTCTGTCGAGGTTGAATCAGCTTGTCCGGCGACCGCAGTTCACCACCTACAGCGCGAATTTGTCTCTCGAATGCAATGCATCGCATACTAATGCTATCATTGATTTTTTTTGTGATTCTCGTCATTCACTACGCCGACGTCGAGATCCATTGCTGCGATCTCCTTCGTCGCCCCGGCCCAATGCACAGTTTTTTTTTTGGGAACAAACTTTCTCCCGATATTCCCCGAATCTGTTTGTTCAACAGCTTTGGACGGTGAGTGAAATTCGCTGCCTGCGCTTATTCGATCGCGTCTCAGTTGAAACTAGCGGAGGATGGAGTGCATTGGTCTAACTCGGCAGAAGACGCCACCGGAAGGAAGGGATAGGTTGATGTTAAACTTTACCTTGACTTTACCTGTCGAGCAGTTGCACTGAGTAATAAGTGCATTACTCTAAATCAAAGAGAAGAACGTCAAGAGAAAGCATAAAGAGCGGGTCCGGATTAGGTACGAAGTGATCGGACTCTCCAGGGTTGAGTAATGAGTGAGTCATTCCGACGTCGGCACGCCTGTATGTGTGCATGTATGTCTACGCCGACTGCCCCAAAGTGGCTCTCAATATCGTGTTTAATATTTTTCAGCCCCATTCCTAAGGCTACTTGCCATTTGATTACCATACCGACTTCCCACTATATTCCACATCCCTGAAAAACATTAGCAATGAGATGGGCATTTTTTACGCATTTTCTTCCAAGGTCTTTTGTGCGCATGTTATTTTGGGGGGCAAAAATTGTCCCAGTGACTTTTGAGGTCCAGAGAATCACATAGAAATAAATGGAAAGCCTTTTATTAATTTAACAGCAAATGTTTGGCTCCCAACACTCATAGCGCACTCACTGTAGGCCAGGGCGGGATCCTGGTGATGCGCCGCCGCTTGTTTGACAAACGAGTATCATATCTAATCTAATCCGGGGCCGATCCAGATTCCGGTGGCGCATCACATCATTTTGATTTAGAGTAATGCACCCTTTCCTCCAGTTGCACTTGGCACATCGATCGGCTGCCGACTGTAAATGACCGAAGTAGCATTTTCAGCTATATTTTCTCCCCGTCGCGCCTAGAATCAGGATAGCTTTTTGCTTCACTTTTTGATTCCGCATAGTTAGAAATTGTAGACGTGGAGTTGATGCGAGTGCAAAAATTGCGAGATCAAACCTGGTCAATGCGCCATCAATCCCACCCACACAAAAATACTACAAAAGTGCGGTCTTTTCAGCGGTTGTTGGAGACATTGTGGGTTGGCCACATTTAATTCGAAGCTACCCACAAGTTGCTTGGAACAACTGGTGATACCGTGGCCCAGGTACTCCGGCAAGTTATGTCGCACTTGCGGAGTTTGAAGTTTGCCGGAAGGCTGCCGCCATCAGTTACTCAAAGCGGAGACAGCCCGCATCATTTTCGGCTCCCCATTTTCTCCTGAGTTAGACCAGTGCAATATTTGCTCGAACTGGCGCCTCCTGGCGGCGCCGAGTGATCGGACCCACGTTGTTCTTTCCCACTAGCACCAGCCATCAGCTGCGCTCAACAGCTTCAAGTTCGTGATCGCTGCGGAACTGCGGGGCCTCACAGCCACCCGTCCACTACAGAGATTGCTGTCAGTCTTTGGCCCTATAAGATCGAGCCTCCTTTCTCTGCCGCTACCTCAGCAACCCATAAAGAAAAAAACATGGCTTTTACTGGTGAAGCTGGCGCGGCGCTCGCTTTTCTGATAGGAGTGAGTCTCCCATCTACCCCGAATGTAGTCTCAAGGAGCTAATATACGTTTGAGTATCTCGGCATTTTCGCTTGGATGCTTTTTGCTTACCTGACTCATCGTTTCAAATGGCGCTCGAGATATACTTTGCTCTTTATGCATGTCACCATACGTCTGGCCTCACAGGCATGCGGAATCGGTTTTGGCATCCTTGGATTCCGAAATACGGATATATTCCTCGCGTACCTTATCCTCGGTGCAGAAGGGTACTTTTCCTTGGTAAACCATCCACCCTCTCCTCCCCGGATAATAATAACCATCGTGCACAGGTGATGTGCGCATACCGCTTCGTCATCTCCTGGCATCAGCACAACCTCGCCAGCCGGGCCTCCTGGCTCGAACCGCGAGACCCGCCCGGCACCAATAAGTGGCGGAAAGCACTCATTTTCATATTCCTCGGGCCCCTCGCACTGCTCTTCTACCGCGACAACCCGATGGTCTCCATCCATTCTGTGCTCATTGTCGCCAACGCGGCGATTGTCATCGGCGGCTCGTACCTCGCTGGCGCCGACGTCTCCGACCCTACCTCGCACGACACGCAGAGGCGTCTGAAAATTTCCAAAATTACACGCACGGCAGGCCAAAGCGTATTCCTTGCGTGCAACACGCTGCTGCTGGGCATCATCCTTGTCACCATACGCAACAATCGTCGCGACGGCGACTCGCGGGGCAAGAAGGGGACGGTGCACCCGACGCTCATCCTGCTCCTCGTTGCCTGGTTTCCGCTCATCGTACGAGGCATATTCGGCGTGCTGCAGTCCGCTGTTTTCGACGTGCGTGTTTTCGCTAGCCTGTTTTCCGTCGACGGTGGCTAACGTACCTCTCTTCTAGCTCTCATACTACAATCGTCCGTCGTTCCACCTTTTCGAACCAAGTCTTGATGCTGACATGCTGCCTTTGCTCTTAGCTGAAAATTACAGAGCGGAGGGATTCACGGAGCGCTTCACCGCAATCGAATATCTGCTCGGCGTGCTCACCGAGTGGCTTGCGTGAGTCTCCCTCCCTTCTCCTTCCTTCCTTCGCGACTGGAGCTGACGAGGCGGTAGATGCGTCATCCTCAATTTCACATACCTTACATCGCGCCACGATCCTTCGAAGAGTAACCCTGTCAAGGAGGAGGCTCCTGCGCCTGGGTTGGAGATGTCGAATACGACCAAGTAAAGATGTCCGCAGTAAACAAGTAGACGTCTGTTCAGGTGTAGCTGTGCTGCGCAGCCCAATGTGCGCCCTGCCCTTATCGTAGTATACCCTTTTTTTAATCATATTCGGTAGCTATTACTTGATTCTTTACCAATGTTGCAAATAGTTACCTTAATCTACTTCTTGGAGGCCTCTCCATTTACAAGCCAGCTGGCCAAAGTTACGCGATAGTCCCGCCATGTGGAGATTTATAATGCGCAAACTGAGAACGAGAAGGCCAACAATGGCAATGCGATGAGGATGGATAGTATGTATTAGCAAAGCCGGAATGCAGTCTCGTCTTGAATATCGGTCTACTTATTCTGCATTTCCGAGTAATGAGTTGAGCAGCTGTCAATGGGCGTCTGTATTCCTCTCAGCAAGCGCCAAGAAATATGGCGGTGCGGATGTTACTTACAAGCTAGGTACGAGCTTCATCCGTTAAAGCGTCTGTCTAGGAGAGACTAGATGTTACGTGGGCGAGTGATTTTCTTTCTTTTGAGAAGCTTGAACATCGTTTTCGTCCCCTTGTGGCGTGATCTAAGTAATTCGTAGAGTAACTTTATCGGCTAGATAGATTTACGGGGGTACCCAGGATGAGTTTTAGCCCTAAATTTCTACGATGGACGCCAGTCAACTCGCAATTTTCAGGATAATAATATGAAAAGTTCAACAGATTATTGGACGGCGCACAGTAAAGTGTTGGATTATGTCAACTTCCATCAGATTCTCTTTGTGGGTCCTCATCCGTTTGCCTCCGTACCACTATGTACCTATGAGGACAAACGATCTATTGTTGCTGGTTTACTCCCCCTGTGCTCGTCAATCTTAGCCTCGCTGGGACGAATTCTAACATAAAGCTGTATGAATGAATTTCTCTGAATTGCCAGTCAGCTGTTGCTTAGTTGATTCGACTAGAAGGCGACGATGCAGCCTGCAGATGGGCAATATCGACGAGGGAAATAGCGCTGTATACACGTACAGTTTCAGAGCTACTGTACGGACACCCATGCCGGTATTCCAGAGCCCAAGCTCCTCCCTTGTCTCCTACTTGCTGCTAAACCCTAGATTTGCGGATTCGGCAAGTTCCGGTCGGAGCTCAAAACCTCCGGCAATCAAACAACAAGCTTTTACGTCACTTTTTTTTTCGCCACCGCCCATCTTCCTCCTCCCACAAACTATCGTGCCTGAATTTGATTGCGACTCAGCCCATTGACATATGCAATTTGTCTGGATTAACGCCCCATTGACATCCTGAAGGCCAGCTCGATAATCTCGTCACCTCTTACAGGGACAGACGTTTCGCCTCTGCGCTTGTGTCCGCTGTCACCCTTGCTCCCGCACCCTATATCTGCATAACTTCGAATCTTAATCCGAACAGAACCTTTCCCCTGGAATGTTGGGTCATAGCGCAATACATATATCTAACCACTTCCTACTCGGGGACCCTGAAGTTCTATCCATCTTCCTTCATGGCCGAAAACTGGCATAGGATTGGCTTGTCTGCCCACTTGCTGGCGATATCAACCGCCGCCGCCGAGCTACGAACGCAAGTTTTCACCATCCTAACCAACCTCCGCGCTGATCTTGTAGGTAAACAGTGCGTTTCAAGCAGCATCTTTCGAAGCAGGACATGCTCAACTAGCCACTTTGGAGTCTGAGATAGCCAAGTTGCGAGCAGCCTCAGCCGTATGCTACACATATGGTCGGCCTTGGAAAATTCTGACTCAACCGCATTGATAGTTGCGGAACGTAGAAGACGCCCACTTCAGTGAAATCGTTCGCAGCCATATAGCGTCGTGCTTATGATTTTAGGCCCAGATTCATCTCCAGAAGTCCAAGAACTGACTCAGGATGCTCTTGATACCCTCTGGGATGAACTTCCGACTCTGGCGGTCGCGCAGGCCCACAAAGAGGCGGCCGACAATTTAGCCCGTCAGGGGAATCCTAACGGTGATAGCACGCGTCACATTCGTGATGTTTATCGCGCCTATGCCAAGTACCTGCTGTTGTACCCTCATCGCGACGACACCGAGTATGTGCGTGATCGTAGGACATTCTCTGCATTTAAACAGTGCCTTACGGAAGCTGCAGCTCGACATCCTGAAAAGGGTTGCCATCCTAGAAGAACAGCTTGCAGGAACGGCGCCAATTACGATTCCCCTTGTAAGTATATTACTATGACTACTGAGACGCCTGTTTATTATCCTCGAAGTTTGTTGTTCCACCCACGTCTGGTTCATCGGCCACGACTGTGGCAGCCTCCAACACGCCAGCCGCAGGTGCCACAAGATTTAGTTTTCATTGGCTTGTCGGAAAATTGAGGCGACCAAGCCAATGATTTATGTGATTTCCCAATGCCTTCCTACAATTTATGTGTATATATCTGATTCAATTCCTCTTCGCTATTTGGGATTGCTTTCATTTGAAAATGTCGTCATCATGATCCTGATGACATGGCCGTGACTCCTTTTGGTGTCGTCTCCCTTTCCGGATGATGGCGCATCTGCACCGAGACTTTGATGCGATTTGGGGCTTCTCGGCAGTTCATACCGACATCAGTAAGCATCAGTACAAGCTTGTGGCGACCCTCCCGGGATTTCGTAGACTTCTCGAATGGATCGTACCCTGAGCTATCCTGCTCGGATCACCTTCTTTGTGGTTTCTTATGGGATTCCCTTTGTTAGCCGCCGGCAAGAGTCACTACTGCCGGCGATGCGGCCTTACGAGACGGATCGCTCTTCGCAGGTTGCCCATTTTCCTTCATCCTTCCCTGCATTTTGTCTCCTTCAACTCCATTGTGTCCGTGCTGTGAGCGCCAACAAGGTGGATTTCCGTAGGGATATAAGGTTTTGACAGACTATAAAACCCCCGAGGTTCGTCCACAGACATCCCAAGGCGTGTTCTCAGCTCTCATCTGCTGGTAATATGCAAGCTGAGCCGGACCGCAGTGCTCATGGTCCACTGGCTTGTGGAACCCCTGTCCACTCCATCGTAGCCGTTGTCCTTGTTTTCAAAGAAGCGCCGTCACCACTCCAAGTCGGCCACGTCCTTGACCTTCCGTGGTCGGAGGTTCGAGAGTATCTACTGCCCGTCGCAGAATTTCTTGAACCCCGTGGCCTACCAGAGCACTACTACTCGAACTTTCGTATCTCGCGCCACCTCCGGAACTTGCTCATCGATCCCTCTCATCCCGAGACGTTTGTGGATCTTCGAAAATGGCATGCATTTGTAGCACTTTGGTGTTTAACTCGCAGCAGTCTCAACTACGACGCACGGTGAGTCCCACCACGGTTCCTTCATTCCTTTCTCAGACAGTTCGCAGCGACATATTTTACGCAGCAGAAAATTGGGCACACCACGTCTGCTGTTCACGACCCTCCCCACAACTCTGGAGTGCCCTTAAACGTTCGCACCTCCCATGTCGTCTGGCCTCGCGGTCCGCGCTACCCTATGTTATCGGATGGCTCAAGGTACCTAAACTAAGTAATTAATTCCTCATCTTATTCCCTGATGTTGTTGCATTAGAAAGTGGATGTGGACGACACGCAGGAACTGGTAGCAATTTTCCACGATTTTTATTCTCGGACGGGAACCGCCATTGCGAGTGGCTTGAGCCTCCAAGTATTGGGTGGCATGGTCTCTATGCAGCAATAGGCCTCCGGATGGTTATCGGTCAGTGTGGGCAAAACCGCGTGCAGCCCGTCAAATGAGCTTTCATTAGTCCTAGAATAACATAATGCCTCGAGGTAACGGTGAGGCATATCTTTCCCGTGACACAATTAAATCACCTACTATCATACAGCACTAGCTCAATTTAGAGAGAATCGCGCGAAAATAACAATGGCGAAGAAGAAGAAAACAGTGTGACCGGTACGAAGAAGTATTGGAGAAGACTGGTCAATGTCAATGTTCACACTTAAATAAGCCGATCACAGGCCGGTCCTGGACTTCGTCCGCGACACCGCCCGCTTCCCCAGATACGCATTATAACCCCCCTTTATTCTTTACCTTCCTATTCTTTCTCTCTCCCATTTTCTTTTCCTCACATTACACAATATATTTTACAATACCAGTTACACATACTCTACCGACATGGCCACTTGAAAACTTTTTTACCATATGTTCATAGCCTCCTCCCATGCCCTCCCCCCCCCTGCGCGCACGCGCTTCCTCCATGCACACCTTCCGTTCACGCTAGCATCCTAATAGTCATTACAGTAGTCGTACCACAATGGGCCCCCAGGCCCGCGCGCACGTTAAATGGAATTAAAATTTTAAAATTTTAAAATCACATTTAAATTGTTATCGACGGTCCTATTGCAGAAGGTTTTCAAATTTCATCGAGGAGGACAATTCTGTGTATGGATTCAGAGTATGTATAACCTCCCCAGACTTTCTTCTGCCGGATTTCCAAGAATATTATCGTAAGTATAGTTATAATTAATGGTGGTCATGATAGTTCGTTTTCCGCTTAATTTCGACTCGCTGTATCTTACCAGAAAACCCTTTTGACAGAGTCCCTCTCATCAAGTTGGAATTCGGAGCAGGCCGGGATATAAACGCATCGGATCGGACGGATCACAGCTCTCTGCGCAATGGCTCAGTAAGCAGCTGAGTTTTGAACTGAGTTCCGAGCCTTTGCTCAGTCTTTTTACTTCTGTGCAGAGTTTCCTTCTCACTTAAACTTTTCCATCGCGTTGAGAAATATTCGTCGTCACCGAGATCGAAAAAAAAGAAAATTACATGGTCACTTCCCTATGCCGAAACACGTGATCATACGCCCAACGATGAACGACGCGTCGCGACGATGTTATCGCGACATGGACTGCGCTAATTTGATACTGAAACCCTCCTGAAGCGATCACAACACAATAATTTTGTCCTACTTTGCCACCAGACCTCTGCTCACCTGCTCAGCCCCGCGATCTCGTGTCTGACTGAGTACTGCCACTTCCGCGGCATTCACCGGCAAGCTTACAATGGCATATTTTTTTTGGACCTGGATTGGACGGCAAACATCGCAATTCATAAAATATGTTTAAAGCATTAGTACATGCCAGGGAACTTGACTCAGTCGACAAGAGTTGGAATCAGCGCGTGAGACTCGATCAAATTACCTTTTTCAGAACTTGAAGCCTGACCAGCCTGACCTATGGCTTTCATAGCGAGTAAAATCAGATCATATATCAGTTCTTTTTCGTCTTTTTACCTTGCTTGTCAAGGTCCCCCTCCCTGGAAATTATGTCAGCTGTAGCCTAGCGGTCCCAGTCAAAAGTCTGCTTAAAATCCACATGTAACAACAAAGACGATAAGATACGGATGCACCGCCCGCACCATACAAACCACAACAAACTACAGATGGAGGAAATGCCCATCATCTGCTTAAAATCCACATGGGACAACAAAGACGATAAGATACGGATGCACCGCCCGCACCAAACTAACCACAACAAACTACAGACGTGGTTCCAGGAAAATGCCCATCATCTGCTTAAAATCCATATGACACAACAAAGAAGATAAGATAAGTCCCAACCACCATCCATGTCTGCGTGAAACAACACGAGCGCGGAGGGTATATCCCCGTGTTGCGGCTGCGGAGGAAGCGACCGCCACTTCCGTCACCAGCACTCCAGCAAATAGTGATACAACGACTGCAGCTAAGAAGAAGGGACTGACAACTGAGTTATCAAGAGGCAGAGAGCAGCCTAAAGTACATACTACTGTACAATTGTCTATAAACTACATTCCAACTTCTAAGGAACAGCCTTTCTAAGATCTGCTCATCGGGTAGCAAGCAAGGTCTCAGACTGCGCACAGCGGCAGGCGCCTAGTTTTTTAAAGAAAAACGATTCTGATCATGTGGTGAGAGACGACTGGCCCCCAAGAGGTGATCGATCCTCAGATCATGGACTCCATTCCCACGACCACCCCCCCCAAAAAAGGAAGTGATCATCAATGGATCAATTCCTCTTCCTCGCCCGTCGTCTGGCTTGTGCTCAATCTCTCTCAAGCTCTCAAGCTCCGTTGCCCTTGCTGTTGCCTCCATATCTGCACTGTAGACAGTATGGGACTCTAACACTGTAAATACTGCACATGTCAGACGCAACAACAGCCCAAGATTCAGCGACAGGCAAAAAGCCGCAATCCAAACTCGCCTGCAAGCAGCCCGTGGATGTCGTGAATAAGGTACAAGAGTTGAATATTGATACAAAGATACAATTGATTACAAGGAAAACCTCAGAAATCGCCTTTGCAAAGTGGTGCCGGTGTGCCGGAGACCCATCAGTGATCTCGTGTGGCAAGATCAAAGTCCAAGATCTCACGATCGTTCACCTCTTGCTGGCCCCCGCAATCTCCGCACACTACTTATCACTATCCCCGGCCGGGAAGCTTCTCGAAGATTAGCCCACCACATGACGCCCCTCAAATTCGCTCTTTCACCCTCTACTACGACGACCTTTCTTTCTTCCAAGTGCTTGCTCGCAATATTAATGTCAACTCCCCACTCGTTTCCAACGTAGGCCCGTTACCACACAAATTGGCTCAGCACTGATCTTGCCGACATATGACTGCTCAGCGTTGCGCAGGAAGCAGCGGAATTGGTCCAAGTCGGCCTCCACGCCCATCCTGAGTCAGCTACTGTGCTTCTTGTACGTCTGTTCGACATACTAGTATTGCCCGCTTTGGCAGACTAAGGGACTTCGCAGGACGTTGGGGACCCCCCAAGCCTGTAAAAGAAATCAAACACAGCTCGTCCTAACCCTCGCTCAAAATTCCTGCAGCCGCACATTCTCCGCCTCAAGTGGGGCATGAAAAAATCGACTACGATCATCTCTTGGAAATCAAGGCCGTCGCCAACGCTTGCAAGGAGCTAGGTGACACCTTGAGTAGTCGCGGAAATCCTACTGGCGACGCCAACCATGTCCGTGATGTGCACCGGGCATATGCCCGATACCTGCTATTGTACCCTGTCCAGAACGACTCCGATTATGTGAGATGGCCTCGAGCGTGCATCGAAACGTCGGCTGACGAGAAAAAATATAGCAGAAGGTGCAGACAAAGGTCCTCATTTTGGAGGAACAATTTGCTGGAAATCTGATTACTGAGCCTCTGGTGCGTAAGCATTGTTTAAGTAAGGCAATCCGCCCTTTTAACCACCTGTTTTGTTCCAGCTCGCTTTCCCACTCATAGCCAGTCTATGAACAGATTTGAAAGATGTACATGTACCGTCGCAGGATTTTTTCAGTCTGCTCCAAGAGCATGGGGGATCCACAGGGGTCGTCCGCCTGGACCTTCCTTCTTTTTCTGCCTTTCCCATCTTCTTTCCGGTAAGAAGGGGTTTTATTCATTCGGTACCTTCATGACTCCGCGGGGACGGTACTAGTTAAATCCAATAATAGATACTACGGACTTATCGGCTACATCTTGGCTCCGAACTTCTAATCTGTACAGCTATTCGTTTATAAGTGCAGTGATCCACAGGAAAGCATGTCCAGAAATACACATCCACAAAATTTGCAAGTGCAACCATCGCCGATCCTCTAAACGTATGTACATGCGTAAAATTGAGTTTGACTATAAATTGAGGCCAGAATTCATGCAGTTAGAATGTCTTGGAGGTTTTTTGTCATATGGCGCGCCATCACGAACTTCTGCATCCTCTCGAAAGCCAGGTATGCTTTTGAAAATAATTGAACCACAGAACCGCGATCACGTGATGAACCCCAAACTGCGCAGGACCCACTACGGTGCATCGCCGCACTCATTAAGGTGTCTTCGGCAAATAAGGTTTCTCGTCTGTCAGATGCAAGTCAGATATTATATGCGCGTGAATCGGAACGACTCCGCGATTAGATTCGATAACAGGTCGCATTACACAGCATGCATGCAAATCATTAACATCCCCGGAGCAAAATATGCCCGAGACGCTGTCGCGCATTCAGAGTGGCGGAAGGCTGTCTGGGCATGGAAGAGTGTTTATTTTTACAACATTACCAACCATGACTCAGTCATCGTATCGATAAGCGCTAATCGCGACCTTTTGTTAGAATCCGAAGATCGACACACCGCCTTCGCAATCGGCCGGCGAATCGAGAGAGTGCCCCGGATTCCAGGCGCATTTGGTTCACCGTCGACGATTCCCCACAGCGGTTTCTGGTAATTTCTTTTACCGATTCGGTACTGTTCGACGCTTGTATTTACAAGTTGGATTAGAAGGCCCAGTCTAATATCTTCGCATTCGCGGGATTATACTATTATACATTGTTGCGCCCACGATTACACATTGTTCTGCGTTAAAATCATGGACGCAGCCCCACCCATCACCTCAATTTTTATTCCACCATGGAGGCGCGACTCCATTTCTTTATGCCGACTCCGGAGTAGTGTCATCAGTTCTTCTTGCGGAGAATTGCTCGTCTAAGAGTTTTTCGTTAGTGTGTTGTAGCTGACTCAAGTAATATATTCCACGCACCTCCAGCCAACGTATCACCTGCGGCAACTTCTTGTGGGAAGCCGGCCGAAATGGAAGTGACGACTCGCGTAGGGCGCGACAGAGCTCCGGCGAGGGATCGGATTTGCCCAGGTGGTATGCCCAGTTATCGGCAGCGTACGATATATTTCTGTGGTTTCCATGCTTAGGATCAGACTGCTTGGATTGAGCACACTAATAGTACGGACCTGGGATCGTACGTCATATTCCCCACTAAACACCAGCGCGCCACTTTCGCGTGGTATGTCAAAGGCTTGATGTAGAGATTCCCGGACTGGGCGCGATCGGACAGCCAGTGGCGGAGGTTCGCGGAAAGTTTGATGCTGGAGGAATATTGCACAGGCTCGTCCATGCCGTCGAGGTACGGAGAGATCAGCCTCAGCGCCTCTACAACTTCGTCCCACTGGCGTCCGTGAACGCGTGCAATCTGCAGAACGGATGGTATCCCCCGGAACACCATCGTAGTGCCCAGAATTTCCAGAAGAAATAGGTGCGCGTGCAGTATATCGCGCAGACTGTCTGGCATTTCTGGAAATAGCGGAGTCTGCGGGACGTTGGGCGGGAGCGTCGCCGCGCGATGGTAATAGTTATGGGTGATGTTTCGGGTCTGATTCCCAGCAACGAAGGTGGCGTTGACCTGGCCGTTCACCGTGTCGATACGGGAAAGATGACGCAACTCGACGCGTTCAGCAAGGTCAAGACGGTTGAGGCCTGACCTGTGATTGGCAGCAGACGAGTTGCCGGAGATAGCGACAGGAAGAATGACGGGTGAATTCGGAGAGGTGATGGTCGGCTCATCCGTGAGGGGAAGATAAACGGCACTGGTGCGCGCTTGAGGTAGATGGTTGACACGTGGTGACAGGCTAGGACAATTGTTATTTTCTTCTGCGGTGTGGGGGGCGCAGGGGCGGCAGGGGCGGTCAAGCGGATTAATAGGAAGCTTGGCGTCAAGAAGGATTTTCGTGGCGGAGCGTTGGAGCTGGAGGAGTCCTTTCAGGAATAGAGTATTGAATCGCTGAAGAGCAATCAGAATAGGCGTTAGCACGGCAGGACGCGACATAGCCTACTGGCACGTACTAGGATGATAAGCGTGGCGGAGATCAAGATGGTGAAGAGGGCGATCCAGTTTGCCAACTGCGACATTTGCACCAAGGGCGTATACAAGAGGAGAGATGAGGGCAGGGAGGAAGATGGAGGAAGTGAATCGATCGTTCCCTGATATCTCTCCCGCAGCAGCCCAAGGTCCGACGCTTTTCGTCCACTTGCAGCAAGGCCATCGCGCGCGCAAAGGCAATAAAACTGTTGTACACGGCGAAGACACGTGTGGATATGACTCGTCGGCCTGGCGTGGATCCGCGACTGCGGGCAGGGCAGAGGGCCTTGTAATCTGTTTTGAATCGCATACCGGTAACCTATCGATATCGATGGTGCTGGGCATTGGCCGTCCGTGTGGTGTGCTCGCTGTGCTGTAGTAGTACTAGTAGGCAGGTCGAATGAGCAATACCGGATCAATACGAGGCTGTGTTCTCGCCGGCTACGTTTCAGGTAGCCGGCGGATTGTCTTTCAGAAAATTGCAGTGACAGTGTCACATCCTTTGCGGGTCTGGCAGTGGTACATATCCAACGGGACTAGTCTCGGTAGGCCTTGTTGTAACCCGACCCGGCTCGGAAGTTGCTTTCTTTTGCTCTCTTGATCTTGCATTACTAAACTTTAATAGAGCTCTGTAAGGCAACTCAAAAAGCTGTAGTGAGCTCATCCCTAATAGACGCGCCGTCGAAGCTTCCGCAGGTCGGATGCACGCGGACAGTGCAACGAAAATTTTTTTACGACGCCCTGGAAGCCACAGACAGATATGTTCACCAGCACTTCACAAAATTGATAAATTTAATTCCACGTTCGTTTTGCCATTCCTCGCGTACAGCACGCAGATAGCCGGAATGACAGCATTATCGGAAAGAGCCAGACATGTGTTCTGGAAATCTTTGGTTGCCAATGTCAATGTTGGAGATACTGCCTCCGGCGATGTGGCAGTTGGAGAAATCGAACGGGAACAAGTATGTGTTGGTCGATCGACTATTTTTGGCGCAGGGGAGTCAAATAAAGCCCGGCGGGGCGGAGACAGAGGATCGACAGCGGGCATGACTGGGCCGCCGGACGTGTCGAGTCGGTCGTGCCCGTCATTTGCGGAGAATCGGCAGCCTCCGATGGACCGACAGCGGGAATGTTTGCTGCGGCGCGAGCTTTGGGGCAGGTCCCTCCTCGTGTTTGTTGTCCTAATCTGCACTTTTCTGCGGCAGATAAAATTGCTAACAGGACAACGGTCTCATGAATAGGAAATGGTGTACGAAGAATATATTCAGATACTGGGCTCCTGCCTCGATATTTCTTGATCTTCGATGAGTCAGTCGCAGACCTTGGGAAACTCCACTGCGTCCAATATTCTCATTCATTACAAGGAGGACGCTGAAAGAAATAGGAACTTGCGAGTCTCAGGAAGGATACAGCCTCAAGAGTGGGAACTTGATCGAGGTTTCCTTTCTGACCAGAGGACATCGTCAGGAGCTCCCAGACGACTTCGACGATAGCCATGCGTCCTACGCTAGCAGCTTGAAGGCCGCGTTGTTCTCCGTCACGCTCTCTGGGTATTATCATCGGACGTATGCCGGATTTCTTCGCAGAATACCTTGATCGTATCCATAATAGTCCGAAGGACCAGGGAGCAAATCTGTTTGATGTTGGGGAACAATGAATTGGCCAGCGGATGATACGACTGTCGGATGAGAGCACCAAATTTCGGAGAGATAGCGGGAGTGCGGAATGACAGTTGATGGGTCGAGGAAGGCTCCGCTGTTCAAAGAGTGATGGTTGGCTTGAAAGAGCGAATATTTGGCGCAGCTTGTACATATTGCATCATGGTTGGCAACAGCGTCCTTTGTTTTCCGAATTCTTCCTCCACTGATGCAGGCCCACTTGGAGGCGCAGGCACTCAAATATGTGCTGGAAAAACATTTGACCTGGTGGGTTTACAACATCGCATCTAATCACCTCTCACCCTAGGGCAGTCGACAAGCGGATAAATTGTTTGAAGCAGGTCAATTCGGCGCGGCAAAGGAAAAATATTTCAGCGAGGCCGTCGCGATTGTCGGTAAAGCCTTTACACTTCCTTCTACTCCAGGCCAAGACGGCGGCGGCGTCATATCGGATTCATACATTAATCTGGACTTGTGGAAGCGCACAAATTTAACGGGATGCTGTCTTGGAATGGCACGGTGCCTGCGTCGAGAAAATCTGATAGAAATGGTATCGATGGCGTTCTTTTCTACTCGTGTCACTAACGCGCTCCAGGCCCTTGCATGGCTGGAAGAAGTCAGCGCCATCTACCGATCCGAGTATCATATTGCGAAGGACCCACTGTACGGTAATTGATACATCACGGAAATTTTATACGGCGCTCAAAATATTCATTAGACTGGGAAGATGTCCCTTTTCTGTTACCGGAGTTGACATTCCTGCGTACCGCCAGCCTCTGCCTCGCCTCTGAAATTTTTATTTCACTGGGGAATACGGGAACTGGCACGACTCGCCGCTACATCGCGACATCTGTGCCTGAAAAACACGAGACACGGGAACTAAACCGTCTTCTGAACGAGGACCTACTCATCCAGATGCTCCAGACCCGCCATCCTGACCCGCAGGCAACGCTAAAAGAGGACCTGGTTTCCCCGCTGCAGGTCCGGGGCTCTTGGAAGAAAATACAGGTGTCCAAGACGAGTTCTGTGACCGAGGGACGAGAGAGTTTTTCCTCTTTTATCTGGAACAGTAAGCCTATTGGTTTTTCCTACGACATTAAACTCAGCACCAGGTTATTTCTATGTCGCCGGGGGGCGAAAGTCCTCACTTGGACCCTGGTATCGAGATATGTGGGCTCTAGACCTCCGTAAACCGGACGCCTGGCGCCAACTGCCAGATTACCCACGAAAGATCGGAATAGCTGGGGTGTTCATAGGATGGAACATGTTGGTACATCGCGACAAAGCTCTCCTTTTCACCGGGCGTCCCTTGATCGATGTATTCGATCTCGCAAAAGAAAAGTGGAGCTCGTTCGAAACGACTTACTCGCCCACCGAGGCCGACATCGAAGCGGGGGTGGTGTCCGACTGGCCCTACCCCAATGAGAAGCTCTCGGACACGACAATGCAGATCGTCAAAGGGAAGCTCTATGTCTTCGGCGGAGCGCACGCGACGACGAGTATTGGGTGTAATCTGTTTATGGTCTTGGATTTGTCAAGCAGAAAGTGGCGGCGGTTGAGTGGGTATGTCCGCGCGCCCAAACACGCAGATTATACGTGTCCAGGTCCGCGCAAGAGTTCATCCAGCTGGGTGAGCACGGATAAGACACGGATATTTCTGTTGTTTGGGCACTGCGATCGGCAGGGCGCGAGCTTTCATGATGAGGTGCACGGCTCCGACGAGGCGTACGCATATGACGACATGTGGAGCTGGAGTATCCAGGACGAAAGATGGCGCCGGGAGCGCATGTCGGGGAATCCTCCGTGTGCGCGGACTGAGATGGCATGCGTCTATGTGGGTTCTTGAGTTTGCACAGTGAGAACATTGCTTATGAAACACCTAACAGAACGAAAAACTCCAGAAGACGATTGTCTTCGGCGGTTATCACCCCACATTGCCGACTATTGTCCTCGATATGAAACCTCCTGTTCAATTCCAGTATTCGTACTTCGCCGACACATTTATTTACGACACGGTACCCTCCGTTCCCGCTGTGGGATCGGAAGACATCAAATCGGAACCGACACTGTCCGCCCCGAAATGGAAACAAGTGATGACACCCGGATTCCCTACCTACCGCTGCCAAGGTCAGCTTGCTTGCGATCCCAGTACGGGTAGAACCTATCTCTTTGGCGGATTCACGAGCAGCCAGTACATCCCCACACGGAGCAAGCTCATCTCGCGCAGCTTCGGTGATATTTGGGAACTGCGTATGGACGAACCAGGCGGGCATTTTGATGAGGTAAATGTACAAGAAGAGGCTCGAATCGCAAGAGCTGGACCATGGCAGAGGTGCTTCTCCTGCGCTGCTGCTGGTCCATGGAAGAAGTGCGGTGGTACGTCTGTTCATTTAAAAATACACTTCCCCCTTAAAAAATTTGGATCTATCCAGGTAGCTGCAATGGGCGCGTGTTCTTCTGTGGCGTGTCCTGCCTGAAGGAGGGGTGGAAGGAGCACAAAACGATGCACAGATGCACTACGTAATATTTTTGGAACATTTACCGATCTATCAAGAAAACGATGGAGTCCCGATTTGATTGGATGATGCAACCTCTTTTTCCGTAGATCGCACGCCGAACTTGATGGTACTCGCCATTCCTGGCAAGACTATTCTTAGTTAGTATCATAACAATTTGGCCGCATCTTCCATTCAAGGTCAGCGATATCATCCCTTTGAAATCAAGATGTCGCCCACAGCCTTGACTGAACAATTCTGCATTTATATGGCCGCGGGCATCCGTTTGTTGGTTGTCAATGCCTTATCAAGAGTTGTTGGTCATTTCGGACCCAGGTAAGCCATCGCGGAATATCTGAAAAATATTTTTGGTGCCTGATATCACCTTGTTCATCTACGGGTATCTGTAAAGGCTTTAAACGGCGCAATGAATCTCTCTTTCCCCTCCATCCCTCTCTTGAAGCTTGAAGGCCGGTTCCTTCTTGCATTCACAATGTCGATTGGACATGCTGGAAATTATAATCCTCAATATGTTGCCATGGAACATGGACGGTATATATCCGCGACTTCGTATTATCATTATTTTGCTGACAAGTGCTCCGCTAGCCGTTTTTCCAACTTTGCTCATCTCGTCCCCTTTGGTACTTACTTGCTCATGATCAGTGTATTGCCCTCGATTGACAGTCTGAATCCCAGTTATACTCTCATACGACCATCTCCTGACATTCGACCGCGAATTCGCGTACATATGGAAGCGGCCCAAGCGGCGAAGCTCCTACCTGTTCATCCTCATTCGCTATTTATCTCTTCTTAGCAACATCTGTGTGATACTTTTGACATTCGGGGACTTTTCTATGGAGGTGAGTGAAGTGTAGACGATCCAGATATAATGAGAGCTCATATTTCTCGAAGTACTGTGTTTCTAGCTCAGTGCATTGTTCCTTCCTTACGATTACCTAGTTGCACCACATGGGGTTACTTGCAAACCGCATTACTCGTTCTTCAGTGCTCCTTGGCCGGAAGTGAGTGTTTTCGCATCAACGGGAAATATCAATAACCGCTGAAAAGTTGTTTTGGCGCTGCGAATATGTGCAATGTACAACTTCCGCAAAATGGTGCTTGCATGCCTCTGCACATTCGGGGTACTCACGGTTACGCTTGCTGTTGTGAGGCTTAGTGCTTTTTTTTTGTTCTTCCTCTGAGCGACTTCCTAGTGGTCCACTGTCCTAGACGCGAAATCTTTCGCGAATGAAAATCTGGCTGGATGCCGCCACAGTACTGACAGTAAAAGGTGAATGAGATTTTTTCTTTCATTTACCATCTTCGGCGGACATTGAATAAATGAGTAGTGCTATCAGTGAGTTCATGTCATCGTTGCGATCGGATAAGTCGTAATCCATCCCCAGGAATGGCAGGGGCATGGGAAGCAGAGTAAAGTGATTGCATAGTGTGTACAATACCATCACTTAGCACCCATAGGTTCATCTGCGACGTCGTTGTATTTACGTTCACAGTCATGCGATCGTATCGTCAGGACAGGATTCCGGGGTCCATCATCGGCTTCATGTTTCGAGATGGTGGGAACCTTCTATGCTGCTACTGACGACGACTTTCACTCACGCTCACTTGTTACAGGTGCTATGTATTTTGCAGTTCTGGCCGTCGTAAATTTAGCAAATATCCTCATGTTTTATGTACGTGTGCAAAACTCTGCCACGATTAATAATTGACTGACTTGTCTGTGTAGATTGGAGACGTGAGAGATCATCACTCGGGTCCTCGATTGCCTCTGAAAAGACCCATAATAGCCGTGGACCGCTTCCAGCCTCTCTTGGTTCACCTCAACGTATGAGCCATTGCGCCAGCGGTCCCTGCTTCTAACCTTTTCGTTCAGCATTTCAGTCACACTGATTTGCCGCCTTATGTTGAACCTGCACGAAGCCGCGGATGTCGGGATCTTCACTGAAAACTCTACGACCAGCTCACTACTCTAGCCTCGTCTGGTTTATTCCGACGCCGAATCGGCTACTGGCACCTGAAATTTCAGGTTGGGCTGATTTATGTTCCTCATGTATATTAGAAAGCCGTTGAAGCGCGCAGCACAGATTGTAATCCTCAATCCGATGGCACCCCTTTCGATGAGGATACACCGCTGTATCAGCACACATCTACCGGATTTATTCGGAACATTCCTGATTCACCTGTCGAGACTCTATTGGCCCCACTTTAATATTTGCCTTTCGAGTAGATCTTAGTTGTGGTATGCCACATATTATACGTTATCAGCTTGGTGGCTCTTGAAAAAAAAGAACAAGCAAAAAAACTGCTTGCTGATAATATATTAGGTACATGTACCGGCTCTGCATTTGAACTCGGTGCAAATTATGCTGTATATGCAGGAGATTTTCTGCCTACGTACTTCTTCTGTTTTGCGGCATGCCTAGTCTCGATCCAGACTCTATGGCATCCCAATATGGGAACCCTGTGTCATGAGAGGGTTGAAAACTCACATTCGGCAAATTTCGGCCGAAGTTTCCTCGCCGTTGATCCGGCAACACTCGTAATTGATAGTCTCCAGAAAGCACAGCGTTTCAATACAGCTCTTGTCCTGTACAGCTCTTTAAGTTCTCTTCTCTGACCGCTCGTCCCGCCCCTACCCGAGCCACCTACTCAAAACACCTGTACCACTGTACGAGTCCTCGCTGTTCTTAATATTGCTGTGCAGCTGATATCTGAACCAGCGGTCGAATGGACGCACGATCAACCACGACCAAACGGATTCTAGACAACGCCGCACTATGTCTCTTCGTGCTCGTCTTTGGAGTTCCCGTAATTTTGGGTGTTCTCTGCTGCGGTGTCAGCGTCGCACCTTGCGGGAACGGGCGGCGCCATCATACTGCTGCACGCCCACCTCCTCCCCCGAGACCACGAGATCCGCCTCCACTTCCCACACGTCGCATCGACATTCGCCAGAAGAGAGTAGCAACACAAGCGCGGAAATGTTATATACTTAATCTTCCCGCTGAGCTGCGACAGCTCATTTTTGAGATGGTGCTGGGCCGACGCCTTGTCGAAATCGAGTTAGTGCCCAACAAACAAAAAAATCGGTTCAAAATCCGCGCCATATGCCATCAGTTTGAGGCCCACAGGAGCGCCAAGAGCCCCAATTACTCGGACAATCCGTCCGGCACGCTTCCAGTCGCTTTGCTGCGCACCTGTCGCCAGATCTACCTCGAGGGTTTACCGCGAATGCACCAATCGAACACGTTTTACTTCACCTTGGGGGATTTTGCGCCAGCCATCTTGGGAGGGTTGGGCCTGTATTGCCTCCCAGATATACGCATGATACACATTTGCCTGGGCTTCCACTACGAGGACGACCTCCTGTGGGACAACACTTGTCGTTTGTTGGGGAAGGCAAGGCTTGATAGCCTTATCCTCGAATTCCACAGAGTTGACGAGAAAATTGTGAACACGAGCAGCAGGTGGTGCCGCAGCCTTTTGAGGATCCGCGGCTTGCGCTCCCTCAGCCTCGTCTTTCGATGCAACGTCATCGGCGGCCATCCGATGCAGAAGGCACAGAAGGAGTTAAGCCAGCTGATGATTGGGCCAGGCGCAGACGAGCGATATAGTGCCTTTCTCGAGAGACACGGCTTGAGAGAGGACGAGGAAGTTGTCGGGGCGCAGACGAATCCATGATGACCTGTGTAATTTTTTGTACTACTAGTAGGCTGGCATTGACAGACTGCTTGGTTTCGGTTTCCGACAAATGGTTCAATGGGCACGACTTGCGCTCACCTTTTGTAATGCAAAACAGGAAGGGCGTCACCCCGGGCAGCTGCTCTTGCCTGACTTTCATTTGATAATATTAGCGCGGAGTATTTCGATGCGTGAGAGAAGGGACGGATCCAATGCCGATGAAAAGTACAATGCTACCCTGGCCGGGCAGGCACTGGGGAAGGGGGAAGAGAACCGGCAGGAAGAAAACTTTGAAGGGCGTCCGGTATTTGACTGTTTGTTATTAGACTCTGTAACCAATTGTCGAAAATGTGGCAAGCACTTTCGGTGGCTACAGTCTAGTTTGTTATATTCATTCAATATGTTCCCCAGGCGCATGGTTGAACCAGCGAAAGTCGACGCATTTGTAGGGCAGTGCCGAATCCATTGAGACGCAAATTCACGCTCTTCGGAGCGCTTAAAAAAATAGCCAAAGACGCTTCGAATCTGCGTTGCTCATAAATAGCGATGCAACTGCGACGTCACTTCTAGATACAAAAGATCATTTTTGCCAAAAAGAACCTCTAGATGATGATTATTTACGAACTCCGACAGCGGCGAAGTACTCGGTATAATGTTCGTCAACATCTGCGATGCAGTCAAACCCGTAGATATAATCCTGAATCTGCTTATCTAGCCATTTGTCGGGATTTGGGCCACCGCTTTTCGCCCGGAGGAAGGCCGCATCTCGGGCCGCCTTCGCGTCCGCGTCCGTTAAAAGCAACGCCTTACCGGAAGCAGCTGCTTGTTCGACGAGGTATTCTGTCCGTACTTTGCGGAGGCGCTGTAAAGCAGTCATGGGAGAATTTCTGGTCAACAATCAATACACGCGCACCTCATAAACGAGAAGTCCCGCGTTTACATCGCTCTTATCTGTCAATTTGCTCATGACGGCTGCGAGGACGGCCCCGTCTTCAATCGCTTGTGCAGCACCCTAATAAAGCAATGTCAGGTAACGTGAAGGTTTCGAGGGAATCAACTACCTGTCCCAGATGCTGAAATTTGCAGTAAATTGGCTGCTGCTATACACGAGAAACTTGTTTACGAACCGGCAGAGCTGGATGACAAGCATCTCCCACAAGGGTAATGTTCCCTTCTACCCACGTCTTGAGGGGCCGGCGTACACGCAACTTCCATTCGCATAGTTCACCCGCGGGGGCGAGATCCAGCAGACGCAAGACAATCGGGCAAAAGTCCGAGAATATCTCAAGCATTGCACCTTTGTCCGCTCGTGTTGTCCAAGACGATGTGGGTTCAGAAGCAAAATTCACGTCTGGTTGTGTAGTGGCAATGTTGAATATGGTGTTTCCTGAGATCGGGTATGCCTGGAGTAGTACTGAGTGCCATATATGAGCGCCATATGCTTTCACAGGGCTTACGATAATTTGACGCTGAGATCCAATCCAACGCAGACTTCTCTTCGAATTAACAAAAGCCAAAAGCTCGGGGTCATGAGCCATTTGATCTCGATGCAGCATGATGCGGTAAGCTGCTTGGCCGGTATCCTCCGCTGATGAGCTATGGTTAGACTTGAACTATAGTCGAACTTCGAAAGGCTCCTACCCTGGTCCACTTCGCCATGTCGAGCCAACAGACATTTTCTCACTACACTTTTGACCCCATCCGCGCCCAAAATTACGTCAGCGCTAATCCATTGACCCTCGCCTGCCTCGTCGCGGCCCTTGACACGAATACAGTGATTTTCAAAGTCGACATCGAGGACGGTGGTGCGGAAGTGGAACGTAATGTGAGCTGAAAAGGTCCGACAACCTTTGTACAAGGCATTCGCGAGAGCAGAACGGTGAGCGACCTGAGATTGAAGGAAAGTAAATAGTCACAAAAACAACGCTACGAAAGGCTCACTCGATGAGGTTGGCCATATGCCTCTGCGACATACTTGAGCTTCAGATTCGACAACTCTTGGTCAGTGTCGGAAGCTTTCAGAGTGCTTAGTCCCGAGTTGGATCAAACGAGAAGTGAAGAAGTCACCTCGTACGGAGACTTCCATCATCTCGACAGCATCTTCTTTGAGATACTCCCAAACCCCGAGATCCTGGAGCTGGCGTGACAAGTTTGGAGCAACTTGGATTCCGGCTCCAAGGAAGCCCAGATCGCTTGCAGCTTCGTACACACTGATATGTGTGAATCCCCTTTGCGCCAACGCAAGCGCAGTCGCGAGTCCGCCCATCCCTGCACCGACGATGGCGATGTGGAGTGTCGAGCCAAGAGGTGCGGCCATGGCAAGTTGCCAGCGACAAATCGCAGGGAATAACTTGAAGATCGTATTCGGTGGCAGTCCGATCTCAGCGATTCTGACATGAGTTCATAAAAACCGACGCTGATCAAATGATGGCCCCTTTCGGGATGTGTTACTTACACAGTCCCAGCCCGGCCCTCAGTCGGAACAGGCCGGGAAACGGAGATCTCGGATCAATTTTGAATCATAGCCGCTTAGCAATTTTTTTTCTTCGTATTTCTTTCAAGTACTTACTTGGATCAAGTACAGACTTAAAGCTCGAAATCGAACCGGAAAAAAAATACCACGCAAGCTCCAAGTACGTTGGCTGTCAGGTCATCGTTTTCCTAAGAATAAACTTACATGATCAACATTGGATCAACATGATCAAGGAATTCGGCTTGAACAAAGCCACTACTCCAGCACTCAGGCTTGGGTAGGATTCGGTATTGAGTGAGGAGTCCGCCTATCCCTGCACCGACGATGGCGATATGGAGTGTCGAGCCAAGAGGTACAGCCATGGCAAGTTGCCAGCAACAAATCGCAGGAACGGAATAAAGGTGTATTCATCGCCCATTGCAATTTGAAATTGCAATGGGCGATCCGATCAGCTGAGGTGCGATCTCAATGATTCTGACAAGAGTGACGCGGTTAAAATCAGCAGCGCTAAAGATCCTAGATAATATTAAAAGGCAGGATGAACTTCGATAACCCAGATATTGTCCGATATCACTTATAAGGTAAATCAGCGACTTGGAGCCCCAAAATCATAAGGTAAATCAATCGAAATTCGGCGGACGTAGTTGAGTGGCCGGAAGTCTAGGCACCTGGGAAGGCCGGTAGATCAACCTCCGAAGTCGGTGACATGTGAAATTGGGTCCGTTGCGCGGGGGCTACCAATTCGCGAAAATCTACCTGGGGTCGATTTTTTTTTTGGAAGGGAACCCTCTCCACGTGACATCAAATTCCCTTATTTGGACGAGCTAAATATATATATTCGTTTGATAAGTATTCGCATGTTTTTTGCTACTGTGTGGCCAAAGCACTCATCCCAGATATGTAAATGTCAATTTAAAAGAGTAACTGTTAGGAATAATACATCTTGAAAATAATTGACTGTTTGGAACAACGTTCCACCCAACCCTGGCCTCAAAACTAGCGCCTTTGGGTACCCCTTCGATGTGTGATTAATTAACATTTTATTGTCTGACGGCCAAACATGGAGCCAAAATGTGCGAAATCAAATTAAAATTATCCTAAAACTTATCCCATGCTTTAAAAATGCGTAACAGTCCCGAGGAAGGTGTCAAATGCCAAATATATGAAGGGTATATATATATTTCAGAAAGGTATAAGTCGCAATTTCTTATCTTGGTACAGAATACGACGGGTTTTCGTCATTCTCTGCGTCAAATAATATGTACATAATATATGCCACTGAATCACATCTCTCCACCTCCCATGGCAATGGTAAGACCTCGCCATTGTTCCCTTGACCCTCGCGAATTCGACCCTGCTCTTTGCGTGGCAACGTATGCTTGCCGAACAGGAGCCTTGTACCGGACACGATCTGTTTGAGGTAGGTGTTTGGTTGAGACTACTCAAGTCTGTAAGGCTCTAGTCTCTCCTAGACAGACGCTTCAACAGATCTAACTCGTACCTCGTTTGTTGAAGTAAGACTCCAACTATTTCCGTTCGCAACCGTTTGCGAACGGTTAAAACTGTTTTTATTTCCGTTTCGTTCGCGGGGCTTGACAAACGGTTCCAGAAACGGTTTGCAAATGGTTTGTGCCACTTCAATTTACGGTCACCAAGGGAATCATTAAACTATCTTCAAAAAACTCCTCTCTAGTGCAAATAAATGATTTGTACTAACAAAACCAGCGCTGACCTTTCCCTCGCATATCATGTTGATTTGCTGACCTGAATGTAGGACATGAGCCTATTGTGTCGGATGTGTTTCAAAGCTGGGCAATGCTCCGCCGCTTCCGAAATGCCTCTCAATTACTCTGGGGCCTCGGGAATACTTACCTGGTTGAAAATGTCCCAATACCCTCTTCCTGTCATACGACACCAGGTACCCCGAATATAGCCAGGATGACGCCCTGGCTCAAAAATACAGTTTTAAAGCTGTTTGTAACCTTCCGTTTCCATTTGGTTTTCCCAGATTCGCGAACGGAAACGGAATGGTTGGAGCCTTATTACAAGTCTGGAACACGGAAGATTTCGGATCAGTCTCGGATCATACTCGCTTAGCAAAATTTTCGTATTTCTTCAAGTATTTCTTTGGTATCTTACACAAATCTTACACCCAAACTTACACCGGCAAAAAATTAAACCATGGGGAAGTTCCAAGTACATTAGCTGTCACATTATTGTTTTTCCAAAAAATGAGAAGAAAACTTCGAATTCGGCTTGAAAAAAGCAATTTATTGCTATATATCGAGCACCCTATGTAGAACGAGTGAATTTACTTTTACGATCGCCCTATAATTCTCACTTAGTCCCGCGCTTCCAACGCCTTGACGATCCCGAATGCTGCTGCCGCCGCTACACCACCAACGAGGAGCGTGCTGACTGCCCCCCATACATACCCACCCACGCCCACTCCAGCACCCGTCACGCGCGACTTGACTGCGCCAAACACAAGAAGAACCAGCCCCGTCACCAGGCAGCTCCACATCAGCGCAACGTGCGCCCGAGGGATGAAGAAGTAAGGTAATAATGGGATGATTCCGCCCACCAAATACCCCGCGCCGATCGTGCAGGCTGATATATACAGTCGCCTTGTCGGCACCTCCTCGAGGCCCGCACCGAATTTGAGAAGGAAAGGCGTGAGCCCCATCTCTTTGCTCCACCGCAGGGACGCGGATTCCAGTGCAGCGGGCGAGTCGGCCGGCCGACAGCGCACCTCGGCGGTGTGCAGGCAGCGGGCGACCGCGCGGCAGGTGGCATCGTCGACGCCAATAGGGCCGAGGACATCGGCGACTTCGCGCTGCATCTCGCTCTCACAGCTGCGGATGACGCGAGCGGAAGTGGAGGAGCGCAAGAAGCGGTAGTGGTCACGCTCCGCCTGTGAAGCAAGGAAGCCGCCAATTCCCATAGAAATTGCGCCGGCGATGAGCTCCGCGACGCCACCGAGGACGACTAGACGCGATTCTCCGAGGGAAGAAAGGCCCGCGGCCAGTGCAAATGGGACGGTGAGGCCGTCAGAGAGGCCAATAACACTAGAGTGGGCCTTCGTCAGCACAGTATGCAAAAGAATGGACATAGAGGGCATGGCACATACACGTCACGGACGATGTCGGGGTCGACGAGCGTACGATCGTCGCCTTTCAGATCTTTGCAGCAGACTCCATCCGGGCGGATATGCCGTGAAGAGCAGTCAGAAGGAGTTCGGAGAGGTGATAAAGATGCAGCGTTGTCGAGGCTCCACACCGCTGACTTCTGCATCTGCAGCGAGGGTTCATGGCGAGGAAGGGGAACGGAGGGCGCTGCGAACCCTGAGTCGATAGACATGCTGGTAACACCCAGGAAGAAGAAAAACAATTCGGCTGTTTTACATCTGCGATACGGCCAATCATAAAGCACCGATTGGCATGTCAGAAATTGGCGCGCACCAGATATGGCTCATAAGGTCCCGCCAGACCCACGAACCAGAGATGAGGCGCAAAGGATTATCTTTTGGTGCCCAATATCGCGGTCATATGATGTAGTTTGTGGACACTGATACTAATAGTATAGTCGGTCAACTGATCTCCTCGGGCACATTGAAGCCTTCAAGGTATGCTGGATAGCGTAGTACGGACGTTGATGCGCTCCGAGGACCTGTTGTCGTTCCATATTTGTCGCTGCCCAAAATATCAGGACCCGCGGATGTGGTACACCCTATCACGACGGAAATGAGCGTCCCAGGAGCACGTCAAGTCTGGACAGCGTGAAGGATTGGAGAAGGTTCGGAATGGCCAGATATGGAGTCGTTTGCAACCATTTCATTTGGATTCCAAGCGAAAGTACGTGCAAGGCGGCCAAGAGAGAATATGGATAGGGTAGCCTCCGGTTCGTTGCAGGAGGCCGTAAGACGACGGATGAACGCCATTTGCCGAGTGGAAGTTTTGTCTTGGTGGCATGAGATGAAAACAATCATGCGGTGGAATCCACGAAAGAAGGACGGTCTTCAAAACATTCGCATGAAATTCATCCAAGCAATGACAGGGGCTACGCACTCGTACCAGTACCGTACACCTCAATGCCGGCGCCCGCCCCGCCCCGCCTTCGCCTTCGCGAGCCGCTTCCTCTCGCGCTCCTCCTCCTTCGCGCGCGCCCCCCTCTGCCGCGGGTCGATGACCTCGTAGTCCCGCTCAGCCTTGCGCGTCTCCTCCCCGTCGTCCTTCGGAAAGTGCAGCGTATGACTCATGAACCCCGCGTCATCATCGACTTCCATCCCCGGGTCCTCGTCGTATGCCAGCACCGGCGCCGCCGCCTCCACGTCCTTCTCCTCCGCCGCCCCATCCATGTCCTCATCGCCGGCCGCGCTCTCCTCGCCCCCCGCGCTTGCGAGCTTCCCGCGGAACGAGCTGAGCATCGCGAGCACCTCGCCCTCGTCCCTCCGCCGCCCCTTCTTATGTAGTCCTTTGCCCTTAGCATACCGCGCGAGCTCCTCCTCGAGGTACGACTTTCCCTTCTTCGCCTTGCGCATGGCCTCCAGCTCGTCGTCCGAGTCCCCGCCGTCCCCGCGCCGCCGCGCCAACTTGCGGATGTCTGCCTCCATCTTCTCGATCTCCGTCTTGCGCGAATTACTGAAGGCACGAGTCAGTCATCCGCCGCGCGGAAGGAGAAGGACGCGGAACGCACGCAGACGACGCAGCCTCTTGCGCGTGCTTCTCGCGGATCTTCGTGATGTCGTCGCTCTTCTTCGCCAGCGCGCTGCGCTCCTCCGTGCCGCGCGAGGCCGATGCCGCAGCGGGCTTGCTACTCTGCGCTCCCACGACAAAGTCGGGCACGGCCACTGCAGCCTGCGGATCGTCCACCACTACAGAATGCGTCAGGCACGAAGACGAACCAAGGTTAAGCACTCACGGTCCGGTCGCACGATGGCCTTCTTCGCGAACGTCACGGGTGCCGCCTCCTCGTCCGCGCCGAAGCTTAGAAGCTGCACATTCCTGTGCGGGCGGTCAACGGTGGTCGCACGGGGGACCGAAGAAATCGCGCTTACTTCTTCGCGCCTTTGCGCCGCTCCGCCTCCTCGCGCTCGCGCTGGGCCTCCTCGCGAGCCCGCTGCTGCGCGCGCTTCTCCGCGGCAGTGATGCGCGGGACGATGTCGTCGAACGGATTGTCCACGATGCGGATGGACTTGATTTTGGGGGGGCTGCGGGCGGCGTCAGCACAATAAAATAACGAGGGGGTAGTCGCACGCTTACTATACCGGGCGCCCGTTGTCTCCCAGCTCTGCACGACGGGGTTAATGGATTAAATTAGGGTGGGACGGCACGGACCCATCTCGCCAATTTTCATTACATCTGTGGCGATTCATTGAGGAGATGACGGTTTGGTTGGACCAGGAAACGCACTGTACACTGTGTCGCCCATGCATCGCCCGAATAATGTGTGTTTCCCGTGGAGCTCGTCAGCGCGGTCTAAGATAAAATGAGTGGCAATTTCGCGAGAAGTCAAAAGCGCGAACCGAGGGTTATGATGAATTGCGAGTCGTTGGAGTTTTTGGTGCCATTATTGGCCATTGCAACGATCCCGCGGTGAGCAAAGCGCAGACGAGGGTGGATTTCGTCCTCAAATGGCTCTACAGCCCGCAATCAGGAGCGAGAGAGAATATGAAAGAAGGACATACCGCCATAGATGGATTCCCCTCCACCGCCCGTTCCAGTCTTGTCGCCCGTCTGGACGAGAAATCCAGGGACGACCCTGATCGTTCTGGTCAATCATGGACTCCCTAGCCAATTCCAGCGCGCCATACCGATGAAATATGACATTGTCGTAGTAGCCTGCACGAATTCGAGTCAAAGTCCGCGTATGATGCTGTGCAAAACTTACAGACCCTCCAGGGCGAGCGTAATGAAGTTACGGCATGTTTTGGGGGTTTCCTGGGCCAATATGAGGTCGAAAAAAGGGAGGAAATGCTGGTTACCTTGGCCCAGAGCTCGATATCAATTTCTCCGACGGTTGTGTCGATAATTACGCGTCCATTGGTGGGGAGGGCCATTCGAGGTGGGTGGTTAGGGTTAGAAGCCTGGGTTTGTTTGTCAGGGCTGGCGGATCCAAACAACTGCCCTCTCCAGGGAGAAAGTTTTGAGGCTGAGAAGCGCCTTTGAAAGCGCCGGAACCTGCGCTTTCAGCACGCTGCTTCAGCTGGAACTCTTACTTATTGAACGCTACGTCGCAAGACGTTCGATGGACTGATCATGCTATACCTTGTCATTATGTCATATTCAGGACCTCGCCTCGGGAGGCTCGAGCAACGCGAGCGCGGTAGTTTGGGACTCTACATATATCGCCTGTGCGTCCAGTTATCTTTGTCAGTTCACCCCCATCTTCAATGACTTCTTGCACCCATCCCTGTCTTCCGACTGGGATTCCCCCATCCCCCTTCTTGGCCAAATCCGTGGGCTAGCCGCTATTTTATTCCCTTGGTGCTTCGCGTTCAGGTTTGAGTCTCAGACTTACACGCCTCGGCCTTCTTGAAGTTTCTCGAGCTCGTTGCGTTCCCAAGTTTCGACCTTTTCTTGGCAAATTTCAAATTTCTTCTAGTGCCTGGCAGAGGCACCGCCCGCCTGCCGCCTGGGTACTTGAACTCAGCCAAGACAATTATCGAACTCGTACCGTGCACAAGTCAGGCCCAAACCTGCGGGTGCAGGATCTCAACATTTTCATAGCGCGACAGCTTGGCGACGGCGGACCGAGGAGCAGCATTGGCGGACCGCGATATCCTTGACGTATCGTGGTCTCAACGGACATCACTCCAGGCAATTATCGTTCGTACCGTGTACAACGCGGGTCCGATCATGCAAGAGCATCTTTGCAAATGGACTGGGCTCTTAAAGTCTTTATGGCGCGACGGCGAATCGAAGTCGGGCGGTCACCCATTATCGCATTGAAATCGCGTCAGCTTGCTATTGAAGTTCGTAATGATGCCAGGTGACTCACTGAAAATGACACCAGCGAGGTGAAATAAGCGAGTGCTTCCATCCTCGCTGTTTCCGTCCTTCCTTCCAAGGTTGCTTCCATGTGGATACTCGCTAGTTCGGAGAGCCAAGAGACTGGGAACGGACCAAGAAAATACCCGAGGACGCCCTACTTGTCGTAGGTTCGGCCGCCGTCCGGTTCAGGTTTGGTTCAACCCACATTTATCTGAATTTCGGCTTCGGGCTTCCCACATACAAGCTCAGAACTTCGTGGTTAACATCTAAAGATGAAGGTATTTGATGCATCACAAGATGCGAATAATTATTTTCGCTCAACTCCTCGACTGCTTGATGCTGCATAGCCGCACATTACCGCCGCGATGGTCCCATCGAGGAAAATAGTGAGTGGGTATTTCGCGTAACTTTGGTACTCCTTATGGAGAGGCTTGTCGGTTTCTCGAATTTAGCTGTCGGGTTCGGTTCAGACTCAAGGCTGTTCAAGGAGGTTCAGCCATTCAGGAAGGTTCAGGTCCGCAGATTCGCCAGCAGTTTAGAATCCAACCGCGGCAACACTGCCCCCATATTCGCACTGGAAAATTCAAACATTCCGTTGAGCGAATATTAGGTACGAATCGAATTCGGCCCTGAAACTACTAATAGTTTTGGGTCCGGTGCTCCAGTGTGATTCCACCGAAGTTCCTTCTATGCGATTAAACGCCGCAGTTCGCGGGGATCCCGACACAGCTTCCTTCACACGCGATAAGTAAAGTCAGTCTTCTTGGCGAGTCTCACCGAACTGACAGATTCGAAGTACTGGCCACCGGAAATGTGATGGTAGTTTCTTATCGCGTTTATGTCACGTGGAAGCACGCCAGTGCACTCACTTCAGGACTTAAAAGGACGGGCTTCGGACGGTTATCTCAGCAGAAGGCCATCCCCCCACGGCGCCCTCCCAGCTATGCCCCAGCAAGAGTTGGACGCCGGCGGCGTTCTTCCCGACGTTGCTATCCTCACTTCTGCAGTCTACGCCAATCCAGAGCCCAAGGTTCTCAATGAGAAGGCCAGCTTCGACGACGTAAAGGGCTCCGACTCGAGCGACATCGAGAAAGGACGCGGTGCTCTCGCACCCGACGATGACGACATTGTTGACGCCAAGGGTGTGTGTTCTCGTGTATTCGCTGTGAAGCCAGTAGTCTGATATGACCAGGGGACGACAACGATCCTGCTTACGCCGCCTTGCCGCTTATCGTACGGGAACTTGTTGACTTTGAAGATGATCCAACGACGCCTGTATTGACTTGGCGGTTTGTCCATCGTCCCTCTCTTTCGCGCTGAATATCAAGTTGACTTTCACCTCCAGTTTCTTCGTTATCTCGGGCGCGTTCACTGCGCTTGGTGCTTGGTTGCAGCAGATGGGCTTCTTCCGGGCAAGTTCTTCCACGGTTCAGATTCCGCTCCATTCTAACTGCGCCTTTCCAGACGACATACATCCCATACTCAAGTATGACCGGCGCCGCTGAGATTACTTGCTTATTATTCTGACTTCTGCATCTAGTCTATTTCGTCCAAATTGGCGCGCTTTACTGTGGTAAACTCCTGGCTATGGCCCTTCCGTCGAAGCAGATTGGCTTCGGTCGCTTCAAGTTCGACCTTGTAAGTCATATCTTGATGTGTCGTGATTCTGATCTTAATCCGCGGGTACCCAGAACCCGGGCCCGTTCTCCATTAAAGTAGGTTTGCATCGTTGCACGCCGGTTCTATTCTGAGCACGTCTTCATCAGGAACATGTCGCCATTGTGCTTGCGTAAGTCTGTTGCCAAGTATGTAGCTGTGCTCAAAGGTTGAACGTGTGAACTCCGAACTAGTGCCAACACGGGGTCAGTCTCCTGCAATTGCTACTTTTCAACATCGCTGATTTCTCCGCATGAACAGTGCCACCAATAACCTTGGCGACTATGTCCTAGCTCCCCTTGCGGTCTTCTACGGCGCGGTGAGCAGTAATATAACCCTTCCACGAACCCCGCGGCTCATGTAATCACCGACAAAAGCCGATGAACGGGTGGCTTGCCATCTTGTTCATGTGGTCTGCCGTCTTCATCGGATTTTCCTTGGCGACTCTCGCCCGGTACACACATTTCATATCTCCGCTTCTATCATTACTGACTTCGAAAAGTTCTTTCCTCATAGGTACTTTACTTTAGGCGCGCACGTCGGAAGCATAACTGAACCTTATTTATTTATTTTATAGACAATCCGAACACCATTTTCCCCTTGACTCTTCAAAAAGTCTCAGTGTGTGAGTATCCATCCTCTTATATACTCTGTCGTTGTTGTTGATTATTCTTTCCGTGCACAGTCAGGGCCATGCGCGCGAGTTTCGAAACGGACAGTCGAACTGTGCGGGGAGCTTTATTCGCCTTTATGTATTCGTCTCAGACCGTCCTTCTGTAGGCGAAGAAACAGATGCAGGTATTCTGGTACGGAATCCTCATCTTCTTCCTGTGGCAGGTGAGCTATTCTGCGCTCATTGAAGTTGGTGTTTACAACTCAATTCACCCAGTTCCTGCGCAAGTACACCTGCCAAGGCCTGCGATTTTCAACTGACTGTATGCTTAGCGGAATACATCTTCCCGATGACGTCCTCACTGGCGTTCCTCTGCTGGGTTACCAGTAATCCTACGGTGAGAGCTTAGTTAACACCCATTTTTCAATACACTTACACATAGCTCATAGGCCAACTTCCTTGGATCTGGGTATATCACCTTTATGTCCGGATTTCACGCGGACTAATATGTTTCATCAGATTGGGCGGCGCCGGTCTACTCAACATCACCCTGGACTGGTCGAACATTGGCTCGACGATGATCTACTACCCCTATTGGTCGCAGGTGAGTTTCACGATCCTCATGAGCAATGCACCATTACTGATAAAAAATCCAGGTCAACGCCTTCGTGGCTTTCGTATTAGGTGCATGGATCCTCGTCCCAATTGGTGCTATCGGTGGCGCGTGGCAGAACGACCTCTACCCCATGCAGGTTGGCATCTCCTGCACAGAAATCGGGACGCCTCCTACTGACTCTTCTGCAGACGCAATCTCTGTATCTCAGAAATGGCTCGAGGTATCCCACGGCCGAGCTGATGAACGCCGACTTCACCTTGAACGAGGCTCTGTACGAGGAACTAGGCCCGCCAATGATGTCGGCGCAACTCCGCTGGGCTTATTTCTTTTCGTAAACCCGCCTGTTTGTTCAAAGTAGCAATAAGCACTGATCCCTGCTCTAGGTATACAGCGTATTTGGGTGCCTTTGTCAGTTTAATCCTCTTTCAAGGACCACTGCTTTGGAAGACGATCAAGGCCATGCGGACGGGCGAAACTGTATTCGAGGACAAGCTCTGCCAGATGATGAAGCCGTACCCCCGCGTACCAATCTGGTGGAACCTCACGCTCTTCATTGTCCCCTCCGCGATCATCATAGCTCTCGCGGCAACGGGTAAATTGTATCTCCCACTCTATACCGTGTTTGTTGCTATCGGATTTGGAGCCTTAATCGTGGGTCGTTCGATCTTTAGAGGGATTCAATCGTCTCAACGCGATCATTCGTCCAGGTGGTTCCCATGGCATACATTTACGCTGTGTCTGGTTATCAGATTCCTGTCGGTTATTTCAACGAGTTACTTTATGGTTATGTTATCAATGCGGGAGGATCTCGGCATCCGGTCGGTTCTCTTGCTTACCGGACCATCTCTGGTCAGTGTTGGTACGAGGCTTGCAGCATGTTGGACGATATGAAACTCGGTCATTATTTCCACATTCCGCCTCGTGCGACTCTGATCGCCCAGGTAAGCCGAGGCAGCTGTCTCTTTTGTGTCGAAAAATCGATGGTACTTATCTCTCATTAGGTCTGGGGTATTCTTGTTGGTGTACCAATCAAGTTCGTCCTTTGCCTTCGTTTTATTCGAACCTTGACCATTCATTTTTAGCTATGCGACAATTCTTTGGGTCTGTATATCTGGAGACCAGATTTCTTACCATTCTCACACATGTACAGGTTGTGAACACGAAGGGCAGTTACCTTGACGGTTCAGCGTCAGATCCTAACCATCAGTGGACTGTGAGTGAATGCAGTCTGCATCCCGACTATTGCGCTGACACTGTAATGTTCAGGGACAAACCGTTATTTCGCTCAACAATCAGGGCATTGCTTTTGCGTTGGTGGGCCCCAAGGTACACACATCAGTCAATCATGTAGATCCTGTCACTTAACGACCTCCAGAAACTGTTCGATGATCCCATGTACAACATTTTGGTAATCCGATATGTTGTATTTTGGAATTGTGTTAATCTTGTCCGCTTAGCCGTACGGATTCGTTCTTGGCGCAGGCATTCCGTTGATATTATACGCCCTCCATCGCATGTGGCCCAGAGCTCGATTTGATTTGTGGAATGTGCCGGTGAGTCCCCTATACTTCTTCTCTGCCATTCTCCTGTGACAATGGTCTGCGCAGATCTTCGCCACCGAAATGGAGAACTACTACGGAAACCTCTCCAACTTCCGATTCACCTGGTTCATTCTGGGATCCGTAAACCACCTGTACTTCAAGAAGTACAAGTACAAGATCTGGAAGACCTACGCGTATCTCGCTGGAGCTGCCGCGGATACTGGCTTCAATTTGTGAGTTGCGGCATTGCAGACCATGGCCATGGTCATTACTCAACCGACGACTTTCCACAGCAACATGCTCATATTGTTCATCGCATTTTCGGCTGTAAAGGTCACGCCAGCACCGAACTGGGTAAATTCTATCCATACCTGCCCTTCCGTATCTGCCATTCTGACTTGGTTATTTTAGTGGGGGAATAATGCGGATTCCGTTGAACGTTGCTTCCCTGCGGGGGGCGCCTTGTAGCGCATGTCATTGTAATATATTAACGACCAATTCAACGGCTTTTTATGTACATAGCGGAAGGCGCCATACGGGACCTTTACGAGTCCGTAGTGAGCCAGAATATCTCCGATGATCTCGGACCTCCCAGTGAGGAACTGAAGGCTGACCATGTGAATAGTACCTCATCCTTGTTGAGAATGCCCATCATCGCAAAGCGCTCACACGCATGTTGCTCAGCTAACATCCTCTTGCGGTTGAAAAGCTAAGATATCCTCGCCGATACCATGATGATCCAGTTCCACGGGAGCTGCGCAAGTGCAGATTTCTGTGCGATCAAGTGGAAACAGTCGGTTCTTCTGTAAAGGGTCAGAGGATCTTCGAGAAAGGCGAAAGGCGTTCAAACTGGGAGTTTCAACAATAAGTTCCCGGAGGTGTTTGCTATTAATCCGTGGAATGCGACGGAAATCCTGAAGAAGCTCGTCTTTGAGAGGGAGACAGTGCGTCAGTTGGCCAAATATGTCCATCAGGTCTTTGCAATCTTTGAAACGGTCGCTATTAAGTGGCCGGATGGGTATTGATGGGGATGCGTCGGGGGCGAGGGGATGGAACGGGTAACATATCGGTACTATCAACTACAGCTCGCAGATTTAGATCTACAACCTTAAAAGCGGTGAGCTCGTCGAAGATAAGTGGGCTGTAGTGTAGTGGGTAGGACATATAGGCCGATGTACTAAACACTACAACCCTACATGTTCCGAAATGGGACCTAGTAGGGTCAGTAATATATTATCCTGATGCTTATCCTGAGAAGTGCGCAGTGGACCGGGTGAATTGAAGTTTCATTCCACATAACATAGAATATTTTCAAGACTCAGAATATCCGACATGTTTTCCACTAAAAAAGTGAAAATTACTACTTGAAAAGAATGTCCAGCCATATAACGCATCAATAACTCGTTTGAAATTTCATGACGGACAATGGTGTTTTCCCAGAGAAAAAGTATCGCCACAGTTCCCCGTACGTGTGCTATCGGAGGTTATCAGAAGTCGATCTCATCCTCAAATGCCAGGTATTTTGAAATTCCCGCTACCTTTAGGTACGGGCTTCTATGGGGCCCAATCATTCCACCTTTTGGCGGTGGATCACATTTTCGTCATTTACTCTGTGTCAGCAGTTTTTCTCCCTGCCAAATTGCTTCGGCATGAGAATCGGCTGACCGTAATGCCGAGATATGCCGCCATGTGTGGTAAACCAACTCTCGACCCCTATTCAATAAGGCAAGGGAAGACCGGTATTTAGGCCGATACAAGAAGAAAGTAACTGACTTCAGTTGAGGCCAGCTAGCAGCATATAAAATTCAAATGATTCCGGGACTAACTGAAGTCGGCGAGAAATATTGTGCCAGCCATTAATTCAATCTGTTACGGCGATACAATGATACGATTGATACGGCCGACTACGCTAAATAAATAGCTCAGGTAAATACCTCTTTGGCTCGATATAGGTATACGGCCGCTGTGTGTGAACTCGAGTAAGCGTAAAAAATGTTGAAACCGCGGTTTGCGTTGGCCCAGGAGATACATTATACCAGACTGAGTGTCTCTTCAAAATAATTAGCAAATGCCAGTCTTTAGTTGACGGGTCAGCCCCTGTGTATGAGCCATTTTGAGAGAAATGGACAAAATGAAGTCTATTTAGTTTTTGAGAATTATATATGTACACATGTTTCTCGGCTTGCTGACTAGATCAATTTTATGCCAACGGATTCAACCATACATTTAATCCCGGCGAAACAACATCTACTGATAACCTTACTGAGCTACCCACCCGAGCTGCTGGAATCCAGCCAGGGAAAATGCGGTAATGGGAAATCAGTCCGGTGCAGACAACGTCGAGACCATCAAGTTACTACTCCGTTGCGCCGCCGCCCCTGTGCAACCCAAGACGGAGCGTCCAGGAGCGTCAATACTATGATGAATAGCAGCGACACATTTGGGAATATCAACAAGATGCGACGGTTCGAATATCCAGCGAGACGCAAGGAAACTAGCGAACCTATTTATGGAGGCCCCTGTCTATCTCCAACAAGACGCCGCCGACGGTTCGAATATCCAGCGAGGCGCAAGGAAACCAGCGAACCTATTTAAATACTGGAGGGCCCCTGTCTATCTCTCCGCTCTCCGTTTGAAGAAAAAAACTTCTTATTCCAATAATAGATATTTTGTTATTTTCTAGGGGAAAAATTCTAAGGAATTGATAACCGCAAAATTGAACACCAATGTGTCATGCGTGCAGGTCATAATAGCGCCACTGGATTCGTCATTTAGCAAGGTAGCGGGCTATGCTGCTCGTCGGCCTTACCCGCTTTATCGACGATATTTATCCGCGCCGGCTATCCACTCCCTGATGGCACCGGCTCGCTTTGCTCGAGTCGCAGCGACGCAGGCCCTTCGCACATCCCCATGGAGAGTATTTCTTAGGCCCGCCCATCTCAAATGGGGCCGAGGGTAAGGAGCGTCTTGACTGGTGACGGGGTTTCGGAGACTTCTTGGATGGGTCTCTTTGAACAATGTTCCGAATGTAAATTTCATTTTACCTCTACTTCGCTAAAAACACACATAACTTTAAAGCGCCGCATGGGGGAGGTGATTGTTCTTGATATACACTGAATTTTTTGGGACTTAGACTCAAAATGTAATATAGTGAATATTGACGTGATGAAACAAGTCTCCAGTAATATTTTATTACTTATGAAGATCACTCTGAAGAACTTCTGAAGATGCAATCCCGGAGGCATGCAGCACGGGGAAGTTGACGCGTCGAACGCGTCCGGATCTCAGACTCAGCTGGACCGAATAAAGTTATAGACTTCCAGAAAAAGAAGCTGGTGTTGAGCCGAGCTATACCTTTACCAAACCACTACCTACCACTACACTTCGAATTCAACAGGCGAGGTACGACCTTCATCTGTTGCTCAGCAGAGACTAGCACTACACATGGTTTGTGGTCGACGGCCTGCGTCGACTGGTCCGCATGTATATGCCAAAGTCTGGCATCGGAAGCTCCGCGAAGTGTTGGCCGAGGTTGGGCCTCGGCCGTAGGTAGTTCTTGGCATGCCTTCTTCATCTACGAGACCCATGCTTCCTGAGATTGTAATTACCAAGTCTCCATTCCGGCCGGACCTCTTCTCTACTTAACCCCACGCACTTCCGCCAAGAGCTCAGAGTTCGAAGGCTCAGAAATTCCACGAACTCCCCCTGAATGTTCCTCAAATTCCTAACGTGTCTAGCCCTGTCAAGTCTTTGTGTTGGTACCGAAGTATCTACAAAACTCCTAGGTGCGAACCCGTTTAACCTGCATTGAACCCTGGAAATTGAATTCGAGAACTGGGCTCGGCTCGTCGGGCCGACAACCGACTTTTGCCTCCCACCACTATCGAGCTCTCTCTGACTGTAACTTCAGGCTGCCGCGACTGCACTCAGATGTCTACACCTCTCCACCCGTTCAGCGACAAACACTTCGTGCTCAATCCACCTGCTACCACCCACACAATCTCGTCTGGTGGCAATAAAGTCACAATTCGTGCCGTTCCCAACACCGATTGGTTAGTCTTTCAGGGGACAGACGCTTTAGTGGATCTAACTCGTACCTCGTTCACTAAAAGGTGGAGAGTTCCTCCCCCTGATTCGGTAGAGAGTCGCACCGGGGCACTATATGCTCTCCCCATCGACGGGACTCGCAATTTTTCTGCCAGTGTCTGGATCAGAGGAGAGTGGGGCACGCAGTTTGATCAAGGATGCTTAATGCTCCTCACTGGGGACAGCGACGATGTGAAAGGCGACTGGATCAAAGCCGGTGTGGAGCTTGAGACAGGACGCGAGTACATTGGGTAATCTGTCGTCCTGCAGCGCAACGAGCATATTCTAACGAATTCTTTTGTTTAGAGCTGTGGTGACTTCGCCGTGGTCTGACTGGGCCATCGCACCGGCTGAACACTCCACATCGACTCTCGTAAAATCCTCCTACGCGCTGTTTATGAAAATCGTCCGCGAGGGTCCGTTGCTCACGGTCAGCCAACACCTTGCACCCCATATTACCGCCACTGCCCCCGCAGACGACACACTTGTTAAAATTAGAGAAGTTCGCGGCTTTAATGTGGACGTGGATGGACATCCGCAAGCAAAAAATGGGGACAAGTGGCGCATCGGGGTTATGGTTTGCGGACCGAAGAATCCAAATGGAACCGTTGCAGAGTTCGAAAACTTCTCGTTTCAATATCTATGACTTGGTTTACGAAGAGTCCGATGTATCAGAACTGTACAAGCTGCCGTATATATGATAGTGAAAGTGAAGTCAGTGATAGTGATAGCTGTAACGGATCGGACCACAGAATCCCCCTCCGTTCTCTTGTCATCAGCAACAACCGCGTGTTTTCGAACACCTGGTTCGAAATGTTAAAAAATCATAATAGACGACCAGGGATACACTTACGTTTAAATAAATATGCAGGACAGAAAAAGTATGCGTATATCCTACATGAACGGGCCAGGAATATTCTAAATAACATGTGCTCGGTCAGTATGATTCAAAAGCATTATCAATGTTCGCCAACCTGACAAATCATCGCTGAAATACCACATCGTCATTCAGACGAATGCATTCAATGCTCGGGATAGCGCCACTGATCGAGGTAACCAACGCGGTGAGAGATTCCGACGGCGCAACCGTGCATCCGCGGAGAGACAGGTCTTTTAGCACGGTAAACGACTGGATCCAGCGCACAAAAAGCTGCCGCAGATCGGCGTCGAAATGCCCGAGTGTGGCGGAATCAAGCCACCCAATGTGATAACGAACGACCAATGCATCAATGTGGCGGGAGGCATGTCTCCATTTTGCCCCCAACCATAATGTAGACTTGATGCTGTCGTCAATGGCTGCGGCCACCAGGGCCATATGATTAATATCCAGTGAAAAGTGGGGTACGGAAGATCCACACTCGAGAACTCGCTCCACCGCGGACACAAGATCCCAACCCACATTCAGGGCATCCAAGAGAAGGTGTACATGTTCCAGATGTGGAAAGGACGAGCATAGACGAACAAATGGAGAAATGCAGGACAGTGGCGCGGTTAGGGTGGTAAGACTTGTTAAGGCTAGAACAGGCTCCACGACCTGATCATCAAATTCATATAGATTCTGACCGAGGCATAAGGTCGTGATATTCTGGAATCTGCTGAGGACGTTAAAGACACGTGCGGGAGAGGTAAAGGCTCCATCGAGGGAAAGATGGCGCAAGGTAGATGAAAAGTAAGCGATGTCCACTTTTGTGGTGTCTGCAACGCTCAGGGCCATCGAAGAAATGGGACATGACCGCAAGGCCAAAAGGATCCACCAGGAATAGCTTATCGAGGCGTCGACATCCAACGTGAGTGTAGAAATAGAAGGAGCGCAGAGCGACGGGGCCGAAGGAACATAATCGATGCTGGAAAACGGCGCCGGACACCCGATTATACTCAACGACGTACACGACTTGGTGGTGATGGTCCGCAAGAGTTTATCTAATGCAGAGTAGCACGCTGCCCACAGCCGCTCTTCTTGATGCTCTTGAGTCGTGTGTCCAAGCTTGTAATGGTTGCGCATAAAGCACAGCGATATCGTCTCAACCATCGTCAATTTTTGGACAAGGCGAGTGACTCTGTGTATGCGGTCCAAATGCGAGTGCAAATGTTTTGGGTCGGGGAATGTGCAATGAAGGTGCTTGATAGACGGAACGAAGAGAGACACAGTGAGCGCCGTTAGGGCATCTTCCCTATCAGGGACTCGTATTCGCAGGTCCACCGAAGCCCGTTCACAGGGATCGAAAATACCATATTTGGAGAGAAATATTGGGAGGGCAAGATAGTGGAGGCGTCGACACAGGAGGGATAGGTGGAACAATTCGACATGCAAAAAGTCAAATATGACGAGGAGGATGTCAGAAGGCAGGTCTGTAAACGCAGGCTCCGCTGCATGGCCACTCTCGGTGTTTGCAGCGAGCAGAACAGATGTCAAGTCGTAATTCATGCCCTGGACTGTGATCGTTTCGATATTAGGACATGCACGGGAGATTTCCCTGAGCAATGGATATGCATTGTTTAGGAGATCTTGTGAGCCATTCAACGACAAATCCCGTACACACGGGAACTGTTTCAACCATCGTGCAAAGTCCCGCTTGTTCGTGTGAGTCTTGAACCTTTCCACAGCTAGATATTTAACCTCTCGAAGTGGATCGGTGGACTTGGTATCCAATGCCAAAGCGGTATCGATATTCCTGTGCATGAAATTCCACCCTCTGAGCATGATAGTCAAGGGCGGAGGTGGTATGGAATGATTGATCTCGCGAAGGCGGCGAAGAATTCGGGGAATGTGAACGTAGATGGCCTCGTAGTCGTAGTCATCTGCAGCAATGCGAGAGACATCGTATTCAGGGAGTTTCAAGGAAGTCAAGCTCGGCAGCGGATTTTTTCGCATCAGGAAAAGGGAGACATATGCGGGGGATGCCGTCAGGTGTGCGAGATTGTGGAACGCCGGGAGGTACCAAGTGCTGAAGGGAGGGAAAATGCGGGGGTAGGTGAGATATACATCCATGTGCGAGCCAAGGGAGAGCCTCGTTAAGTTCTGAAGTTTATTCAGAAGCCTCATAAGGCAGTCTGGAGATATGTTCCTATCATCCAGGCTCAGCTCCAAAAGATCGGGCACCGCGGCAGCGAGTCGGTCGGCGACGTGGTGCCAGTCTGGGCGAGAAATATGGAGTTCTGAGAGACGGAGGGATACAAGCGGGGAGTGGCTCAGGATCGAAAACGTCCATCCCGCACACGGTGGAAAGAGAAGAAGGGAGGAATTGAGAGTGAATGTCGTGAGGCGAATGTCGAGATGATTATCCCGGCATAGAGGCACCTTTTTGGGCCGATACGTTTTACCATCCCATCTCGCCAGCACCGACACGTCTGTCTTCTGTCCCCGATGTAATAGTTTCTTCGCCACATGACCGAATAGAGATGCTGGCACTCTTCCCGGACGTGGAAGAGTCCGAGCGTAGTTGTAGAACGGGGAGTTGGCTACGTTCAACGAGACACATCGCTTGTCAATGGCCGCTTGGAGAAAGGAAGCGACCAAGGGCCATTGGAACATATCAGACGTGGAACCGCATTCAAGGTTCACGTCGCGCAGATTCCACTCGAGGCTTCCTGGAAAAATGAGAGTCATCTCCCCAACAGAGATTAGCTTTTCCAAAAGCCGTCGGCATCCCTCCATTTCCCAGAACAAGCGCTGTGCTGTTGATCGCAACTGCTCGGATGATAGAAGGGTCGGATGTGCCGAATTCGTTGGGTAGGGCGGGTACGGGCTAAAACGCAACGACAGGTGTTTTATGGAAGAAACGAATAGAGCAAGTCGGAGTGCCTGGAGAGCATTCGCTTCTACTTCCAAATTGATGTAGACAGTGTCCGCTGGATCTGAAATTCCGCGGCGAGATAAAAGGGAAGCAAGTGCAAGGTGGTGCATCCGACAACATGTCAAGGAGAAGAGGTAGAGGTCCGAGTCGTCAAAGAATTGAAGCAGGTACTGAAGAGCTGAATCGGAGAGGCGGATAAACGAATCCCGCAGGATGGTGGTCATGGTGAAAGCTATGACTTGTGGTGACTAAGAGTGTGAGGCTGTGCATTGATCGATATAAATTCGAACCAAAAATCGGTTATTCGGACCGTGAGTGTAATGGCAACTACCTACCAAATTCACAAATATTTCCTTTTCGAGGCGTTGCCCTCTCATTCTCGAGCGTGCTTTTAATGAGCCAGAAAGTTGGTCCAGGTCAATTCCGGGTGGGTCAATGAAACAAAATCCGAGCAGTCTTGTGACGCCGCTGTCCTACTGTACTAGCATAGGATATAGTATTAATAAGGCCCAAAGAACTCCTCTGCGACAAACTCCCAGATTTTCTGAGGATTGTTGAACTGCTCGGGGGTATAGTGGTACTTTTTAGTGCTCTCTTCCCATACGTACTCGAGAATTCCGTCCTCCTGGTCGATGTAGGGAATCGCATTCCGGAAGTTCAGCGAGAGCGAAGCCTCTACTGGGAATGGCTGAGGTGCCTCCGGGTCATCCTGAAGACCGGCAAGCCCCAATTCGAAGAGAATGCTGCCGAAGTCGGTGACCTCAGCGCCCTTGACACCTCCAGTAAACTGGGAACGCTTCGACGATGGGAGGCCTCCAAACACAGCGGAGCGTACACCATGTTTCTGGAAGAGGTAGGAGGAAAAAAGCGCGCACATCGAGGCACAGATACCGTTCGAAACAAGAACGTAGTCCATCCCTTCAAATGGCGGTGCGGTGAAGTTCGTGACGCCGCTAGATTTGTCACCGAAATCATCCACGAACTGCTTTGAATAAGCATCCTTGACACCATTGACGACCTGTGGTACGGGTGGATCCAGGAATTGGGCGTTGGAGGTCAATAGGTTATAATCTGATTAGGTGTTTAGTTTTGATCAAGTCTTCAAGATTGGTTCACATACCCAAGTCGCGGTAGAGCGAGAACAAGTATTCCGAATTCTGGTTGCCAGATTCAGCAGCAGCAACCGACTGGCGCCTAATTAAATCGCTGTCCCGGAAGACCGACGGAAAAGCTGGATACAGATCCTGTGGCCACAGCGACCAGAGAGCAAATCCACCAGCAGAAATATATCCGCCTTAGTGAACAACAAGGTACGAGTTAGATCCTGGGGGACATGTTTAGGGAGACACTGGACCCACCTCTATTTCCAGAAATATCGAGGAGGACGTGTTGAACCCCTGCCGTCTTGAGGGCCGTCAGACCCGTGAAAAGAGTAGCGGATATCCCGTTGATGTATGCGTCGAAACCAGTTCCATCTGACGGGATAAACTGCTTGAAATAGACAACGCCAACTTTCGGGTGGTCCGCAAGCTGGTAGATCTCGAGGGTAATAAAATGTGCGACCGATTTCACTGGGAAGTCGCTGTTAGAACAGCCGCGTGATAATAAAGAGGCTGCGTACAGGTAGGTTGAACGTTGTTACTCCCTGCAGCGATTCGAGCTGCACTAGCCTCCGCTCGGACGGGGTCTTGAGAGTCCGGAGGGATCACAGCCATTCGCCGGGCCATAATAGGAGCCCCAACGTTTACTTCGCGTTTAAGCGCAGCGGGTTCCGCTGGAAGGCAAGTTTCGGCGATGAAGGAGGCTGTTGTATTACCACTTCGAATAAAGGTAGCCGCCCAAGGAATCGTCACCGATCTCACCCCGTTGGCGGTCTGGAGGGTCACGGTCACAGAATCTGCGCCCGGATAGAAATTGCGTTGTGCGAAACGCCCCGTTTCCTGTGTGTAGTCTCCGGAAGCAGTGTCCCCCGAGTACCGCGACATCAGTCTCATATAGCGAGGCTGGACCGTCTCATAAGCACTTTGGAAGCCACTGAATACACTAGTTTCTGTCGCGAGATCGACCAGGTATTTGCTCGCGTCGACGCCATTGATGGCGAGAATACGGGCACCGTCGAAGGGACGCACATGGACGCCAATGCTTTCAAAATAATCCTCAAGCCCGGTACGCCCTTGATTTGGGAAATCATAGTTGACGAGGAATGTCGGGAACGCGGTCTTGTCGAAGGGAGATTTGGCGAGTGTAGCGATGGAAAAGGGAAGGCTAAAGGAAAAGGCAGTGGTGCATGCAGGCACAAAGCCAGTGTGCCCGTCTAGCTCTCGGTCAAATGCGTCTGATACCTGTTTGAATAGAACGATATATTCAAAACAGGATGAAATCAGGATACAAAGTTACTGACCGCCATGTTGAAATCCCAATCAGTTTTATAAGCCCCAGCCGAAGTCTTCTTTTTTACACCTTGCAAATAATTCGGGATGAGGTCTAAGTGGAGAGTACTTTAACATACCTTCGAGCAGAGACCGAACGTTGACATCGTGCGGAATCAGTGGGTTGGGTGAGTGGATGAACCATGTCTCCGTAGAGTAGTACTGAAGGACTTTGAGCGTTGATTCGACCACGGCCTGGCTCCGCGTTTTGTTGAAAGGTACATTGAGCTCGCATGCATGCGCTACTTTGCTCGATACCCATTTAGATGCGGTTGCAACAGTACAAGGATCACTGTTGAAGGTCTGTGAAATGACGAAAAGTATAAAATAAACAGAAACGCACGCTGCATGCACGAGCCCCGACGACGCCGCGAGGAGTAACAGGGCCAAAACCATGGTTGTAGATGGGAGGGACAGTGAATTAGCAGTAGGTTTTAAACAAATTTATAGGAAGGGTATAAAATTAGACGTCCTGAGGCCTGGGATTTACCCGAGTACATCCTGTCTGATTTCCCTCGGCAACGATTGAATGGTATTCTAAAACCAAGGATGATGAGGGAAAAAATGTCTGAAATTTATATCAGATGAAAGTATTATCTGCCAGAACGACATGAATATATGTACCGATAGCCCGGAGCTCCCGCGGTCCTTGTCCTAACCCAACGCTGGTCCCTGGTCCGTAGCATACGCGGAGTTTCTCGCGGTTGAGGGCGTATCTCACGATGCCGGCGAAAAGCTACACACCATTCCCAGAGTTGAGTCAGAGGTATTCTGCATATATGGGTCTCAGGAAAAGTCAAGTTCAGTCGCAGTGACATCGACAAGACATGGAAGCACCAGCAGAAACCTTCACTGTAGGCGAATCTGTGAGGTAACATCTTGTAGGTAACTTCAAAGATATCGCCGACCAGATGTTAGGGCCAAGTTCCGGTCGCTCCTGAGTCGTGGAATAAATTTCCATGAGATGATGATTGGGTGACCAAGTCCCGTGATGTGACCGATCGCGAGCTGCCCAAAAAATTATAATATTTAAAAGAGGGAGTACACTATGGAGAGAATCTACGCACAACTGACTCGATAGTAAAATCCCCCTCACTGCAGCCGAGCGCAAAACTCCGACGGCCGGCACTCGACATTTGCTAGACATGATGTGCCTTGACGTGCTGCAGCAGTGTCCTCCGCTCGTAACTTTTGAAAGATCTCTGATTAACCGTCTTCAAGCGGAACCGGAGAGTCCATTTCCTATACTCGACATCGCCGTGCTGCTTTGTGGTGCGGGGTCGTTGTGTCCCATAAGGATGGTCAGAGTAGAGGACACACGAGGACGACTCTATGGAGCGGCGGCGCAGTAATTTGCGCGCGTAATTCCCTAATATTATTCATGAGGTTTTGGTGAGGTTGCAAACATGAAGAGACATAAGTTACATGTGACGTGATCAAATCAGTCAATATAAAACTATTAGTATTAGAAGTACCCTGGCCTACTGATAAAAATCGTTGCAAGTCAGCGCAGGGACATCGGAGATCGGCGTGGACTCCAGAGCTGGCTGCCACACCAGCACACCTCCAGCACTGAGCGGAGAGCCCAATTAGCGGTATGTGCTGCCATCGAAGCTGGTCGACCCATGGTAGCGTGAGGCCGATTCCGAGCCTGAGAGCTTTAGACATCGGGGCTCCCGGAGCAGACTGCTGCATAATACTCCAGAGCCCGGTCACGGAGGCTTGACGCTGAGACAGGTCAAAGAGCGGTATGTGCTGCCATCGAGGCCGGTCGATCCATGGTAGCGTGAGCCGAGTCCGAGCCTGCGAACTTTGGGTGCAAGACAGGGTGAAGGACATCGGGCTCCTGGAGCTGCCTACTATACGGCATTCCAGCGCACGCTCTGACAGAACCCGGTCGCAGAGGCTTGACGCTGAAAGAATGAAGCTGGAACAGGCCAAAGAGCGGTATATGCTCCTATCGAGGCTGGTCGATTAGTGTGAGGCCGAGCCGGAAGCCACGACCTTAGGGGACATCGGGCCCCCGCTGCTATACGGTACTCCAGAGCACGCTCTGACAGAGCCCGGTCGCGGAGGCCCGACGCTGAGACAGGCCAAAGAACGGTATGTGCTGCCATCAAGGCGGGTCGCCGCATGGGCAGAACAATGGTAACGTAAGGCCAAGAGCCCTGCGAGCTCGGGCGCAAGACAAAGAGTAATTGTGGCCGGTGGCTAAGCGCGGCGCTGGCGGCGACACTGGCGCCCAGACCGCCCCGTAACGAAAGTCGTCCTGTAGGCGGATCCACCGTACGGCATACCCTGATTCGGCCCTCGACATCCGTCCCACCCGCTCACACTCGGAGCACCCCTTCAATGTTCCGGCCCAGATGTGCCAGACCAAAGGACGAGCGAACGGTGCCAGACAGTGCAGAACGGGCCAAAGTCCTCAAGTACGTCCGCCTTAAACGTTGGCCACCGCCTTCCCCCAGTGGCCAAAGGGCGTATGGACAGCAGGCGGAACAGATTAACCCTCTTGCCCAATACGCTCCTCTGGCTCGAGTCGGGTGAGAGCAACGGGACCTGCAGGATACACGATGAGAGGGCCCTGGTGCTTCTGGAAGAAAGACGGCTGTGAGAGTGTCGTTTGAGCCATCGGCGTTCTTATACGGGTGTTTAAGCATCTTCCTCCGCAAGTCCGTCTTCGCCTCTGGGTCTTGGCAAAGTACACCCGTTTGGTCTCACTGCAGAATGCCCCTCGCTTCCAGTGACGTCTGCCCTACGTCGATCTGCAGAGGGCTAGCCTCTCAAAAGTGGAGTCATCCCCATCTAGAGCCTTGAGGAAGCGATGGTCGATTGGGAGGGCGACAAGCGCGTCCGGTGCCACTATGACCTCCGACCTCCATGGGCCGAAGCAGATACGCATCGCAGGTGGCTGCCGGTGTGCCACGAATGGTCTGAGGGGCCGGCAGGGAGAGGCAATGTCCGATCGAGTGCTCTGGACATCGACCACGTCGCTGTAGCCGGATTCACACACGGTTCTTCGCGCCGACGGGTGGAGAGTCGTTCCAAAGAGCGGTGGCGCGGATCCATTGAAAGAGGGGTGAAGTGGAGAAGATGGTGCGCGCGGTCTCCGCATGCAGGGGCGAGCCCACCATCTCTGGACGGATGGGAGCAGTCAAGCGGAGCCGTCGGCTGTAAAAAAAGATGGACCAGGTCGAGGCTTGCGCCGGCGACGGGTGGCGGATCCAGCTGTATGTCCATCGTGGAGAGATGTGGCAAATCGTGTGGGCCTGCATCCCGACCGCCACCGAGCGGCGCGAGTGGCAAGATAAGGAGCGAGGGGCGCGTGAAATCTAAGAGGGGCGACAATTACCATCAAGGCGGAGGTGTGTGTAGCTTCCAGTGCCTGTGGAAACAAAGTCTCCCAGTCCTGCGCATCGCGGATGGCCCAATGCACAGTAACTCGTCCGCAGACGCCATTTAGTCCTTCCCCTGGTGGGAGACCAGGCAGACAGAAATCGCGGTGGAGCATTGGTGGAGCACCTCGATAAGCTGCAGAATACGATAAGAACTGATGGCTACAAACAAGAGATACTGACTGACCTGGTCTACTAGTATGCAAATCGCGCTCAGACGTCCACGAAAGCAAATAAAATCACAGCGGATGCCATTCACCGCAGCATATTATTCGAGTGGCTGTGATTAGACGCTGTCGCGCCGCTCGACACCACACACATTGGTTACGCTTCCAAATTGCCGGTGGTGAGTACTACAGGAAAAATCAACGAAAAAAATTAAATGAACAGGGAGATACACACGCAGTCGATACCATTCTCTTGCATACATACTCAGGAATTCCTGTGCGAAACCTCTGAGTCTACCGCCGCGTCGAATCAGATCTTTCAAGCCTATTGTTTCATGATTTTTCGAGGAGCGCCGCTCGGAAATGGCAAGAAAGTGCGCGAGTAACTACGCTTGTGTTTATGGCTCCATAATTTGGTCTGGGATTCAGAGAGAGATGTTCACGGTGTGGAGAGCACCTAGAGGTTGATGCCTCACTGCCGCAAACATAAGCAAAGAGGTGCAGAATTAAAGCACAGCCACATAATTTAGCACAAAAGTTGAACCACGCAAGGTTCAAGAAGTCAGATGTATATAAGTACAGAGAATAAAGTAGGTTCAAATTCTATAGATATTGCTTTATTTTATAATATGCAAAACAGGCAAGTTGGAACGTCACTATGTGAGTAATATGCAGCATGAATGTATCACTGAGCGCAAGAAGTTATGTTGGTACACAGTCTTGCGTCCCACAGTGAGTCACAAGTACTGTCCTGAATTTTTCTAAGGACGAAAGTTACGGCCTGCAAATTCAGCAGGACTCACCAGGATATTACTGTCCACGGATTCTACGAAGTTCCCTGGTTCAACATTCCCGTTGTACGCAATCTTGGCAATCTTTCCATGCGGCCCAGGAACATATTTTGGCCAGTTTGGTGCGGGAGGCGACGTGGGGTCTTTTACGAAATTACACATCGCAGTTTGGAAGGAGCTGGACAAAGTACTCTCTGCGGCGGTCGCGGTGGACTTGTTGTAGGTTCCAAAGAGCAGACCCACTGGTAGATCAAATCAGTTACTACTGGAACTGATATAGGAAGGCATTGGTTTACGTTCCGATCCATGCCATGCTCCTGCGCCGGGAAACTTCTGGAGGTCCGCAAACACCGCACCTGAACCAAGTAAAAAAAAAACTGGCACGGGAAAGAATGCACGTAAACATACCGTATGAGTACCGAAAGACGCTACTGGTCCCTGCTTGAACTGTGGCGTCACTAAGCATTCGGCTCGGACTACCAAAACAATTTAATGATACGCTTGTCCAGTAAAAATCACCCACCATCTTGCAGCTATGTCCCGGAACGCCTCGGAAATGACCCGAGTATCATTCAAGCCAGGATACTGAGCCCTCACCTCATCCGCCGTGGCGTGGACTCCAGTGATGGCAAGAAGTATTTCGATACTCGTCACAGCAGCCGCAATCAAGGATCCATCGTCCTCCATTTCACCAATAATAAGCGGCACTCGTGTCGATAGCTTCGAATGAATACGTTCCAGTGTGAATGGAAAAGCAGTGATACTGAAGGAGGTCCATTGTCAAATCGAAGCTGAACCGTTGAAGTTGAACATACAGATCGACGAGAGGCGTTCCGAAAAGCCCACTACGCGGCCCATTTGTAAAGTTTTGGATTGCGGATGCAGGAATCTTTCGTAGACAATCCATCCTGCCTGAGCCATGAGCTTGGATGCATCCGAGGTTCTCAGCGAATGCGTTGAACGCGGAAAACGAAGGGGTCGTAGACGTCGCGAGGAGAGGCCCAGTCAACACCACCGCGGCGCGGAATGGTGCTTTGCCTTCGCGAGTGCGCATAAGCGCATACACAATTGATTGACCGCCCGCCGACTGCCCCTACGCCGCCGTCAGAATATTAATTTTATAGGTAAAACACTAATCAAACCATTATGGTCACTTTGTCCGGATCACCGCCGAACCGGGCGATGTTAGACTGCACCCATTTCAAAGCTAGTTCTTGGTCCAGAAATCCGAGATTGTTTTGCGAGACAGGGATATCGGGAGATGACGGGAAACCGAATACGTTCGTGCGATAGTTGATGGTAACGACAACAACATCCTGGTTAGCGGCTATAGACGTTCCATCATGCAAAGGGATAGACGCAGTTCCGAACCCGAGACCACTATTCATGTCTTTCGCCGTCAGTGTAATTGATTTTGCGAGAGAGAAAAACGAACCCGCCGTGTAAGTAGAATAGCACAGGGAGCTTCGTCTTAATCTTTTTTGCTGGTGCCCATACATTTCTGGGAATGAATGAATAATCTGAGAGCTGGCACAATAAACTACTCGCAAGAACAGGCAGTCTTCATTTTCGGACGCGGGGGGCGGGTCGTTGAATAACATCTGATGCAATGGACTTCTTATCTGCTGCAGACAAGAGGGTCCAAAAGCGGTCGCATGCTGGGCTTCTGTAGAGATGAGCGCGACCGGTGGCTCCCAGCGCAACTCGCCCGTTGGAGGTTGGGCATAGCGCTGAAAGGTAGCGCAGATTCAGGTGTGTACTTCGGTCCATGAATTCGAATTGACGAGAACACTCACCACTCCTTTGAATGCATTGACTGAAATAATCGTCAGCTGCAGGAATTCATTCATAAATGAGAGAACGCGTACGAACCTCCGCCGACGACAGCGCCGTGCCATTCTCCAGATGAAGTTGAAACTACAGTGGCTCCACGGTAAAGGAAGGGAAGCAAACGGGAAACCAGTAGAAGGAGCGAATTCATGCGGCACTTCGAGCAGCGGGAGGTCAGGATGCGGGATGCAGAGGAGGCGCAGCACCTACTGGCGGGATCTGATCGGTTGATACCGGACCGGTCAATGATCATGCCATCACAGCGCGCCAATCACACTTTTTTCTTCCGCTCTGCATATGTGGGGAATCGTCGATGTCGACGTCCAGAGTTCATGTGGACTTCGTCTTGCGGTGGGTCTACTCGTTTCATCTCCATTTTTTGCTCCACTCCTCTCAACGACGCGATCAATCAGTTGTTTAATTACTACCTGCGTTTCAGCCAGGCTTTTGGACAATGGTTTTAGGGACGATTTGTCTGGCTAGGCCTAGTCCTCCACGCCCACTGTCGGAAAAAACGTAAATAGATGATCAGGCCTGGTTTGCGCATATCAGATTGAGTCAGTCGATCAGGTTTTCCGGGGGCTGAAAAGGGTCAAAAACCAGTTATAGGTAGTGGTCACACTGATTAGGATGACCAGCCTGATTGCAGCTGGCCAGCGTGATCAGGCGAGGGGTTTTTTTTTTGAAAAAGGGTCCGGACCCCGAACGACCACGTAATGGTCGCTCGCAGTCACTCAATATTGTTCACTACCACATGACTTACATTTATTAAATTATTATTAATTGTCAGAAGCTGGACTCGAACTCACGACCTTTGCAATAAAAACGTACCTATTGACCACTTCGTCATAGCAGAATCATGAGACAACAGAATAGGGTTCTTTTGTACCGTTAGTTTTTGGCCTGACCAGCACTTATCATTACCTGTCGGCATTGATAATTATAGCTTGCGCCGATATCCGACTCTTAGTAGCTCAGTAAAACAACGGTGCGGGCCATGCATAGCTGTGTATTTAGCTTGAGATAGTTCTACATTTGATGGACAAACATTTGGACACTGATCTAGCCCTCCGAGCCATCACCGCCAGCCATGTCATTTCCACCTTGCTCACCGCCGCTCGGGTTATTCTCGTCCACCGGAGAGGAGTCTCCCCCTCCTTCCCTATCACCTCCGTTCTCGCTAGGCTCTGCCTCCTCTTCCATCGCTTCCATGGCACGGTGGTAACCATCAGTTTTTCCGCGGCGCTTCTTCTTGGTGGGATCGGTATGGCTGGCGTCTGCGTTTGGAAACACGATACGGTCCCATTCTGAGAATACATGGAGGATGCTAGGACTCTTCTTGCGCAGGCCAGTCGTCAAAATGTCGAGGTATTCGTCGAAGAGCGCTTGATAATCAATATTGGTGTGATCTCCGCGAGACTGGAGGCACATGTCCGCCGACTTGCCCCTTGTCAAGTTCTGTATTAATGTCTGGTTCACCAGATGGATCGAATCGACGAAACCCAGGAAGTGATTGCGCGGATTCGCATGGCAATTGATAGATACGACAAACAGTGCGTGGAGGATGAGCGAGAGGAAGAGGAGGAGATGGACGAGACTCCAAATGTGAGCAAAACAACTTCGGCTTCTTGGAGGCTCGGAGCGCCAGACCATATCACAAACTCGAGGGCATTTGAGGACTCCTTGAAGCTAGCGGGGCATTCCATTCGCGACTTCGATTCATTTTTGCGGGATTTCATCGCAGAGAACTTCCCCAATGAGCGAATTTCTTATGAGCAGATCCAGGTTGGTTGCAGCTAAAACATATTCAGTGCTCTGACATTTGTTGCAGATTCGACCCTTCAAGTGCGCCCATGTCACCTACCAGTCACTTGAAGATTGGCGAGGTCTTCGGGATATCGTGCGCTGCAAACCTCACTTCCACGGATACGCCCGATATGACAGTGTCATCTTCAACTCCGACTCTCCGGGAATGGACTTCGCTCGCATCTGTGCATTTCTGCGCTGCACTCTCGAAAGCAAGCGCCAGTTTGATGTTGCACTTGTTCACGAGTATTGTTCAAACACATGGAAGCCGAAAACACAGTGGGCTGGATGCAAGATTTACGAGGAGGTCAAAGGCTACTCGTTCCTGTTCATGGACTATGTGGTTCGCGGGGCTTTGATGACGCCAGTCACCGATGGGGCGAAGGAAAACTTGCATTACTTAGTGGATACTGTGGATGCAGACATGTTCCTTCGAGCTGACGAGGAATAGTTCCCAATATATTTGTCATTTATAGACTTGCCTGGGATTGTCTGATACGGGCTGACAGGCTGCCTCGCTGCACCTGAGATGGTTCTGACCAGGGCTGGCCAGTCCATCAGGTGCGATCAGTCCCTGATCAGGCAAATACGATTTTCCGACAACCTCTACGCATTGAGCAAATAACCTCCTGATCTCGCAAGGCACATGGCTGAGCTGATCATCGCACCAAGTTGCTTCTGTCCAATTCCTGATTGGTTAAAGACAGAACCCGTGTCGTCATTATAAGCAGCACTGCTTGTTTGTCCCATTGGATCCTGCCTACGAATATAAGGCTGATGATCTGTTTCCATCGTAGGGCACCATGCTTTTCCACTCTCTCGTTCTCCTAGCTATTTCCTCTGCGGCGGTCGCTCAAGATTACGGCGTTCCCCTATCATGGAGGGTGCGCACGACAGAGTGGATGTTTCTAATATTCTGATCTGGCCGACTAGAAATTTGGAAATTCTCGTCCTGTGTCGGAGCGTATAGCAATCGCACAGAACGCCATCAACCAAATTATGCCTCAACTGAACTCTGCCACTGGGGAATTCAATGGCGGGTACTCTCTCTGAGGATTCAATTGCAAAGGCACTGAATCTTGACATTGCTCAGGCATCGGATATTGGCAAGCAGGCAATGTCTGGTCGGTACTCGCCAACCAAGACCGCTTTGCTGGGACGACAGTGAACAAAGCTGCCGTCGTTAACAACCTAAATAAAGTCTTTGGGCTCCGAGCACACTATGACCAATTCGGGTGCGTGCTTAATCCGTATACTGTAATTGCTGACAATTTACTAGGGTGAGCCTCTCTGTGTCGCGGGAACAAAATCTGACTTGCATCTAAATTAGTTTAATGATGATGCTCTGTATGTTTCCCCCTTCATCTATGCGGGTAGCCAATTTGCAATCCCAGGTGGTGGGCTCAGGCAGCGCTGTACGGCTATCGTGCCTATGGAGTAGGGTCTCCCTCGCCCTTCTCTATGACAGACCTGAATAAATCCACAGGATACGACACTACTTGCGCATGCCGTAGATGTATGGAACCATGTGACGGGCTAGTGAGTGCCAATCTTCTCGCAACTTTGACACTTCTTAAAAAGCTACTCAAGCGTTATAACCCAGGCCCAGGCAACTGCAGGCCGGAATCCAAATAAGAATTTTGCCATCCGTTCTACCTGTGGAGGTTAGTTGTTTATTTATAGCGCGACATATTTGCTCAAATGTCACAGCGACCATGGCGGGTGGTGTATTCTGGGTATGCGTGTTTGATCCCCTGTCTGAGAGAGCCACCTCTAACACCGAATTAGCGACCCACGGTGGACGATCCCGCTGTAAATTCCATTACGACTGGGTGTGTAAATGCCTACACTCGCGTATCAACTTCAAACAACTCAACTGATACATCCTCTCAGACTCTACATAACGTAGGCAGCTAATTCTACGCTTTTCAATCCCGTTTATGTTGTTCTAGCGTTTCCGCATTTCTGGCAGAATACACCAAAGACGCTAAATACACTAATGCTGCTATTTTGAGCGCCAATTGGTTAGTTTAACTTTATTCCCTTCGCTGCCATATTGTTTAAGCGACTCCACATAGGATTAAGGCCCACAACATCAACGCGAATAATCTAGTGCTTGATACTGTCAATGCGCCGGACTGCACAACCTCGCCTGCAAACTGGCTCTTCACTTATAATAGCGGAAAATATATCGAGGGTCTGAATGTTTTGGCGGCTGTCACCGGGGATTCCCAGTGGACGACTTTGTGCGTAATCCTGTCGTCTCTCCCTAATCAATACCAACCCGAGCAGGATGATAAATATTCTCATTGCTGCTGTCAAGAACAATGTTTGGCAGGGATCCGATGGTATTATCACCGAGGGCTCCAGCCCCAACAGCAATAACGACAATGTTGGCTTCAAGGGTCGGTCAGCCTCATTTGCGTCATATGAATCTATCTGAACGGACACAGCTGTGTTGATCCGAGGGCTCCATGAAGCTTGGACGAGGAATCCTAACAATACCTCTCTGCGGACCCTCATTCACAGCTATGGTGACGTGCAGGTGGGCCGCTGTTTCTACCTTGCAGAAATCTACAGACTAACTGCACGTCTTCAGTACAATGCCCTTCTTGATCTCGCGGCAACTGGTAGCACGTATTCGTCCAACTGGCATGGCCCGCCCCAGGGATTCACCACATGGGGGCAGCTTGCTGCACTGGACGTTTTGACGGCTAATATTGAAACCAACTAACTACCGAACTGGACGACGCGTCCATATGTACATAATTTGTAGTCACTAACAGATATATACTTCGTCATCCTGACTGAACATAACATAAGACGCTGAGGCTTACAGAATCCCAACTTGCGCCAAACTTCCCCAGAGCTAGCGTCAAGACCGGTCTGTTAAAGAATAACCATATCATAGATTATTAGTACAGAGTGCGGGACAGAATACATCCAACTAAAAGCCTAGTCCAAATCGAACAGGAGTACCTCTGCGGTTTTGTCGCCGGTATTCTCGACCGTCAACTCTCCACCTTTGTCGAAGTGTAAGTACGCTCCATCTCCCTCCCTCAGCTCCACCTCGATGCCCGGCGCACCCACTACTTTGATGCTGGCGCCCGTTGCAGCTTTGGTGTTGTACCCGCTCGTCTGGACGACGTGAATGTACCCGCGCTTTCCAGTGATATTCTGCTTCAGACTCTTGCCCTCCGAAAGGAGTGTCGCATAGAGTGTAAGCGGACTTTGTACAGGTGCGGGGCCCTCTCCTTCTCTGCTGTCGCGGAGGACGCCCTCGGCATCGACAGGGGCAACAATTCGCGCCCATACATCCCGCTTTTCGGCGTCGGTGAAGTGGCGAGTGAAGTATTTTGGTTGGAGGCCGGAGACGGATGGGATAGACCAGATCTGCAAGAAGTGCACCTGCTTGGAGCCGTAGGCCTTCTCCGAATGAGAGATTCCGGTGCCAGCAGAGGTGAGCTGAAGGTCACCGCGCTTGAGAATCTCCGTGTTTCCCATGGAGTCTTTGCTATATAAGGAGTTAAAAACGAGATCGGGGATGAATTATCGCTTAGACGTACTGCTCAAGCTGGCCGGCAACAACGTAGGAGAAGATTTCAAATTCACGGTGCGAGTGGGTGCCGAAACCGTTGTGAGCTGCGACACGGTCCTCATTTATGACCCGCAGAGAGCCGAACTGCGAGTGCGCCTGATCTTGGTAACTGTTTGCACCGGACTGATCAGCAAGGAAGTATCTGGATAACATAGAAGACTCACGAAGCAAAGGAGAACGTGTGGAAGGTCTTGAGCCAATTGTGGTCGGCATGGCCGCGCTCCTGACTGGGACGAGGGATGATCTTGACGCCCATTGTACTATCAACGACTGCAGACGATGTGGATTTCGATAAGAGCTGAGCTCGACGAAGATTGGCGTTTGCGAGCTTGAGAAGGGATGACAGGGTGTTTTCTGCGAAGAGGGGGATTGTGAGGAGATTGAAGTAGACCGCGACGCTTATATAGACTGGGAGCAGCGAGATGAGAAGATAGAGGCTGGATTTAGGGAGCATGACAGAGGCATTTTGAAAGTGCGGTTTGATAGAGTCATCGATCACGGGACTACAGGCAAAATTGCCTTTTTGAGCGACAACACTACCACGCCCGTTCGGGTCATTTCTAATTTCACGTAAAATGGCCTACGTTTGAAGTACCGTTGGTAAGTTCGCTCCGATGCTAGAAGGCGCTGGAAGAAATACAAGAACTTGGCAAACACGCGCTGGGTCCAGGATGTTCTGGTGAATGCCAGTCGAATCAAAACTTCGAAAGACGTGAGAGAGTGTGAGAAGTTCGTACGGAATTGAGGACAGCATCAAATAGCATGCCGAGAATGTAAGATTCCAACTCATCTACTAGTCACCGTACTTGTAGGCTGATTCTGGCTGAATACAAAAATGACTCGTTATGAGTGTCTTTAGTTTTACGTATTCTAGTCCTTCAGCGGTTTGTACCATGAAAAATAGCGCCTGAATCTACCACCACACCGATGCTCGAGGAGGCCCCGGTACATCCTTGGCGGTTGCCGAGCGCAATAGCCACTTCATCCTTCTTTGTCGCTGATGGTTCTCTTAGCGAAATTTTGCGTCCCGGAAGGTTTCGGCGGCGGAGAATACGGTCGAGGAATATGGGTGACAAGACCATGACTGGAGCCGAGCGAAACTGCTGCATAAAGTGCTCGCAGATGGACAAGGAAGGGATAAAGACGTTATGCGAGGAGATGGGAGTGAACAAGACTGCATGAATGCGATATGCCCCTCTGAGGATAGCCGCATGTGCCGGGCAGTCGCAATAATTTGCTTAACTAGTAAGAAACAGGTGTTTAGATGCACGAGGGAGCGACTGGGACGGCCAAAAAAACCTCCATTTAAAAAATGACGCAGCCCGAGGTGTAGAGACATTCCACGCCACACGATCCTCCACATTCTGAGAGGAACAAATAGCGGAGGGAGATTGGGTCGGACAAGCAGTCTCAGCTATTCCGCAATCGAGAACAGTTCAATGTGGTTCTCGGAATCGTAGGGGTAAAGACATTCTTAGATGATCAAGACACAAGATACCACTGTCGCCTAGTCCTGTTGCCATCACGGGTTCCATTGGAGTGCGGCCTTGTTACATAATCTTCGGAGTTTGAAATTTCGTCGCGTCGGTTTCGCGACGCAGACTTCATAAAATGTGATTATTTTGGAGAATTGAGACTTTCAGACATATATGACACATCTAGTCTCTTCAGATCTTCGATCATCCTCTCAACAAGTGCTAAAAACATTGAGCTCACGGAAACCGCCGAAAGCTGATGGCATCGGCTGATGTTTCCCACAAGAAATGTATGTAGCAAGCTCAGAAAAATATCATAGATGAATAGAACACATTTAACGACCCACTAGGCTCTCTGGGCAAGTTCTTAGGGTTTTAATCGTCACAAAGAGGGCACAGCGCGCGTTTGTATCGAGATTTCAAACTCCGAAGATTATGTAACAAGGCCGCACTCCGATCGGACCCCCGCGATCACTAACAGACTTCAACAAAACGAGGCACGAGTTGATACCTTGTTGAAGCGTCTGTCTAGGAGAGACTAAGTGTCGCCACAGAAGCTTAGCGGAGAGGAAGTATTAACTTAAACAGAAGGTGCATGGACCGGAGAAAGTCGGTAATAGGTTGACGACTCCGACTTGATCCGCAAATCTTGATAACGCGATCACATGCTTTCGCGATTCGAGAAGCTCAGCTGAGATATTGACGAAAAAGAAGTTTCTTCTTCTCGCAAGCTGAATATTAATGCATCGATTTTCGCCTTTGATTTCGCGGCACGATCAAATCTCTCCGATACCCATTGGGGTGTACACCTGTAGGTCCAAGGCACCTGCTGATCATCCATTCTTATATCAACCTTGGCGGAAGGCCCATGGCCGGGCGACAGATCTGTCCAACGAGCTTATTCTCGAGATATTCTCCCTGTTTCCTCTACAATCCCTCATCGCAGCGCAAGGCGTCAGCCACTCATGGCGCGCGCTGCTCCCGCACATACTCCTATATATTGATGCAATCCGCCGAGAGCTCTTCGAGTTCTACTTCACTCTCATCGATAATCCTGTGTTTCTGAGGACCCGCCCTTGGGTCGTTCAGAATCTCCGAAACTTTGACCGCCAAGGATATATCGACGCTATTCTCTCACAACACCACTACATCCCCCCTCATTTTCGTCTCTGGATCCTCGAATGGCCGGCTCGGGAAGTCATCGGATGCGCCTGGCCAGGCCTACCTAGCCAGTACGAACATCGAGACCTGGTTCAGGTGAATCGTGGGTACAACCACCTCGGCCGGCATCCACCAGCAGTTCTCAGGATGCAGTACCCCAAAGACCGAAGGACGTTCCGGGATTGCTCGTCTGGGCAACTTATGACAATATGATATGGTTGCCCCTGGACGACCGTTTGCCGGAGAAGGAACGTGACGGAGTCTGGCTTCTTTTCGACGACTTTTTTGGCGACGAAGACGAGTATCATTTTAGCCAGAATTGGCTCGAGGAACAGAAATGGGAGTTGGAGATCATGGAAAAACAGTGGCCCAAATGGCTGGCTGAGGAGGGAAAATCACTATCCACACTGTCCCTCGCCGAGACTTCCCTAGCCTTTGACGCGTCAGCCGGAACGGAAACCGCGACTGAAACATTCCTCAGGAGTCGCCCAGTGCCACGGCGTTGGAACGAGTAAGTAAGATTTCACGGCCCAAGGTGAGCACACCCTTTCGTGCTTTTCGTCACATAATATAACAAATTGCATACTTTATAGTTCCATCCTCACGCAATGTTTAAATATCGACTGAGTAGTACTGTCCCAATCATATGTCGGAAAAATCGTATTTGCCTGATCAGGGACTGATCGCACCTGATGGACTGGCCAGCCCTGGTCAGAACCATCTCAGGTGCAGCGAGGCAGCCTGTCAGCCCGTATCAGACAATCCCAGGCAAGTCTATAAATGACAAATATATTGGGAACTATTCCTCGTCAGCTCGAAGGAACATGTCTGCATCCACAGTATCCACTAAGTAATGCAAGTTTTCCTTCGCCCCATCGGTGACTGGCGTCATCAAAGCCCCGCGAACCACATAGTCCATGAACAGGAACGAGTAGCCTTTGACCTCCTCGTAAATCTTGCATCCAGCCCACTGTGTTTTCGGCTTCCATGTGTTTGAACAATACTCGTGAACAAGTGCAACATCAAACTGGCGCTTGCTTTCGAGAGTGCAGCGCAGAAATGCACAGATGCGAGCGAAGTCCATTCCCGGAGAGTCGGAGTTGAAGATGACACTGTCATATCGGGTGTATCCGTGGAAGTGAGGTTTGCAGCGCACGATATCCCGAAGACCTCGCCAATCTTCAAGTGACTGGTAGGTGACATGGGCGCACTTGAAGGGTCGAATCTGCAACAAATGTCAGAGCACTGAATATGTTTTAGCTGCAACCAACCTGGATCTGCTCATAAGAAATTCGCTCATTGGGGAAGTTCTCTGCGATGAAATCCCGCAAAAATGAATCGAAGTCGCGAATGGAATGCCCCGCTAGCTTCAAGGAGTCCTCAAATGCCCTCGAGTTTGTGATATGGTCTGGCGCTCCGAGCCTCCAAGAAGCCGAAGTTGTTTTGCTCACATTTGGAGTCTCGTCCATCTCCTCCTCTTCCTCTCGCTCATCCTCCACGCACTGTTTGTCGTATCTATCAATTGCCATGCGAATCCGCGCAATCGCTTCCTGGGTTTCGTCGATTCGATCCATCTGGTGAACCAGACATTAATACAGAACTTGACAAGGGGCAAGTCGGCGGACATGTGCCTCCAGTCTCGCGGAGATCACACCAATATTGATTATCAAGCGCTCTTCGACGAATACCTCGACATTTTGACGACTGGCCTGCGCAAGAAGAGTCCTAGCATCCTCCATGTATTCTCAGAATGGGACCGTATCGTGTTTCCAAACGCAGACGCCAGCCATACCGATCCCACCAAGAAGAAGCGCCGCGGAAAAACTGATGGTTACCACCGTGCCATGGAAGCGATGGAAGAGGAGGCAGAGCCTAGCGAGAACGGAGGTGATAGGGAAGGAGGGGGAGACTCCTCTCCGGTGGACGAGAATAACCCGAGCGGCGGTGAGCAAGGTGGAAATGACATGGCTGGCGGTGATGGCTCGGAGGGCTAGATCAGTGTCCAAATGTTTGTCCATCAAATGTAGAACTATCTCAAGCTAAATACACAGCTATGCATGGCCCGCACCGTTGTTTTACTGAGCTACTAAGAGTCGGATATCGGCGCAAGCTATAATTATCAATGCCGACAGGTAATGATAAGTGCTGGTCAGGCCAAAAACTAACGGTACAAAAGAACCCTATTCTGTTGTCTCATGATTCTGCTATGACGAAGTGGTCAATAGGTACGTTTTTATTGCAAAGGTCGTGAGTTCGAGTCCAGCTTCTGACAATTAATAATAATTTAATAAATGTAAGTCATGTGGTAGTGAACAATATTGAGTGACTGCGAGCGACCATTACGTGGTTGTTCGGGGTCCGGACCCTTTTTCAAAAAAAAAACCCCTCGCCTGATCACGCTGGCCAGCTGCAATCAGGCTGGTCATCCTAATCAGTGTGACCACTACCTATAACTGGTTTTTGACCCTTTTCAGCCCCCGGAAAACCTGATCGACTGACTCAATCTGATATGCGCAAACCAGGCCTGATCATCTATTTACGTTTTTTCCGACATACCCATTTGCAATTTGAAGTTGGTTGATTGAATCGTGATTATCCACACTATCTGCCCAGACGAGGATGACATGGATTATGCCTCTTCGAGGCGGGAGCTGAACCTTTAGTGATAGATAAAATGAAAATGAAAATATCTGATTCATCTATGGTCCGTTCCATAGGCCAGATTGGCGCGATTGGCGCCAGGGCGTTTATAGTAGGCTAAATAGGGATAAGTAGTGTGACGTGTTGGCACCGATTCAAATAAAGTCATAAAAGATGGGGGGCCTAAATTTTTGGATCTCTCTGCTATTGTAAATTAATATTTCTAGTCGAAGATCCTACAATATTTTTTGCTAATACTAGTCGCATGCGGAGCAATGGTTGGTGAAAATTGAACACCCCGGCAGCCTGAGTGATGGGTTATGACAGATTGTGACGCTCAAGGTGTCAACGCGCACCGTCTTTCTTTCTTTCGCGCTGGCTGGACTCCCGCCTTCAAACATAAGCACGACGAGAAAACCTGATCTCTGCCTTGAAGATCTCGCAGATCGTGCTCTCACGGAGATTCTGGAGGCTTCAGGTGGGGCACGGGAGTTGGGGAGTCGGTGTGGAATGAAGTTCCGCCAGGAATTGGCCAGGAAGGTGAATCAACATTCCAGGACTGTGGAGGTTGGACTTCGAACTAAAAACTCATACAGCTCCCTAATCAATTTGTTGCTCTACTGTCAACGTGTGTTGTCGAGATAGAATGAATGGAATAACATACCCGCTAATCGCTCTGCAAAATCATAACTGCATCCACATCGAAATTTCGTAGTTAAAGGTCTCCCTGGGTTAACAATTTAACCTGTCCTTCTGGCACCAAGCTGTAGAACCACGATAACTTTTCGCGAGAGTAGGCCTTGGTTATTTCTGCCTTGAGCTCTGTGCGTTTCATTTCGGTTCGCAATTCTTCCGAAATATGGTTGTGGACCCGGTCTAGTCCGAAAGGGCGAAGTATGCATAGGCCTTTGAGCCGTCGCACCCTCGAAAGCATGACGTATGCGCTTTGGATCGTCGGGCAACTGGCAAGATCTATGCAGCAGACATCGAGCGAGCGGCCCTGAGCGTTGTGGGAAGTGAAAGCAAAGGCGGGAATGAGGGGAAGCTGGGAGCGAGTCGCGCTATAAACCGTTGCCGAATTTGGAAGGCGGAAATGAATCTGGTTTGTAACTGGTTTCAGGGTGACCCGGTGAGGATGAGGTGCGTTTGGATCGCTGTTTTTGTATGCTCTGAAGTCGACCTCAGCAGAGATTGCATAGCGATGGGTTTCGATCTCCTCGTATATGACGGATATGAGTGTTCCTGGACTTCCGTTTGAGATTCCCAGTTCTGTCGCTATGTTTTCGGTGCAGAATACCGGCATCCCGGGCACATAAGGCACCTTTTTTTCCCCCTTCTGGTGAGTAAATGAAAATAAAATGACGACCTGAAATGGTACCTTCCCTCCCAGGTCGTTTGCTTCCTTGACTGGTATGGCCCAGGCGACCTCGGCTGCCAGCCCGGTGAGCTGGCGTCGTCTCCCCCCTCGTCCCCTCGTGTCTTTTGAGTGATAAACATGACACTCTTGGTCTGTGGCAGTAGCAAAGGCCTTAGCCATGTTCCCGTTGTGACGATCTCGTGCAACGTTGGTGTATACGATCAGTGGACATCCTTGTGCGGGATCGTCAATCCATCTGTTTATATCAATAAGATCTTTTGTTTCAGAGCTGCAATTTTGGCCTGATAATACATACTTATCCAGAATATCCTTATCTTCTCCTGTACACAGTCCTTTCCGCAATCGTTTCAGAATCTGAATCAAAAGTGGGTCATCCTTCTGCCGCATTATCTCTTCCAACACAACTACGTGCTCAATCTGATGCCAAACCTGAATTCCTTTCACATCTTGCCGGATCCGTTCGTTCAAGTCGTTCAAATCATCATTCATATGACATTGAACAAGTTCATGAGAAAACAGAGAATTTCCGCCAGGGGGAGGTAGCTGACATGGGTCACCACATGTTGCCCAATTTAGCCCTCCACATATGTAATCCGTTACGCCTTTAGCCATGCATAAGTATTCCGAAATCCGAGCAAGGTCTGCTGCACTCAAAAAATAAACTTCGTCCAGGATGAGTGTCTCGAGAGGTGCGATTCTTGATTCCAGATTTTTACGTAGACTTGGGGTTGACTTCATTTTGGCAGGCGAAACTCGTAAGCTTGCTTCAGAATGAATTGTACAGCCCCCGATATCGCTGGCAACAACACCGGTCGGGGCAGTCAGTCGTAGTCGTTCTGGATGACCAAGAATTTCATAAAACTCCTTCCAGGCTTGAAATATTACCGATTTTCCAGTTCCACCGGGTCCGGTACAAAGCAATGTCATCGGTGAGTCTTTTCTGCTGCTTTCCAGTTCCCGACCAATCTTATCGGCCAAAAGAAGAAAGCCTCGGGTTTGTTCATCATTCAAGGTATGCTTGATTACCAAAACAAAGCATAACTGCTGGTATGGTAGCAGAGATATCCATGATGAGCTCGTCGAGTTTGAAGCCGCCTTCATACGAAATTGCTCATACCGTTGCTGCGCCCTCTCGGTTTCTTCTGCTAGAGTTGTACAGAGTGCAAGGGGTATTCTTCCAGACTGTCGATAAAGGTGAGGATTGGTTTTTTCACTGTTCGCTGCAGCATTTAAACGATGTTTGATAAGTAAATTCTTTTCGGCAAGGAGCTCCTTACTCGCAATGTTTGCATTGACTATATCATTCTCAAATCCTCTTCTTGTTCTGCCTTCAAACATTCCTCGTATGTGGCTTGTATTTTTCTCTACAAAATAAAACCCACTGTTCTCTGCCTCCTGCACAATTTCTTCTGCATCTCGTGTAGATCTTGTATTTTTTGCGATTAGTGAGCTGTCCATCTCATCAACATCAACAGCTGCCTGCATGGCATTTTCCCAGACAGGATCGTAAACATCGTCGCTTTCTTCAACATTCATCCCAGAATTTCTGGCCTTTCCCATCAATTCTGCCAGTCGCTTGCCACGCTTTGCTGCAAAGTCAAATTTTGCATCACGGGTTTGATAGAGAAGTTGCATATTCAGCGTAACTCTAATGTGCTCGGACGGCATAGAGACTTTGAGCTCTGCCAACGCGTCGGGCCAACTCACATCTGGAGACTTTAGAGGTGAGCTTTTAATGCCGGACCATGGCCTAAATAACGCGAGAATAACAACAGCATACTTGAATTTGTCATTATCCAGGTCATTTCGAGGAACACGATAACCCATAAGCACGGGTATGACAGGCTTTCCAGCTTCTTCAGGCAGTGAGTGAGGTACTGTGAATGTCCAGGTTTGAAAGTGAGGTATGTGTTACGTTGCGTTTTTGATTTCGGTTTCTTTTCTTTAACATAATTTCTCAAGATATCCCAGAGGCACATGCTTTCAAGTTCTGGTGGTCGATGGAACACATCGTCAAAGAGCTTCGAGTACTTCTTCTCCTTTGCACTTGTGCCGCAGTTCTCAGGAGGATTCGTGCTAAGAATTTCTGGTGAGAGTACAATCATCGTGTCATCTTCGTCATCTGGGATAATCATACACTGAGTACTGGTTGAATCGTTGTGTTCTTCAGTGTCGTTATCATCCAAATCTGATGCATGAAACTCTTGATTTAATTCCTCTATGAAGATGTCTCGAGCTATATCCCTCAAAAGGGATGACCACCAATATTCTTTATATTCGTCTGACGTATAGTTATTCTTTCGTCCTAACAAATGACTAGCAGTTTGTTGACCGGTAAGCTCTCTTTTCCCAACCAATTTGTTCGTTGCTTTGACCATCATTAATCGACTCATTTCAGACCTGTCTATCTCCCCGTCGCCGTCTTTTGGAGGGTTGTCTTCTAGAGCTTTAATTGAGGCACATAGGGAAGAGAATACGATGGAGGTATCCAACTGCAACTTGACCGTATAATTCAACATGTACTCAACCATTGCCATTGCAACAGGTCCAGATGCAGTCTGTTTCAAATCGGTATTACATCCAAGGCATAGAGTGACTGTTGGATTATGACCATTGAGATGTCCATTTTCACACCTGATTACTAGATCGCCATCTTCATCGAAATGAGTCTCAGAGACAAGCACGCGAGGGAGCTCAAAGCGACAATCGGTATCAGGATCAAGAAGAGAATGTATACGTCGTGGAATATGCTTGAAACACGTGGCATTGTGCTCATGAACTAAACCAGTATTTTCGCATAAATTTCGGTGCTGTTGGTTCCTTATCTGTGTGTAATCAGAGGAATTGGGATCGAGGGGACGACTTAACACAGGGAGTTGCTTAGGAGTACCTTCAGCAACAGCATAAGGAACTGTATCTTTCGGAAAGCTTTGGCAAATTATGTCATCGTACCAATCAGCAAGTCTTTGTTTGAAATCGGGATCAGAATTCATCCTCTCTTTCATATCCAGAGGTGAAGCCGGAGCTCCGTCAATCCATATGAGGGCATGGAGATGAAGTGAACCACGTATTTGCGCTTCAACGACAGCATACCATGCTTTCACCTTGCCAAGAATTCCAACTTTTGAAGATCGCTTTGCCCCCAGAATTATATCAAAGAATTTTGTTATCATGAGGTGGAAGAACTGAGCCCCGGCGACTGGGTTGTCAGCAACAATCTTTACTCGGGTACTTGTTTCCTTCTGTGGGTTATCCAATGCATCGAAAATCTTATCAAGGTCAACATCCCGTCCAGCAAAAACTTGTGCAATTGGATTGTGAGAGTCTGCAGGGTTCACAGTAGCAAAGAAATGCGGCAAGCCTTCGCATATAATTTTACTCTTGACTTGCTGCTTCATGCGATTCACATCACCGACAGAACCTGGAATATGATCTGAAACATAATTCAGGTATTTCATCAATTTGGCTGCTGCTTTCTCTCCTTCAGTTTCAGGCTTTGCGAAAGGGTTCTTTTCAAGCTTGGTCTGATAGCTCTCCACACAAGCAGTGTCAATCTTTTGAACGAGTTCCTGTATAACAGGAAACCATGACCTCTTTGTAGCAAGACGAGAATTGAAGGAAGACTGGCGCCGCTGAATGATATTATTCATGACAAATATGAATGATTTGCACTGGTTGAACATTTCAAGTTTTTCACTCAAAGTACTGGCAAAAAACTTCCTTTATATTTCACCTGTTTTTCACTGAAAAAAATGTGGAAAATGTATAAACTTTTTCACTACTTTTTTCACTCAAAAACAAGGTGAAAATTTTGAAATAAAATTTATAACTTTTCTTGCAAAAATAACACCAGTAATTCATACAGTTTTATGGCTGAACATGATGGTGAAAAACTTAAAACCTTTTTCACCACATTTCTCACCAGGAAACAAATGTAAAATGGGTGAAAATTGTTCAGTGAAAAGGGTGTAAAATAAATGATTGTTTTCACCTATTTTTCACGCATTTTTCGGTGGAAAAAAATGTGGAAAATGTAAAACCTTTTCACCGCTTTTTTCACTCAAAAACAAGGTGAAAATTTTGAAATAAAATGTATAGCTTTTTGTGCAAAAATAACATCAATAATTCAGGCACTTTTATGGCACAAAATGATGGTGAAAAACTTAAAACCTTCTTCATCACATTTCTCACATGGAAAATGACATCAAAAGGGGTGAAAATTGTGCAGTGAAAGAAGTGAAAAATGAGTGAATGTTTCAGCACTTTTTCCACCTGTTTTGCACTGAAAACAAATGTGGAAAATGTAAAACTTTTTCACCACTTTTTTCACCTGAAAACAAGGTGAAAAATTTGAAATAAAATTTATAACTTTTCTTGCAAAAGTAACACCTATAATTCATACCCATTTACACCTGAAAATGATAGTGAAAAATGTAAAACCTTTTTCACTAGTTTTCTCGCCAGAAAAAGGATAGCAAAATTGGTGAAAACTTGTCAGTGAAAAATAGTGTAAAATTGGAAATCAAAAATTGAGGTTTCCACTCATTTTTCACCGCATTTTTTGGGGCTTTTTCCACTTGAAAAGTAGGTGAAAAAAGAATGTTGTTTTTCACCACATTTTTCAGTGTAAATGCAAGTGAAAAATTCAAAACCTTTTCCACCAATTTTCAAGTGAAAATTGGGGTGAAAAATGTAAAATAATGTTGATCAAATCATGGCCTTAGTCCTAGTCAACCCACATGCCTTCAACACATTTCCCGTGAGTTTAAATACTTCTCTCATATTCTGTACAATGTATTTCAATTCTGTTAGCCTATATCTGGAAGAAGGCATGCTAAATGCATTGTGTGACAAGGTCACAGTTTCGCTTGTGTATCCTGAGGGCATGGATCTTAAGAACATTTGCTCCACTGAGATTTTGAGCCACGCTGGAGACTCCACAATGTTTGTCAGAGCATAGTCAGCCTTGGTTAAAGCTCTGTGCTTCTCGCAGAAGCTCCAACACCTCTGCCGGAGATGTCTGGCTCAAGTTCCAGAATTGTACCCACTCCAGCATCTTTGGCTTGTGGAGTCTCCAGCGTGGCTCAAAAATGTTAGGGGAGCTTCGGTGAGTAGCACAGAGGTTTAACCTAGGCTGAATGTGCTCTGCCAAACATTGTGCAGTCTCCAGCTTGGGTCAAAAATCTTGGCAGAGCTTCGACGAGAAGCACAGAGCTTCCACCAAGGCTGAATGTGCTCTGCTGAACATTTTGGAGTCTCCAGCTTGATTCAAAAATCCCAGCTGAAGATGCTGGAGTCGGTACAATTCTGGAACTTGAGCCAGACATCTCTGGTGGCGGTGGTGGAGCTTCGGCAAGTGGCACAGAGCTTTGACCAAGGCTGAATGTGCTCTGCCGAATATTGTGGAGTCTCCAGCTTGGCTCAAAAATCCAGCCGAAGATGCTGGAGTGGGTACAATTCTGGACCTTGAGCCAGACACCTCTGGCAGAGGCGGTGGAGCTTGGGCGAGAAGCACAGAGCTTTGACCAAGGCTGAATGTGCTCCACCGAACATTGTGGAGTTTCCAGCTTGCTCAAAAAGCTCGGTGGAGCTTCGGCGAGATGCACAGAGCTTCGACCATGGCTGAATGTGCTCTGCTGAACATTGTGGAGTGTCCAGCTTGACTCAAAATCCCAGCCAAAGATGCTGGAGTGGGTACAATTCTGGAACTTGAGCCAGACACCTCTGGCAGAGGTGGTGGAGCTTTGGCAAGTGGCACAGAGCTTTGACCAAGGCTGAATGTGCTCCGCCAAACATTGTCGAGTCTCCAGCTTGGCTCAAAAACCTCGGCGGAGCTTCGGTGGGTGGCACAGAGCTTCTACCAAGCTGAATGTTCTCTGCCAAACATTGTGCAGTCTCCAGCTTGACTCATAAATCACAGCCAAAAATGCTGGAGTGGGTACAATTCTGGAACTTGAGCCAGACATCTCCGGCGGAGGTGGTGGAGCTTAGGTGAGAAGCACAGCACTTTGACCACAGCTGAATGTGCTCCGCCGAACATTGTGGAGTCTCCAGCTTGGCTCAAAACTCTCGGTGGAGCTTCAGTGAGTGACACAGAGCTTCGACCAACACTGAATGTTTTCCACCGAACATTGTAAAGTCTCTAGCTTGACTCAAAAATCGCAGCTGAAGATGCTGGAGTGGGTACAATTCTGGAACTTGAGCCAGACATCTCCGGTGGAGGTGGTGGAGCTTTGGCAAGTGGCACAAAGGTTCAACCAAGGCTGAATGTGCTCTGCCAAACATTGTGGAGTCTCAGAATATTGTGGAGCTTCCAGTGTGGCCCAAAAATCCGGCGAAGCTTCGGCGAGATGCACAGAGCTTCGACCAAGGCTGAATGTGCTCTGCCAAATATTGTGGAGTCTCCAGCGGGCTCCGAAATCTCGGCAGAGCTTCGGCGAGCCACTGAAGGCTTCGACCAGGGCTGAATGTGCTCTGCCAAACATTGTGGAGTCTCGAGCTTGGCTCAAAAACCTCGGCAGAGCTTCGGCGAGTGGCACAAACTTTCCACCAAGGCGGAATGTGCTCTGCTGAACATCGTGGAGTCTCCAGCTTGACTCAAAAATCCCAGCCGAAGATGCTGGAGTGGGGACAATTCTGGAACTTGAGCCAGACATCTCCGGCGGAGGTGGTGGAGCTTCGGTGATGGGCACAAAGCTTTGACCAAGGCTGAATGTGCTCCGCTGAACATTGTGGAGTCTCCAGCGTGGCTCAAAAATCTCGGCAGAGCTTCGGCGAGTGGCACAAAGCTTTAACCAAGGCTGAATCCCAGTGAGAACGATGGCTAGACAGATCGATCTACATCAAGCTATCTCCATCTGTTCGTTTTAGATTGAAGAATGGCAGAAATACAGCTGTGGATTGACCCGTTTGTCAATCCACATTGAATGACATCAATTCAGGTCAATCAGCACATCCAGCTACAGCAATACACTAGTATGCTACCCCGCACCCCGCTGCGCACGTGCCCTGCCGCTTCCTGTGTCCTGCCGCTTCCTGTGCCCCGCTGCTTCCCGCCCGCACCCTGCACCCTGCTCCCCCATCCAGCTTTACCCTCCTGGCATTTCTAGTATCCGGCATGTCATTTGGGGGTATCTGTAAGCTAGTATTAGACCAAGAAGAGTGTAATTCCCTGCGAAACCTACCAAGAACGGTGGTATAGAATTTTACAAAACCTGCAGTTTGTGAATGGAACTGGCAATAACTAAAACAGAAGCGAGCATACGGACTGTGCAAAGCATAAGAGTACCCAGGCTGCATGACAGATATACAGAACATATCACCGTTATAAATTCTCCACTGCCTGGTTTTTTGCTTTTTTCTTCACAGCATTGAGGGCGGCACTTGTATCGTCCCATTTCTGTAACAATAATTAGTGTCAGCGAATGAAAAGAATAGGACAATAGACCTTCACAGTAGCGGCGGGGAGGGCAGCATAGTAAGTATTCCATTCCTGTGTCGTCATCGCAGCGTTACTGAGCAGGTAATCGTTGTAGCAAAGGTTCCTACAGGCCACAGAGATTATTATTGGGACAGACGAGGAGACCAAAGCTTATGGGACAGTCGTGGAAGTGCTCTTGTGTTTCTTCGCTGGCGTTTTCGTTGCTGTTTGGGTGCATAAGGACATATCTAAGACACAAGGGGTGTTCTGTACGTACCCAGCAGGTGATTTACCCGCTCAGAAAGCGCAGTGCTGCGACCCGTTGGACCAGAGGCGGCGCGCGCGGCACCAAAATCAGTGTTCCTGGCAGATCATTAAATATTCAATATTAAAGTCCAACAACGTGTATTCGACATACAAGGGATTGACGATGGGCGAGATCTAGTAGTACAAAATTTAGATAAGGATAAGTAACCGGGTAGAGAAATGACGTACATTCACTGCCACAGTGGGAGGAGCAGGGCTATTGGCTTGCATTGGAATCTGGGGTTCCATTGATCCCGCAGATGTAGAGATCTATGCGTAAACTATTAGATAAGTAATGGCGTAGAGAAACAACGTACATTTACCACCGGAGTGGGAGGAACAGCAGGATTAGCTTGAGTTAGGATCTGGGATTCCGTTGACTGCACAAGATTAGGATTAGTTTTGGGTGTATTATTCGGAGAGAGCGGTGGCACAGAGACAGAGGGAGACATAGTCGGTGCAAGCGATGTGACCGTTGATAGAGAAAGTATGCTAGGGGGCTGGTGGCAGAGAAGAAAGGCACAGCATATCATCGGACACTGAAGCATCGGAAATAGACGGGGTAGGGGCAGGATCGACTGTAAGCTGCTGGGTATCGCCAATCATCGCTTGGAAGAAGAATTGGACTTCAGCATATTGGTTGCCATTGCGCAAATGTGCAAACTACCAATCAACTAATCAGCTAATTTAAAGCATTAAAAATATAAAGCTTACCTTGACATTACGAGCAGCTCTTCTCTCCTCTGCCTGTGACTCCTTCCAAACCAAGCGCACAATTTGGCTGGTTGGGAAACGTAGCCAGGCCCACCGTGCGACTCGAGGAACCCAGCCGGGTTTACACTTTTCGCCGGTCCAATCCTCAAAGAACTCTCAAATTTCATCACTGTAAGCTCCCTCAATCGGCTGATGAAATTTGTCCCTAGCATGGAGAGGAAGGAACATAGCCCCCACCGAGATCCTCAGATCCCTGTGGCAAACCAGGTTCTGGATCCAGTTCAGGGACCATTGCCTTCAGCGGTGCTTCGCACATTCTGCAAGATTCGTGTAGGGGTCGCAATGCTGCTTGATCTATTCGCCCAGGTTTCCAATGGTATGTTCAAGTGTCCATTGGCTGCAATACCCACCTGGGCCAATGTGAATGGTCTTGGGCATGGTGTGGAGGAGCGTGTGGATGCTCTGGCGGCAGAAGTGGAGATGAGCGGCATTGCGCTGGTAGTAGATCCCCTCAAATTCCTCTACAAACTCGCACAGCATGTGGTGCGCCTCCACGAGGTCTGATCGGCTGATATTTCGTTGCCAGGTGAGACGAATGCCTCTCACGAGCTTGCAAAAGTTCCTCCAGTAGACTTCTGGGAGTATATCGCGCAAAAGAGCTGGGCTGAGAACGAAGATGTAAGTCAGATACTCCTGCGCCTTTTACCCACTCGAGATCTTTTCAGCCGGATTGCGAAGTGGACAGTCGAATGATGCTGGGAGATAGGGAGTACATGCTGTGACCGCTTTTCCATGAGCGTTCCAAATATCTCCGATAAGAACTGCCCAGTTCCAGTCATCCTGGTTGTCTGTGGAATGACATTTCAGTTTCGCACGCCAGAGGCTGAGTAAAATATCTGGGATGTTCAAAGCGTCGCGGTGCATCTGGTCTGACCCAAAGCAGCAAGGAACGGGAAACATATGATCTGCTGGGCTTCGTAATCCCTGTTTCCTCCTCGTAGTCCTTTCGGTCCGATGCGTAAATGACGTCTTCAAGGCATCTTTTGTACTCGTCGACATCGACAGTGGTGAGATGATGGCCATTAACATCTTCATGGTTGCAGCCCGGGACGTCGTAGTTGAGGGCTTGAGAAGCGCTGGGTAGTAGTGATTTTTGCCAGGCTTTCGTCCTCCTTTGACTGAACAAAACTGGCAGCACCCATATGCACCCATATGTCCAGTAAGACCGTTGTGAGGGGGACTGTAGTGTCGCTTTGGAGTGACTTGTTCTCCCTCTGGGGGCCTTTTCGTTTAAGTTGGGTTCGTATAGAGTTTGTGAGAGAAGATAGTTGAGCAGTGTTTGCCCGTGGGGATCTGTTGGGGGTCAAAAATGGGGGATAACATGAAAAATACCTTGTTCAGATGTGCACACCGCATGCACTACTCCGAGACAATATCCAAGTCTCTGCTTTGTCTCTCTTCTACCCGCCTTTCCCCTTTGAACCGGGTGATAGTTGATTCGACTGGCTTTCCCAAAGGTGGGATGACCGCAAATGGCTCAATGAGGGCCTAACGGCTCAACGTGGGTACGGCTCGCAAAAGACGTGAGTGTGCCGGTCATTGTCCAAGGTATCCGCGATTTGGTGGAGACGCCTTGAGTTGTTCCTCTCTGCGTGAGCAGCGGTTTGCGAGGTCAAGGGGACGGGTTAGTGTGGTTAGACGTTCAGTATGAATCATCTGGAGGATGTGTGGTCAAGTGTCTTTCAACAAGTTAGTGGGTTAGTGGTGTGGTGTGTTTGTGGGTCAACAGTATATTGGGGGGAATCGGTTTACACTAGAAACTAGTGGGGGAAACCCGCTCCAAAGTGAACTGTCCGCTGCTGTGAGACCCAGATCCTTTTATACTCTGCCAATAACCCCTTTGGATGTGGCGGACACAGTGCATGTGGCAGCCCCACACCATAGCTGGCCCATCTGCAGTTTCGAGGAGCAAGAAGATATAGGAGTGGTGAACTTGCTTGTCAACTGCATCCAAAATCATTAGACCTTCGCGCATGAGCGCGGATACGTGGTGGAGGCCGGGATAAAATCTTGGCAGAGCTTCGGCGAGTGGCACAGAGCTTCGACCAAGGCTGAATGTGCTCTGCCGAACATTGTGGAGTCTCCAGCGTGGCTCAAAAATCCCGATAGAGCTTCGGTGAGAAGCACAGAGCTTTGGACAAGGCTGAAAGTGCTCCCCCTAACATCGTGGAGTCTCCAGTGTGGCTCAAAAAGGTCAGGGGAGCTTCGGTGAGTGGCACAGAGGTTTAACCAAGGCTGAATGTGCTCCGCCAAACATTGTGCAGTCTCCAGCTTAGGTCAAAAATCTCGGCAGAGCTTCGACGAGAAGCACAGAGCTTCCGCCAAGGCTGAATGTGCTCTGCCGAACATTTTGGAGTCTCCACCCTTATTCAAAAATCCCAGCCGAAGATTCTGGAGTGGGTACAATTCTGGAACTTGAGCCAGACATCTCTGGTGGAGGTGGTGGAGCTTTGGCGAGAGCCACAGAGCTTCGACCAAGGCTGAATGTGCTCTGCCGAACATTGTCGATGTTGAAGTATTGGCTCAACGTGCCATAAAGTCAGTATGCGGAACGAGTTTTCGCATATGTAAACCTGCCCCTGTAATACTGTACCAACCTTTTCCTGATGTTCCTTTGTTTTCTTACCTATGTGGGCATCTTTGCCTGCTTTACTTATACTGCTGTTGACACACAGGGACATTCCTCAGTCGTTCACCTTATTGTGCCTGTCTGAGTATTATTCCTATTTGTGAAGTCTCCAGCTTGGCTCTAAACTCTCAGTGGAGCTTCCCGTGCTCCTCGCTGGAGACTCCACAATGTTTGCGGAGCACATTCAGCCTTGGTCGAAGCTCTGTACCACTCACCGAAGCTCCACCGAGATTTTTGACCCAAGCTGGAGACTGCACAATGTTCGGCGGAGCACATTCAGCCTTGGTCAAAGCTCTGTGCTTCTGGCTAAAGCTCCACCAAGATTTCGGAGCCACCCTGGAGACTCCACAATGTTTGCGGAGCACATTCAGCCTTGGTCAAAGCTCTGTGCCACTTGCCGAAGCTCTGCCGAGATTTTTGACTCAAGTTGGAGACCCCACAATGTTTGGCAGAGCACATTCAAGTTCCTTTCAGTTTTATTGAGGATACCTTCAGTGTAATCTTACTCAAACCTTTCAAATATCCTGGCAGGGAATACCTGAGAGATCATTTAAATAAATCACCCATGTTTTGTGGCAGAAAAAATAAAAGGTATTTAAAAGATGTCTCAAGTATGTTTTAGATGGCATTCAGAGTGTGTGGTAGATATCTTTCAGTTTAACAGCCCCGAAAAAATGGAAGATTTTTAAAATTTCTTTTGCATATGTTTTCGATAATCTTCAAGATAACTTTCACATGTGCAGCCCTGAAAAACAAGAAGATATTTAAAATAGGTTCAGGATACACACCAGAATAACTTCTACATATGTTCTCTGTTCACAGGTCAAGAATATCCTAAACACCCTGCATACACCACAGTTGTCTGCCCATCACAGTTCTGTCACAGCAGTGTTGTGACCGCTGGCAGCGCGATTGTTTTTTTTCCATGATGTGGTATTGGGGTAAGTCGTCCCCAGCACTATTCCAGGTCTTGTACAGATCGTGCCAGATGGGGTGCAAATCATTGCAGTCCCAAACTGGATTATGGGCGAGTTTGAGGACATGCAATTCAGAGTCGTCCCCTGTATCTGAGAAGGCAGGGCCCATGAGGGTGTTTGTGCAATTTGCCGAAGCTCCGCCGAGATTTTTGACCCAAGGTGGAGACTCCACAATGTTTGGTGGACCACATTCAGCCTTGGTCGAAGCTTTGTGGGACTCGCCGAAGCTCCGCTGGATTTTTGGGTCACGCTGGAGACTCCACAGTGTTCGCGAAGCACATTCAGGCTTGGTCAAAGCTCTGTGCCACTCGCCAAAGGTCCACCGAGATTTTTGGGCCTGCTGGAGATTCCACAATGTTCGGTGGAGCACATTCAGCTTTGATCGAAGCTCTGTGCCACTCACCGAAGCTCCGCCGAGATTTTTGAGCCAAGCTCGAGACTCCACAATATTTGGCGGACCACATTCAGCCTGGGTCGAAGCTTTGTGCCACTCACCGAAGCTCTGCCGGATTTTGGGACCACGCTGGAAGCTCCACAAGATTTGGTGGAGCAGATTCAGTGTTTGTAGAAGCTCTGTGCCACTCGCCGAAGCTCTGCCGAGATTTTTGAGCCACGCTAGAGACTCCACAATGTTCAGTGGAGCACATTCAGCCTTGGTTGAAGCTCTGTGCCACCCGCCGAAGCTCTGCCAAGAGTTTGAGCCAAGCTGGAGACTCCACAATGTTCGGCAGGGCACATTTAGCCTTGGTCAAAGCTTTGTGCCACTCACCGAAGCTCCACCACCTCTGCCGGAGATGTCTGGGTCAAGTTCCAGAATTTTACCCACTCCAGCATCTTGGGGTGTGATTTTTGAGTCAAGCTAGAGACTTCACAATGTTCGGCGGGAAACATTCAGTGGTGGTCGAATTTGTCTGTCACTCGCCGGAGCTCCGCTGCATTTTTGGGCCATGCTGGAAGCTCCATAATATTCGGCGGAGCATATTCAGCCTTGGTCGAAGCTTCTGTGCCACTCACCGAAGCTCCGCCGAGATTTTTGAGCCCAGCTCAAGACTCTACAATGTTTGGCGGAGCACATTCAGCCTTGGTCGAAGCTTTGTGCCACTCGCCGAGGCTCCACCACCTCCACCAGAGATGTCTGGCTCAAGTTCCAGAATTATACCCACCCCAGCCTCTTCAGCTGCGATTTTTGAGTCAAGCTGGAGACTTCACAATGTTCGGCAGAAAACATTCAGTGTTGGTTCACCCTTAGTCAAAGCTCTATGCCACTTAGTGATGCTCCCTGGAGAGTTCTGAGGCATCCGCAATATTTGGTGGAGCAGATTTAGGATTGGTTGAGGCTCGCCAACGCTCTACCAGCTCTGCCGGTGATGTTCGGCTGAGCAGGTTCACTCTTGCTCGAAGCTTTGTGCCACTCCCAGATACTCCAGACAATCAATGTGATTGAGCTGGCAGACCTTAGAATCATTTTAAATGCCCAATGAATGTTCTGCTGGCACGCACTTCAGGAATATTTGAAAAGACATTCAAGATGTCATCCAGAATCCTGAATGACGTCTGTGGAGACCTTCGCATTTGCATTGTGGACCCTACCTGAGGCTGTGATCAATGTTCATGATGGATCCGGCGTACAGGGGGTAAGCTTCCATGGTGAGGAGTTGCTTGCATCGCCAGAGTCGCTTATGTCCTGGGATGAGACGGTCGACACGACCATACCTGTCGCTTTGCCCTGGTAGCATCGCCAACACATCATCCTCGAATGTGTACCATGCACCATCCTCCACCGAGTCCAGCCTCACCACCGACTCCCTTGCTTCATTCGACATCATCAATAGCGCCTCCATCATCTCATCCACATTCGAGCTTGTCGAGCCCTGTGCTGACTCCCACGGTGTGGATCAGGTTGCTGTCGAGGCTTTCTTGCAAGCAGGGCAACCCTACCCCGGAGATGATGGCGTACAGGCAGAGCAGCAGCAAAGGTGGTGGAGCTTAGGTGAGCAGCCCAGGGCTTCGACCAAGGCTGAATGTGCCCTGCTGAACATTGTGGGGTCTCCAGCTTGGCTCAAACATCTCTGCGGAGATTCGGCGAGTGGCACAAAGCTTCGACCAAGGCTGAATGTGCTCCGCCAAACAGTGTGGAGTCTCCAGCCTGGCTCGAAAATCTCGGCAGAGCTTTGGCAAGATGCCCAGAGCTTCAACCAAGGCTGAATGTGCCCTGCCGAACATTGTGGAGTCTCCAGCTTGACTCAAGAATCCAAGCCAAAGATGCTGGAGTGGGTACAATTCTGGAACTTGAGCCAGACACCTCTGGCGGAGGTGGTGGAGCTTTGGTGAGTGGCACAGAGCTTCAACCAAGGCTGAATGTGCTCTGCCGAACATTGTGGAGTCTCCAGCTTGGCTCAAAACTCTCGGTGGAGCTTCAGCGGGTGGCACAGAGCTTCAACCAAGTCTGAATGTTTCCACAGAACATTGTGAAGTCTCCAGCTAGACTCAAAAATTGCAGCCGAAGATGCTGGAGTGGGTACAATTCTGGAACTTGAGCCAGACATCTCCGGTGGAGGTGGTGAAGCTTCGGGGAGAAGCACAGAGCTTCGACCAAGGCTGAACATGCTCCAACGAACATTGTGGATGTTGAAGTATTGGATTGACATGCCATAAAGTCAGTATGCGGAATGAGTTTCCCCATATGTAGACCTGCCCCCGTAATACTGTACTACCCTTTTCCTGATGTTCCTTTGTTTTCTCACCTATGTGGGCATCTTTACCTGCCTTACTTATACTGCTGTTGACACACCAGCACATTCCTCAGTGGTTCACCTTATTGTGCTCGTTTGAGGTTTATCCCTTCCTTACTATTTATCTATTCTCTTACTTACTGGTGTCGTAGTATTATTCCTATTAGGTTTGCAATACAGTCTTTCACCTTATTGTGCCTGTCTGAGTATTTTTCCTATTAGTGGAGTCTGGCTCAAACTCTCAGCGGAGGTTCGGTGGGTGGCACAGAGCTTCCACCAAGGCTGAATCTTCTCCACCAAACACTGTGGAGTCTCCAGCGTGACTCAAAAATCGGAGCCGAAGATGTTAGAGTGGGTACAATTCTGGAACTTGAGCCAGACATCTCTGGCAGAGGTGGTGAAGATTAGGTGAGAAGCACAGGGCTTTGACCAAGGCTGAATGTGCTCAGCCGGAAATTGTGGAGTCTCGAGCTTGGCTCAAAAATCTCGGTGGAGCTTCGGCGAGTGGCACAAAGTTTCAACCAACACGGAATGTGCTCCACCAAACATTGTGGAGTCTCCCAGCTTGGCTCAAAACTCTCGGCGGAGCTTTGGGGGGTGGGAAGCGGTGCACCCAAGTATAGTCGTGAAAAGTATAATCTCAAGATATGTGCAAGACACACACAAAATGAACTACACCCAACACACACACACACTACTACTACTTGACTATATTGGTGCTTCTATAACTAGGGTCCTCTCAATCAGAATTGAGTAAGATGAACTGTAGACAGTTGCAATGAATGACTATAAATCTAATTGTGCCCTTGGGAATATTCGCGAGTATCACTTGAGAACCTTGACTGAAGTCTCTCACAAGAGAAACACTATCTTTGGGGTGTTTGGACGGAAACGAAACACAGTCGCGAGTGTACTTGAACAACTCCAACAACTTAAGCCACACTTGGACTGAACTTTAGGTCACTTGAGACCGTCTTAGACTTTACTTCTTTGGTACTTAGACTGCAACCGAACTCAAAGGAACAATATCAACAGCTATCCTCCGCCTTAACACTTAGTCACGACTCTTAAAGGACCACTTAGGTACAGACTTGACTGTTTCTTATGACTTCCTTATTCAGCTTACTTTGCTGGGACTTTGGTTGTCAAACAACTATGTTCTGGTTCTATATATATTTCTGCTAAAAGTAGTACAACTTCGAAATGTGTTTAAACAACTCTCTGCGTAAAACCCAGACGTGCACTAACTCCGTGACCCACAACCAATGACAACAATAGTCACGGCTATAGTAGCTGGGAGGAAAGTACAGTCCAGAATTGTGTTATTCTACGTTGCTTTTATACTAGTTTACAATCTATTTTAGTACATGCTAGATAAGGAAAATGAGTAATAGAAATGAGGTATATGGTCCTTTTATCCGTCTATCAACCGTGTTTGATTGGAGATCTGTGGCCTGTAGCCTATAGGAATCAATCCTGACTGTCTAGAGTAGTTCCGAAAGTTCCGGAGAGCCTTCAGCATCATCTATCTTTAGTCAAGGCAAGATCCAGAGCGATCTAGACCGCCTTGACGCCATATTGTGTGCTTTCGACCTAATCATGACAACCACATCTTTCATGTGAATGTTTGATCAGGTCTTCGGATCCTCTCGGACTTCATTGGGAATCCTCGGATTGACTCGCTTAGTCAACTGGTTCACCATCTGACATGTGATCACACTCTCGGAGCTTGCCCAAAGGTCTATTTTAGTAGTCGCGACTCTTCCATTATTCATGACTGTTCATCTGTGCCTGAGAATTACTATTTCTCATATGACTTGGAGTCATGACTATATTTGGCCAAAATCCCCGCTAGAGGTCTATGATCTTTGTGTAGCAGTGTTTAAATAAATATGGATATTCATACATTCTCCTTGGTATGGTTTCTAGTGATCCTGAGTGATACCACCCACACATATGAGTTATGGCCACTATCAGACGACCACTCACGACTAACTCGCTGAACACTGTACTGACCCCACATTGTTTAGAGTATTGTATACAGTCGCAGTATGGTCAATCGTTTGTATTCCATCACATCTTTGAGACTCAATCAGCAGCTCGGAGCTTACTCTGACTCTAATTGCATACCACCGAGGGGTAAGATGATCGGTTTAGACTGAGTTTCGTCAAATTGTAAGCGTGTTTTCATTTCAGCGGTCTCAGTGGCACAGAGCTTCCACCAAGGCTGAATGTGCTCCACGAACATCATCGAGTCTCCAGCTTGGCTCAAAACTCTCGGAGGAGCTTTGGCGGGTGGCACAGAGCTTCCACCAAGGCTGAATGTGCTCTGGCAAACATTGTGCAGTTTCCAGCTTGACTCGAAAATCGCAGCCAAAGATGCTGGAGTGGGTACAATTCTGGAACTTGAGCCAGACATCTCCGGTGGATGTGGTGGAGCTTAGGTGAGAAGCGCAGGGCTTCGACCAAGGCTGAATGTGCCCGCCGAACATCTTGGGGTCTCCAGCTTGGCTCAAAAATCTCTGCAGAGATCCGGCAAGTGGCACAAAGCTTTGACCAAGGCTGAATGTGCTCCACCAAACATTTTGGAGTTTCCAGCCTGGCTCAAAAATCTCTTCGGAGCGTCGGCGAGATGCAGAGAGCTTCAACCAAGGCTGAATGTGCTCCGCCAAACATTGTGGAGTCTCCAGCTTGGCTTGAAAATCTCGGCAGAGCTTCGGCGAGATGCACAGAGCTTCAACTAAGGCTGAATGTGCTCCGCTGAACATTGTGGAGTCTCCAGCTTGATTCAAAAACCCCAGCCGAAGATGCTGGAGTGGGTACAATTCTGGAACTTGAGCCAGACACATCCGGCGGAGGTGGTGGAGCTTTGGCGAGCAGCACAGAGCTTTGACCAAGGCTGAATGTGCTCCGCCGAACATTGTGGAGTTTCTAGCTTGCTTGAAAATCTCGGCGGAGCTTCAGCGAGATGCACAGAGCTTCGACCACGGCTGAAGGTGCTCTGCTGAACATTGTGGAGTCTCCAGCTTGACTCAAAAATCACAGCCGAAGATGCTGGAGTGGGTATAATTCTGGGACTTGAGCCAGACATCTCCGGCAGAGGTGGTGGAGATTAGGTAAGAAGCGCAGGGCTTTGACCAAGGCTGAATGTGCTCCACTAGAAATTGTGGAGTCTCGAGTTGGCTCAAAAATCTCCGTGGAGCTTCAGCGAGTGGCACAAAGTTTCAACCAACATGGAATGTGCTCCACCAAACATTGTGGAGTCTCCAGCTTGGCTCAAAACTCTCGGCGGAGCTTCGGCGAGTGGCACAGAGCTTCCACCAAGGCTGAATGTGCTCTGCCGAACATTGTGCAGTCTCCAGCTTGACTCAAAAACAGCAGCCAAAGATGCTGGAGTGTACAATTCTGGAACCTGAGCCAGACATCTCTGGCAGAGGTGGTGGAGCTTAAGTGAGAAGTGCAGAGCTTTGACCATGGCTGAATGTGCTCCGCCGAACATTGTGGAGTCTCCAGGTTGGCTCAAAACTCTCGGTGGAGCATCAGTGAGTGGCACAGAGCTTCGACCAACACTGAATGTTTTCCACCGAACATTGTAAAGTCTCTAGCTTGACTCAAAATCACAGCTGAAGATGCTGGAGTGGGTGCAATTCTGGAACTGGAGCCAGACATCTCCAGCGGCGGTGGTAAAGATTAGGTGAGAAGCGCAGGGCTTCGACCAAGGCTGAATGTGCTCCACCGGAAATTGTGGAGTCTCCAGCGTGGCTCATAGATCTCAGTGGAGCTTCAGCGAGAAGCCCAGAGCTTCAACCAAGGCTGAATGTGCTCTGCGGAACATTGTGCAGTCTCCAGCTTGCGTCAAACATCTCAGTGGAACGTCGGCGAGTGGCACAAAGCTTTAACCAAGGCTGAATGTGCTCCACCAAACATTATGCAGTCTCCAGCTTGGGTCAAAAATATCGGCGGGGCTTCGGCAAGTGGCACAGGCCTTCGACCAAGGCTGAATGTGCCAAATATTGTGGAGTCTCCAGCTTGACTCAAAAATCGCAGCCGAAGATGCTGGAGTGGGTACAATTCTGGAACTTGACCCAGACATCTCGGGTGGAGGTGTTGGAGCCTCGGCAAGAAGCACAGTGCTTCGACCAAAGGTTGAATGTGGCCTTGGTTAAAGCTTTGTGCCAATCGCTGAAGCTCCACCGAGGTTTTTGAGCCATGCTGGAGACTCCACAATGTTCGGAGGAGCACATTCAGCCTTGGTTGAAGCTTCTTGTGGCTCTCCGAAGCTTTGCCGAGATTTTTGAGCCCGCTGGAGACTCCACAATGTTCGGCAGAGGACATTCAGCCTTGGTCAAAGCTCTGTGCATCCCGCCGAAGCTCCACCGAGATTTTTGAGCCATGCTGGAGACTCCACAATGGTCGGCGGAGCACATTCAGCCTTGGTCAAAGCTCTGTGCCACTCGCTGAAGCTCCGCCGAGATTTTTGACCCAAGCTGGAGACTGCACAATGTTTGGGGGAGCACATTCAGCCTTGCTCAAAGCTCTCTGCATCTCACCGAAGCTCCACCGGATTTTTGGGCCAAGCTGGAAACTCCACAATATTTGGCGGAGCATATGCAGCCTTGGTCGAAGCTTTGTGCAATTCACCGAAGCTCCACCGAGATTTTTGACCCAAGCTGGAGACTGCACAATGTTTGGCGGAGCACATTCAGCCTTGCTCAAAGCTTTGTGCCACTTGCCCAAGCTCCACCCAGATTTTTGAGCTATGCTGGAGACTGCACAATGTTTGGTGGAGAACATTCAGCCTTGGTTGAAGCTCTGTGCTTCTCGCTGAAGCTCCAACACCTCTGCCAGAGATGATGTCTGGCTCAGGTTCCAGAATTGTACCCACTCCTGCATCTTTGGCTGGGATTTTTGAGTCAAGCTGGAGATTTCACAACATTCGGTGGAGCATATTCAGCCTTGCCCAAAGGCCTGTGCCACTTGCCGAAGCTCCACCGAGATTTTTGACCCAAGCTGGAGACTGCACAATGGTTGGCGGAGAGCTTTGTGCTACTCACTGAAGCTCCGCCAAGCTTTTTGACCCAAGCTGGAGACTGCACAATGTTTGGCTCACCGAAGCTCCGCCAAGATTTTTACCCCATGCTGGAGACTCCACGATGTTCGGCAGAGCATATTCCACCTTGGTCAAAGCTTTGTGCCCCTCGCCAAAGCTTCACCACCTCCGCCAGAGATGTCTGGCTCAAGTTCCAGAATTGTACCCACTCTAGCATCTTCGGCTGGGATTTTTGAGTCAAGCTGGGCTGGAGCAGTGTTGCATTTTAAGGGCTTATTAAGGTGTTTTTATATATAAAGCCTTAATATGATATCAAGGGCTTATTACAGCTAATAACAGTACTGAGGGCGCGGATGAAAAAATTCCTGTTTTGGGATATTTTTGATCCCTGCGACCGATTTGCCCATAACTCAACGAGTATTGCGTCAATTGACATAAAAACTATATAGGAATGACTGCCTAATCCATGTGCAATTAGTGATAGAAGCTAAAGTAGAAAATAAATTATATCTTAAGGTGTCTTGAGAAACTAGGACTTCTGAGTGAGAATCTGGGCTAGCATGCCTATATCAGATCCAAATGAGTTGGAATTCTGGGAGGGAGTGTTTGTAACTACTCCAACCAATGTCATAGAGCCAGAATTGTGTATAAGAACTTCCCTCAGCTTTGTAGCCCTCTGATACTAATTCAGTTCAATTGAGGGCTACAAAGCTGGAGGAATTTCTTATACACAATTCTGGCTTCATGACATTGACCGAAGTAGTTACAAACACTCCCTCCCAAAATTTCAACTCATTTGGATTTGATTTGGAAATGCTAGCCCAGATTCTCACTCAGAAGTCCTAGTTTCTCAAGACACCTGAAGATGTGATTTATTTTCTACTTTACTAATTGCGCATGGATTAGGTGGTCATTCCTATATAGTTTCTATGTCAATTGATGCAATACTCATTGAGCTATGGGCAAATCGGTTGCGGGGATCAAAAATATCCCAAAATGGGAATTTTTTCATCCGTGCCCTCGGTACTGTTATTAGCTGTAAGGGTCAAGGTTTAATTAAGCCTTAAGGGCAAACACGTGATTTTTGAGGCATTCAGTGAACACTCAGTAAATATTTTTTGGACTGTCTTTCACATATTGTAGTCGTCTCCAGACCCTGAAAGAGCTCTGTCATCGGGCTCTTCATTACTTTCTTCTGCGGCGAGGAGCTCCATGAGCAGTCTTTCTTGTGTGAACTGCGTCGGACGCGGTGTGAGGGAGACTGCGGCGTCTGTTTGGAAAACGGTGTTCCAAAATCGACTTGTTCTTCCTCTGGGGGTTTTCTTGTTGACATGTGGGTCGAAAGTTAGCGAGTAGAGGTGGTCAAACAGAGTTTGCCTGTGGGGTCCTGTGGGAGGTCAAAAATGGGGGATAGTGTGAAAAATACCTTGTTCAGATGGCACCCTGCTGGCGTGCTTCGATCCGAGACAATATTCAAGTCTCCGCTTTGTCTTTCTTCTATCGCCTTTCCCCTTTGATCCTGGTGATAGTTGATACGACTGGCTTTCCCAAAGGTGGGATAACCGCAACGGCTTGACGAGGGCCTATAGGCTCAATGTGGGTCGGACTCATGTGGCGGGCGTGGCGACTCGGTGTTGGTGTAGGTGGTCCGCGATTTGTGTGAGATGCCTTGGTTGTTCCTCTCTGCGTCAGCAGTGGTTTTTGATGACAAGGGAGCGGTTAGTGTGGGTCAGACGTTCGGTATGAACCGTCTAGAGGATGAGTGGTCAAGTGTCTTGCGACAAGTTAGATCGTTAGTGTGTGTGTGTGTGTGTGTCAACGATGTATTGGGGGATTGGTTTACACTAGAGAACTAGTGGGGGAAAAACCGCTCTGAAGTTGATTGTCTACTGCCTAGAAACCCAGGTCCTTTTATACCTTCGTGAATATCCCCTTTGGAGCATCTCTGGCCTGGTGTGTGTTTGTTGGACATGTGAGGGGTATATGGAGTGTAGAGGCATCGCGTCTGGTCCATCATATCCGCTGGGGCGTACACAGCGCATGTGGGAGCCCCACAGCGGTCTTCCAACTGGCTTTGCCACCATTCCACCAAATAGTGTCGCCAGTGAGCATGGAAAGATAGAGCTGCATGAATCCCTGCCTTGGGGAGGCTGGTGCCTCCTCATCCTCATTCTCCTCACTCTCCTGCATGGCTTTCACCCACTTCGCCATCTCCACATGCCAATCAGCCGACGACTTGATCAATTTCGTGTTTGAGGGGCTGTTGCTTTCATCTTCCAACAGATCAGCATATAGCGGAACAGCCAGCAGCCCTGCAGCCCTTGTTGGATTGTGGACACTGCGAGCGGCCCTTTCATCCACCAGCCCCGCTTCACAGTTAGCAGCACGAATGTTCGCTCTGAGCTGATTAGGAGAGTGGGTGATGTACAAAGATGGTGCAATGAAACATACCTTCGACATCCTGTGTAGTTTATCGGTCTTGAGACGATTACAAAGACGGGTTTTCTTGACTTTTATGTCAGAGAAATCACGTTCATTTGGTGCTTGATTCATTCTGAACCTGAGCAGAAGACTGGCAAGGTGCGCAAGTTCAGTTACATCCGGGCAGCTTTTCAGTTGTTTCCAGACCAACTGGGGATTGTCCGGCTGAGTAGAGAGCAGGTTACATCATGTGCATGCACCAACGAGAATTAAATATGCACATGCTGCTTCTGAAACTCTTCCTTGTGCGCTTGCCAGGCAGCAAAGTCGCCGGTTCCTGCCAAATATTGCATGAATGCGGTCGAAACAGCCTTCTCCTTCTCAGCATCCTCCTCCGGATCTCGTGGGGTATCTCTTGGCCTTGAGCGAATATGTCGATAGAGCTATAAAAAAATACGAATTAGCTCAACACAGCAGATAAAATATGTATACACACCAAAATGATTTCTGTATTTAAGGCGAATACATTTAGCCCAGCCTTGTCACCAAATCGTGGAAGACACTCATACGGATTCAAGATGAGGCAGAAAATAAACAGAGGCTGGTCCAATGTTGCCCAACGCTTCTCAAGCTGCACGAGCATACCTTTGGACACAGTCTTATTTGAGTACTGTGCAAAATGACGATATAGGCCTGCAAAGGTCAGTAGAACTTGGTTGCCGTGTGTATTGTCGGCGTGATTAATGTTCGTTGCATAGCAAATTGGCTCTATGTCGTCAACAAGTGTCTGCAGCGAGGGCCAGAAATGGGTATTCTCCAGCAGATTGCACTGAGCATTGGCAGTTTCGGTTATTTTCTTTACTGCCTTCCGGTTTTGCTCACTAGGGCTGCCGCCCGTTGCCGTGGTCACGGTTCCACGGCACCCGTGGCACGGGTACCCGTCCCGTGCCGTCGAGGATTTTTCCCTTCGTAAAACGGCCCGTAAAACACGGCCGTCACGGCCGTGGAACGGCTCTTCTGTTCCCACGCTCACTGTACCGCTTGTATCCGCCTTTGAGGCCTCCCGGGTCCTTAATATGCCCTTAAATGAGGTATGTAGCCTATTATAATCTACTTTCTTTGCGCTATTCTACCTCAGATAAGCGAACAACTGAAGTACCGGAATTTGCCGCGAATTGATGGCGGAGTTTGAATAACGAAACATGTTCAAAACTACGTTTCCGACTATATACTGGCCATAGTTTCGACTCTGAAGCAGGTAAACACCTACAGATAGTGAAAGGTTGCAGAAGGGACCCTCAGGATAATATATATACAAGGCATAGTGCATGTATATTTTCAACATGCCGTCGACCCGTTACGGCCGTGCCGTTGCCCGTGCCGTGCCGTCAGGAGTTTTTTAGGGCAGTCCACGGCCGTTTTTCCACGGGCCGTTGCCGTGAATCCACGGGTGGCAGCCCTATTGCTCACGTCCGAGCTGCGCTTTGATTATCTCTTCCCGGCAAAGGTATGCTGCGTGCCAGAGGGGAGCTTTGAGATTGAGGAGACGATGAAAGGCCACATAATGTGTTGTCCACCAGGTGATGTTTGCAAGAGGATGCACAAGCACCACAAAATTCTTCTCATGCTGCGCATCATCAAAGACCTTGCGCACGTGGTCATGAGAAAGAATCCAATGAATAAGATCTGTAGCCTGTTCAGCAACCACAGAAGCCTCCTCATTAACTGCTAAGTAGTCGCTGAGGATAAGTTGTCCCTTGGTTGAATGAGAATACTGGAAAATATACAGAAAACATTTGTAGCACTCGCTTGATGGGCACAACAAGGAACAACAAATATCCACGGCTGCTTCAAAGCTACCCCCATCATTATTGCAGACAAAGACCATCACAATACAGCTATAATCTTGCTCGGCCTTATCAATCATGCTCTCAAATGCAAGGCACATGGCGGTGCCATCTTTTTTCTGTCCGTTGGATTGAATGAGGTCAATTAAATAGGACTAAAACCCATCACAGGTGTTCAGTTAAGATACTAACCTCGAAATCATGCTTACCTTGCCATTGGCAGAGATATTGACACCGGTAATCGGATTCTTTGAATCATCTTTCCACCCATCACTCCTAATGACGAGTTGATTAGTTTTTATCATCATAAAGCAAATAAATACTTGCGAGAGAACAACATATTGCTTATGCAATGTTCGCTTCAGATGTTCCTCCACACGAGAACTGGCTAGTATCTCTCCTGGGAGTCACATCACAAGCTGTGGATTAAAATGTGATGAACAGCTTGATGATTTCAATGTCTTCCGTCCATCGGAAAGGAAGATTGGCGGAAATTGTAGCATGTAGAAACTGATCGCGGACACATTCTATCTCTGCCGAACTAAATGGGATGTTGGTGCCACCAGTTCCAGCTGCTTCATGACCTTCTTGACATTCTCTTTCGTTTTTTTGAGGTTGGTGCAGTGTCTGACTTGTCATTGGTCAAATCCACAGATATGGTCGACCCTTGATCTGTGCAGCTTTTCCTTTGGCCACTGATGACGCATATGGACACGGTTGTCTGCCAATCAGATGTGTGATCATGGCAGACTTCTCTCTGCGGAATTGGCCTGATTCTTCATGAGCTGGTGGTCATTGGTCAATGATGGTGAGAGTGGGAATTATGTGCGGGATTAGATGTACCTGCTGTAAATGCCGCCTCCTCCCATTTGAGTCTGTCCTTCAATACTAAATCTGTGTTGTTTGGGGGGTCTTCGACACATCGATGATGGTGGATGCAGCCTAGACAGTAGGCTTCATTGATGGATGTATTTGGTTTTGGGCCTTTGAAAAAGAACTCCCAAAGAGCTCCCTCTTTTGGAGGCATGTTTGAAGTACCAGGACGGTTTGGGAGACCCTTCGATGCAAAGAAAAAAAGAGTGATGCCATGTGGAATGATGCACGTGATGATATTAAGGGTTAAATTAAGGGCGCAGTTTGTTATAAAGCCTTAGCCTTAATTAAGGCTTAACCCTTAACTGCAACAGTGAGCTGGAGACTCTACAATGTTCAGCTGAGCACATTCCACCTTGGTTGAAATTTTGTGCCACTTGCCGAAGCTCCACCGAGGTTTTTGAGCCAAGCTTGAGACTCCACAATGTTCAGCGGAGCACAGTTAGCCTTGGTCGAAGCCTTGTGTGGCTCACCGAAGCTCCGCCGAGATTTTTGAGCCCACTGGAGACTCCACAATGTTCAGCGGAGCACATTCAGCCTTGGTCGAAGCTCTGTGCACCTTGCCGAAGCTCCACCGAGATTTTTGACCCATGCTGGAGACTCCACAATGTTCGACAGAGCACATCAGTCTTGGTCAAAGCTCTGCATCTCTCCAAAGCTCCGCTGAGACTTTTGACCCAAGCTGGAGACTGCCCAATTTTTGGCAGAGAGCTTTGTGCCACTTGCCAAAGCTCCGCAGAGAGTTTTGAGCCAAGCTGGAGACTCCACAATGTTTGGCAGAGCACATTCAGCCTTGGTCGAAGCTCTGTGCATCTCACTGAAGCTACACCGAGATTTTTGAGCCACGCTGGAGACTCCACAATGTTTGGCGGAGCACATTCAGCCTTGGCTGAAGCTTTGTGCTTCTCGTCAAAGCTCCACCACCTCCTCCAGAGGTGTCTGGCTCAAGGGCCAGAATTGTACCCACTCCAGCATCTTCGACTGGATTTTTGAGTCAAGCTGGAGACTTCACAATGTTCGGTAGACCGCATTCAGCCTTAGTCGAAGCTCAGTGCTACCTGCTGAAGCTCTGCCAAGAGTTTTGAGCCAAGCTGGAGACTCGATGATGTTCAGCGGAGCACATTCAGCCTTGGTGTAAGCTCTGTGCATCTCGCTGAAGCTCTGCCATAATTGTTGAGCCAAGCTCGAGACCCCACACAATGTTTGGCAGAGCACATTCAGCCTTGGTTAAAGCTTTGTGCCACTTGCCGAAGCTCCACCGAGATTTTTGAGCCATGCTGGAGACTCCACAATGTTTGATGGAGCACATTCAGCCTTGGTTGGAGCTCTGTGCCACTCGCCGAAGCTCCGCCAAGACTTTTGACCCAAGCTGGAGACTCCACAATGTTTGGTGTGGCACATTCAGCCTTGGTCAAAGCTCTGTGCTACTCACCGAAACTCCGCCGAGATTTTTGAGCCAAGCTCGAGACTCCACAATGTTCGGCTGAGCACATTCAGCCTTGGTCAAAGCACTGTGCTTCTCGCAGAAGCTCCACCACCTCCGCCAGAGATGTCTGGCTCAAGTTCCAGAAATGTACCCACTCCAGCATCTGTAGCTGCAATTTTTGAGTCAAGCTGGAGACTTCACAATATTCGGCGGAAAACATCCAGTCTTTGTCGAAGCTCTGTGTGCCACTCGCCGAAGCTCTGCTGAGATTTTTGACCCAAGCTGGAGACTGCACAATGTTTAGTGGAGCACATTCCGCCTTGATCCAAGATCTGTGCATCTCGCCGAAGCTCCACCGAGATTTTTGACCCAAGCTCAATGTTTGGCAGAGCACATTCAGCCTTGGTTAAAGCTTTGTGCCACTCGCCGAAGCTCCGCCGAGATTTTTGAGCCACACTGGAGACTCCTTATTCTGCCCATTTGAGGTTTGTCCCTTTCTTACTATTTATTTATTCTCTTACTTACTGATGTCATAGTATTATTCCTATTGGGTTTGCAATACAGTTGTTCACCTTATTGTGCCCATCTGAGTATTATTCCTATTAATGGAGTCTGGCTCAAAACTCTCAGCGGAGCTTTGGCGGGTGGCACAGAGCTTCCACCAAGGCTGAATGTTCTCCACCAATCCAGCTTGACTCAAAAATTGCAGCCAAAGATGTTGGAGTGGGTACACTTCTGGAACTTGAGCTAGACATCTCCAGCGGAGGTGGTGGAGCTTCGGCGAGAAGCATAGAGCTTCGACCAAGGCTGAATGTGCTCTGCTGAACATTGTGAGGTCTCCAGTTTGACTCAAAAATTCGAGCCGAAGATTGCTGGAGGGGATACAATTCTGGAACTTGAGCCAGACATCTTCAGTGGAGGTGGTGGAGCTTCGGCGAGAGGCACAGAGCTTCGACCAAGGCTGAATGTCCTCTGCTGAGCATTGTGGAGTCTCCAGCGGTCTCAAAAATCTCGGCGGAGCTTCGGCGAGCCACACAAAGCTTCGACCAAGGCTGAATGTGCTCTGCCACACATTGTGGAAGTCTCCAACTTGGGTCAAAAATCTCGGTGGAGCTTCGGCGAGTGGCACAGAGCTTTGACCAAGGCTGAATGTGCTCTGCCGAACATTATAGAGTCTCCAGCTTGGCTCAAAACTCTCGGTGGAGCTTCAGCGAGTGGCACAGAGCTTCGACCAGCACTGAATGTTTTCCGCCGAACATTGTGAAGTCTCCAGCTTGACTCAAAAATTGCAGCTGAAGATGCTGGAGTGGGTACAATTCTGGAACTTGAGCCAAACATCTCCGGTGGAGGTGGTGGAGCTTTGGCGAGGGGCACAAAGCTTCGGCCAAGGCTGAATGTGCTTCGCCGAACATTGTAGAATCTTGCGCTTGGCTCACAAATATCGGCGGAGCTTCGGCGAGTGGCACAGAGCTTCGACCAAGGCTGAATATGCTCCACCGAATATTGTGGAGCTTCCAGCATGGCCCAAAAATGCGGCGGAGCTCCGGCAGGTGGCAGAGAGCTTCGACCAACACTGAAGGTTTTCCGCCGAACATTGTGAAGTCTCTAGCTTGACTCAAAAATCGCAGCCCAAGATGCTGGAGTGGGTACAATTCTGGAGCTTGACCCAGACATCTCTGGCAGAGGTGGTGGAGCTTCGGCGAGAAGCTGGAGTGGGTAGGCACAGAGCTTCGACCAAGGCTGAATGTGCTCCACCAAACATTGTGGAGTCTCCAGCGTGGCTCAAAAATCTCGGCAGAGCTTTGGCGAGCAGCACAGATCTTCAACCAACACTGAATCTGCTCCACCAAATCTTGTGGAGCTTCCAGCATGGCCCAACAATCCGGCAGAGCTTCGGCGAGTGGCATAAAGCTTCGACCAAGGCTGAATGTGCTCCACCGAACATTGTGGAGTCTCGAGCTTAGCTAAAAGATTTTGGCGGAGCTTCGGCGAGTGGCACAGAGCTTCGACCAACACTCAATCTGCTCCACCAAATCTTGTGGAGCTTCCAGCGTGGCCCCAAAATCCGGCAGAGCTTCAGCGAGTGGCACAAAGCTTTGACCCAGGCTGAATGTGGTCCGCCGAACATTGTGGAGTCTCGAGCTTGGCTCAAAAATCTCGCCGGAGCTTTGATCAAGGCTGAATGTGCTCCGCTGAACATTGTGGAATCTCCAGCGGGCCCAAAAATCTCGGCGGACCTTTGGCAAGTGGCACAAAGCTTCGACCAAGGCTGAATGTTCTTCGCCGAACATTGTGGAGTCTCCAGCTTGACTCAAAAATTCCAGCCGAAGACTGCTGGAGTGGGTAATGCTCAATCACATCGATCGCGACACCCCACACAAACTTGGGCGACCCCGGCCTTAGCGTGGACTGACCCCCAATCTGATTATGAAGCATGCATGCCCCACGGCCTGCCTTCACCAGCGCCGACGCCCAACACAACCTTGGGGAAACCCCGGCCTCAGCGTGGGCAACACCCTCCTGAGGAAGAGGTGGACTGGCATGCACCCGATCCCATTTACCAACCCCGTCAAATGGAGAGGGAAAGCAAAAGACATAGTTGTAGAGCATGTTGTACTAGATGGAGAAGATGACACCGAAGATATCGTGGACAACAAAGACCTCGAAGACCTCCTTGTTCTGGAGAACAGCACCATGCATGTGGACTCCCCATGTCGGACATGTTTCTTGGGGTTGGGGCGACTTCGTCGATGCCCAGTGAGCTTGGTGCCAACAAGTTTTCTTTGCGGCAGTGATGTGGAACAGGAACCATGAGCATGAGGAGGCAACTTGGCATTCATGGTGGTCGACCACAACTTGAATTTGGGATTCATGGACCGCAAATTCGGCGGAGCACATTCAGCCTTGGTTGAAGCTGCGTGTTGTAACCTGCATACATCACAGTGTCCATCACAGTTCTGTCACAGCAGTGTTGTGACCGCTGGCAGCGCGATTGCTTTTTTTCCATGAAGTAGTATTGGGGTAAGCCGTCCCCAGCACTATTCCATGTCTCGTACAGATTGTGCCAGATGGGGCACAAATCAATGCAGTCCCAAACTGGATTATGGGTGAGTTTGAGGACATGCAATTGAGAGTCATCCCCTGTGTCCGAGAAGGCAGGGTCCATGAGTGTGTTTGTGCAATTTGCCGAAGCTCCACCGAGATTTTTGACCCAAGGTGGAGACTCCACAATGTTTGGTGGACCATATTCAGCCTTGGTTGAAGCTTTGTGGGACTTGCCGAAGCTCTGCTGGATTTTTGGGCTACGCTGGAGACTCCACAGTGTTCGCAGAGCACATTCAGGCTTGGTCAAAGCTCTGTGCCACTTGCCAAAAGTTCACCGAGATTTTTGGGCCCACTGGAGACTGCACAATGTTTGGCAGAGCACATTCTCTTGATCGAAGCTCTGTGCCACTCGCCGAAGCTCTGCCAAAATCTTTTAGCTAAGCTCGAGACTCCACAATGTTCGGTGGAGCACATTCAGCCTTGGTCGAAGCTTTATGCCACTCGCCGAAGCTCTGCCGGATTGTTGGGCCATGCTGGAAGCTCCACAAGATTTGGTGGAGCAGATTCAGTGTTGGTTGAAGATCTGTGCTGCTCGCCAAAGCTCTGCCGAGATTTTTGAGCCACGCTGGAGACTACACAATGTTTGGTGGAGCACATTCAGCCTTGGTCGAAGCTCTGTGCCTACCCACTCCAGCTTCTTCAGCTGCAATTTTTGAGTCAAGCTGGAGACTTCACAATGTTCGGCAGAAAACATTCAGTGTTTTTGGTGGAGCAGATTCAGTGTTGGTCGAAGCTCTGTGCCACTCACCGAAGCTCCGCGAAGATTTTTGCCCCAAGCTGGAGACTGCACAATGTTTGGCAGAGCACATTCATCCTTGGTCCAATCTCTGTGCATCTCGCCGAAGCTCCACCGAGATTTTTGACCCAAGCTGGAGACTGCACAATGTTTGGCAGAGCACATTCAGCCTTGGTTAAGGCTTTGTGCCACTTGCCGAAGCTCCACCCGGATTTTTGAGCCAGGCGGAAGACTCCACAATGTTCAGCGGAGCACATTCAGCCTTGGTCGAAGCTTTGTGTGGCTCGCCAAAGCTCCACCACCTCCGCCGAAGATGTCTGGCTCAAGTTCCAGAATTGTACCCACTCCAGCAATCTTCGGCTGGAATTTTTGAGTCAAACTGGAGACTCCACAATGTTCGGCAGAGCACATTCAGCTTTGCTCGAAGCTCTGTGCCTCTTACCGAAGCTCCACCACCTCCGCCGGAGATGTCTGGCTCAAGTTCCAGAATTGTACCCACTCCAGCATCTTCAGCTGTGATTTTTGAGTCAAGCTAGAGACTTTACAATGTTCAGTGGAAAACATTCAGTGTTGGTCGAAGCTCTGTGTCACTCACTGAAGCTCCACCGAGAGTTTTGAGCCAAGCTGGAGACTCCACAATGTTCGGCAGAGAGCTTTGTGCCACTTGCCGAAGCTCCGTTGAGAGTTTTGAGCCAAGCTGGAGACTCCACAATGTTTGGCAGAGCACATTCAGCCTTGGTCAAAGCTCTGTGAATCTCGCTGAAGCTCCACCAAGATTTTTGAGCCATGCTGGAGACTCCACAATGTTTGGCGGAGCACATTCAACCTTGGTCGAAGCTCTGTGCTTCTCGCTGAAGCTCCAACACCTCTGCCAGAGATGTCTGGCTCAAGTTCCAGAATTGTACCCATCCCAGCATCCTAAGCTGGGATTTTTGAATCAAGCTGGAGACTCCAAAATGTTCGGCGGAGCACATTCAGCCTTGGTTGAAGCTCTGTGCTTCTCGCCCAAACTCCACCACCTCCGCCAGAGATGTCTGGCTTATGTTCCAGAATTGTACCCACTCCAGCATCTTTGGCTGGGATACTTGAGGCAAGCTAGAGACTCCACAGTGTTCGGCGGAGCAGATTCAGCCTTGGTGTTCATATGAGTCCTACGACAATGATACGCGTGCTGCAGGGGCCGAGTGTAATGTATAAATGGAAAGTGTGCTCTACTGATGCCCTAGCGGAACACTGTCTGCAACCGGAGCGTATGAGGTGACTTGTCGGGTACGACCGTCAAACCACTACTACTCTACAAAACCAACAACCAAATATAGCTAGCTTGGCTAGGAGAAGCGTCCAATGCTAAACTTCCTGGCTATCTCCCTAAAGAATGGCTTGTATGCTGTAAGATTGAAAGTTTGGGGTAGGGACCAAGTATTAGGCCGCTTTTATGATAGTCCTTATGTAATCTCTTCTCTGCGTCAATCCTCTCTTGAATTTGGATCGTGGTACACTAGAAACGTGCTAGCCTAGCTAGTCGGGCTTAATAGCTCTCTGTGATGTAACCTCCTATAGAATTCCTATCCATGAACCAATGGACCTTCACAAGGTTCTTAACCAGTTATCTCGAACATGTATGTGTGTTTTACAGCTGTTAACCAGCGTGTTTTATTGTGCTAGCTCACACTTGTATCCTTCCAACCAAGTCCAACCTCAACTCCTTGTCCTTTTAACCGCTCTGCTCTGTGTCACATATGCGTTCTGTGACGCTGCACACAGACTCTCAACAAGTATGAATCCAAATGCTCAATGCGCCCCTCAACGGGTAGAAACCGACTCTCAACAAGTATCAGCCACTCTCAACGAGTACGAAACCTTGAATCCCTCAATCCCTCAGTGCACTCTGTGCGTGTTGTTGTGCAAATGAGCTTCTATTGAAGGACAAATGGACGGTGGGCTAGATGCACGCCTTTAGAACATAGGGGGTCACTATATGAATAGCTACTGTCTCCGCTAACCAGGGTACGATCTGCTGCCCTCCTCCCACTTCTCCCCTTGCTTTTATACTACTAACTACATACATAATCACCTGAAAGTACAGCGGCCTAGGCCTTGGGTATACATGCCAAGCAAAACAGAATATAAATAAAATGAATATAATTGGTCCAATCCACGAAACCCCCAGCCCGAATATCACCAGTGCTAGATCTGCAGCTGCAATTGCCGATCACGGCTGCAATTGACAAGTCATAACTCCCGGCCCGTAGTACCTGATGGTCCTGCCTACTCCGGTGGGTCCTGATTCCATCATATTGCGCTACTGAAACATCACGTGTCTCGTCGCATCATTTGGCTTAGTTCATATCAATGCCCTACAAAGTCGCTAGCTTTGTACTCATTGGCTACCTGCATTGGTTTCCTCCTAGATCTTGTTATGTAACATAGTGTAAAGTTGCCAAGGCTAGGCTTCTCCCATAGACTTAGCTTTAACCGGTCAAAAGTGAGCTAGCAACCTCATATGAAGCATCGCTAGCAGAGTATCACCTTGTAGCCCTCATCTAGGCACTAACACCGTCTACATGCTCAATCATAGCGCTAGCCGTCTAGTCATGGATGATTGTGCTAGATGTAGGATTTCGCGAAATGCGTGTTTACAGGCATGGCCTGAAATCCGGCTTATCAACAACGTTGAGGAGCCTACTGCTGCTGCTGCTGGTTGGCAGATGGTCCAGGGGTGCCAGTCATGGTGTATAGACTGAGTATATAGGGCTAATACGAAGTAACAAGGAAACAGAGTGTGAATCGCAGCTTGTGGTGCGCGATCGAGAGGAAAGTGACCATTGTCACAATCACATCACACCTATCCCCAATTCCCACCTCCCTCAGTTTATCCTCTGACAACCTCAAGCTGCTTGTGCCTCGTGTCAAGGTTGTCTCAGAGCTCTGGGGAGCACTCTCCAACAAATGAACGGCATTCTGGTCTTTATAAAATTATCCTGTCTGAAGCCTTTTGAAACTCCGCCCAGGTTCTACCGGACAGGTGCTCAATGTTGACTGAAACTTCGCTGTGCCGCAGTAAACCTTGGCGAGACACATTGCGCCAGTGCAGCATCCACGTCCGCTCTTCCCTTCCCTGTCTATAAAATCATTTGTGTCTGTGCATGTCGAAAATTGACTTCCTCCCCCAGTGTTTCGTTTCAACGTGGCTGACTCGGAGTCCTCACACGTCTAATTTCAAGGCCTCATCTTGGGCCTGGGCCAAGGCTTCTCTTTATTCTCTTACTGCTATCGATCTGGACTCATTGATCATACCTATTTTCTCAATTTCTGCCCCATCCTCCTCAAGATCATGTCACACATGTCAAGGTCGAATTTTGGCAAGCTGCTCCTCCACAACTTTCGAGTCAAATGGGCAGAACTTTGCGCCCCTGCGAGCCCTTGTATACTTAAATTCCAGGCCAACTGAATTGCTCTGAGTAATTTCTTAGTGTGGCCACCGGCAATGTTGGTGTGATTTGATGGCATCACCGTGAGCAGCCTAATGCAGAAAGCCTACCATTTGGTCAAGTCCTGCAGCGATGTTTAGTGTGGGCGAACAAGCCACTTTCACATACAGGTTTATAGATATAAAATGGTCAGAACTATATTTTGTGTGCCTTCTTGGGAACGGAATTATTTTGGCATCCCAGGTGACTGAATTTGGCCTCAGAGGTCATGCTATTTTGTACATTTCAGACCGATTTTTGCTGTTCTTTTCCCAAGAAGTCACATAAAATGACCAAATACTTCAATTAAACCAGTTTCCGGGACCATATGGGGTGCCCATTGGCCGGTGCTGGGGTGCAGAAAATACATGAGCAAACACAGCCGAAATTGCCCATTCCATGCTCTTGTTGTATTATTTTTTCTATGAGGGACAAAACTTCAATGTGTGAGTAATATATATTGCTTCTCTGAGTTTCTCAGAAGGTCTATGGGCCCACAAACAATTTACTTGCTCAAAAGTACATTTGCCGTCAAAATATCGGCAATCAGATGACTCAGCACACAATTTCAGAATCGCCATCGCCAGTGGCCACTTAGTGTGACCAAATTGAAAGTGCTGCATGGCACGTGGCTAGATCAAAGTTGCAATCTAATCTACCAGAATAGACAGATCATGGAGGATCAATCAGGATCAGCAGAACGATCTCCCTTGTGGGACATCGTGCTCCCCTGCCATCTTTCATGAGCCTCTTTATCTGCAGATATTACGCGAACCCTAAATTGATGGTCACTGTCACGGTATATAGGGGGTGGTGAAGCCAAGTCTTTGCTCACATGATCACAGTGCCCCCGCTGAAGAAGTTTACAATGAAAGAAGAGGCGTGCCTAGTCTCTCAGGGGACAGACGCTTCAGTGTATAACTCATACCTCATTCATTAAAAGGTGCGCTAGTGATCCGGTTGAAAACCAGAACAGCCAAACACACTTTCTTTCATTACTTGGAAGTTCTCTGAAGTTCTCAAGCATGTTATCACACACATGTGGACTAAATTTCGCGTTTTTTTCGCCATAAAAACACTCATACTGTTGAGTTTGGAAGGAATTTGATAGCGCCAGAAGCGAACATCTAACCGACTTTACAGATTTAAACAAAATGAAAGCAAAATCTTTGGATGACCATTTGAGTGACCATTTCAATCCCAGTTGACGGGTACTTAGTGATGGGGGTAGCTTCTAACACCACGGACAAAGACCAACACATGTGGGTTTCACATGCACGTGCAGCATGTGGCCCACATGTATTAGTCCTGTCTTGCTGACAAAGGCGGCTTCACACCTTTGTTTTTTTTTCTTTTTTCACTATAAAACAAAGGTGTGCAGCCGCCTTTGTCAGCAAGACCAACACATGTGGGCCACATGCTGTGCGCGTATGTGAATCCCACATGCATCAGTCTTTGTCCGTGGTGTAATTATGATAAGATACAAGAAGCCAATTGTAATTCTGGATAGGAGATTAATTGTCTTGGTTCTTGGCCCCATCCGAGTCAAAGCAAGCAAGTTCATTGCTTTGTGGAGGGAAGCCGAGATTTAGACTCCGACAGGGTCCAAGGTCTTGCTGCCTTCCGCATCAGTACAGCATCAACAATATACCTTGATCCGAACCTAAACACAGCCAAAAGTGTGTGTGAGAGAGACAAAACCTGGTGTGTGAAAGAGAAAATCCTGAAAAGAGTGAAATTTCTCAAATATGTGTGTGTGAACAGTGAAAATTGTGAAAAGTGTGTGTGAAACCAAAATGTATGTGAGAAATAATAATTGTACAAAGAATGCCCACTTAGAACGCCCACTCTGTACAATTATTATTTCTCACACACATTTTCTTCTCTCTCACACACTTCGGCTCAGCTGCCTCTTTAGGAAATCCACTGTTTGCCGATATGGATCGGATTGACCGGTGCCACAGTGCAGTCCACATTGACCGGTATTACAGCGTGAGCCGCGAATTTCTTATCTGGATTGACTTTTGAGCTGACTTTGGTTCTAGCATTAACCCCAGTAAACCCTAGAATATGCTCCACCGAATATAGTGAAGTCTCCAGCTTGAGTCAAAAATCCCAGCCAAAGATGCTGGAGTGGGTACAATTCTGGAACTTGAGCCAGACATCTCCGGTGGAGGTGTTGGAGCTTCTGTGAGAAGTACAGAGCTTTAACCAAGGCTGAATGTGCTCCACTGAACATTGTGCAGTCACCAGCTTGCGTCACATATCTCGGCAGAGCTTCGGCGAGTGGCACAAAGCTTTAACCAAGGCTGAATGTGCTCTGCCAAACATTGTGCAGTCTCCAGCTTGCATTGAACATCTCAGCAGGGCTTCGGCAAGTGGCACAGGCCTTCGACCAAGGCTGAATGTGCCAAACGAAGCTCCACCGAGATTTTTGACCGTGCTGGAGACTCCACACTGTTCGGCGGACCACATTCATCCTTTGTCGAAGCACTGTGCTTCTTGCCAAAGCTCCAACACCTCCGCCAGAGATTTCTGGGTCAAGTTCCAGAATTGTACCCACTCCAGTCAGGGGAGCTTCAGTGAGTGGCACAGAGGTTTAACCAAGGCTGAATGTGCTCCATCAAACATTGTGCAGTCTCCAGCTTGGGTCAAAAATATCGGCAGAACTTGACCCAGAAATCTCCGGCAGAGGTGTTGGAGCTTCGGCGAGAAGCACAGAGCTTCGACCAAGGATAAATGTGGTCCGCCGAACAGTGTGGAGTCTCCAGCACGGTCAAAAATGACCCAGAAATCTCTGGCGGAGGTATTGGAGCTTCGGAAAGAAGCACAGTGCTTCGACCAAGGATGAATGTGGTCCGCCGAACAGTGTGGAGTCTCCAGCACGGTCAAAAATCTCGGTGGAGCTTCGACGAGAAGCACAGAACTTCGACCAAGGCTGAATTTGCTCTGCCAAACATTGTGCAGTCTCCAGCTTGGGTCAAAAATCTCGGCGGAGCTTCAGCGAGTGGCACAAAGCTTCGACCAAGGCTGGATGTGCTCCGCCAAACATTGTGCAGTCTCCAGCTTGGGTCAAAAATATTGGCAGGGCTTCGGCAAGTGGTACAGGCCTTCGACCAAGGCTGGATATGCTTCACCGAACATTGTGAAGTCTCCAGCTTGATTCAAAAATCCAGCTGAAGATGCTGGAGTGGATACAATTCTGGAACATGAGCCAGACATCTCTGGCGGAGGTAGTAGAGCATCAGCGAGAAGCACAGTGACATTGTGGAGTCTCCAGCATGGCTCACAAATCTCGGTGGATATTTGGCGAGTGGCACAAAGCTTTAACCAAGGCTGAATGTGCTCTTTCGCTGAATATTGTGAGGTCTCCAGCTTGACTCAAAAATGCCAGCTGAAGATGCTGGAGTGAGTACAATTATGGGACTTGAGCCAGCCAGCTCTGGCAGAGGCAGTGGAGCTTGGGCGAGAAGCACAAAGCTCCAACCCATGCTGAATCTGCTCCGCTGAACATTGTGGGGTCCCTAGCTTGGCTCAAATATCTCAGCCGAAGATTCTGGAGTCTGGAACTTGGGTCAGACATCTCCGGCGAGAGGCACAAAGCTCCAACCAATGCTGAATCTGCTCTGCCGAACATTGTGGGGTCCCTAGCTTGGCTCAAATATCTCAGCTGAAGATTCTGGAGTCTGGAACTTGAGCCAGACATCTCCGGTGAGTGGGTTACATTGTAAATACAAACTTTTCGCCAAACCTTGATATACATGAATCATTCAAGTCTATCTTTGTGCAAAATTTACTGTTCTTCAACCTCCCCCCTCGCCCTCCAATCACTCGTGCGAAGGATCAGCCGAGTGCCGCTTGCACGGCCACCCTAGCCGCCATCCACTGTGTGCCCCATGCGTCACTGGAAGCTCCACAAGATTTGGTGGAGCACATTCAGTGTTGGGCGAAGCTCTGTGCCACTTGCCGAAGCTCTGCCAAGATTTTTCGAGCCACGCTGGAAACTCCACAATGTTCGGTGGAGCACATTCGGCCTTGGTCGAAGCTCTGTGCCACCCGCCGAAGCTCCGCCAAAAGTTTTTAGCCAATCTGGAGACTCCACAATGTTCGGCAGGGCACATTCAGCCTTGGTCGAAGCTTTGTGCCACTCGCCGAAGCTCCACCACCTCTGCCGGAGATGTCTGGGTCAAGCTTCAGAATTGTACCTACTCCAGCATCTTGGGCTGCGATTTTTGAGTCAAGCTAGAGACTTCACAATGTTCAGCGGAAAACCTTCAGTGTTGGTCGAAGCTCTCTGCCACCTGCCAGAGCTCCGCCGCATTTTTGGGCCATGCTGGAAGCTCCACAATATTTGGCGGAGCATATTCAGCCTTGGTCGAAGCACTGTGCTTCTTGCCGAAGCTCCAATACCTCCGCCGGAGATCTTGGTCGAAGCTTTGTGTGGCTCGCCGAAGCTCTGCCGAGATTTTGCCGAAGCTCCATCGAGATTTTTGAGTCAAACTGGAGACTCCACAATGTTCGGCAGAACAGATTCAGCCTTGGTCGAAGCTCTGTGCTTCTCGCCGAAGCTCCACCACCTCCGCCGGAGATGTCTGGCTCAAGTTCCAGAAGTGTACCCACTCCAACATCTTTGGCTGCGATTTTTGAGTCAAGCTGGAGACTCGACAGTGTTTGGTGGAGAACTCTCATCCTTGGTGGAAGCTTTGTGCCACCCGCTGAAGCTCCGCCGAGAGTTTTGAGCCAGACTCCACTAATAGGAATAATACTCAGATGGGCGCAATAAGGTGAACGACTGTATTGCAAACCTAATAGGAATTTGGTCAAAGCTCTGTGCCACTTGCTGAAGCTCCACCACCTCCACCAGAGATGTCTGGCTCAAGTTCCAGAATTGTACCCACTCCAGCATCGTCGGCTGGGATTTTTGAATCAAGCTGGAGACTCCAAAATGTTCAGCAGAGCACATTCAGCCTTGGTGGAAGCCCTGTGCTTCTTGTCGAAGCTCTGCCGAGATTATTGACCCAAGCTGGAGACTGCACAATGTTTGGCAGAGCACAGTCAGCCTAGGTTAAACCCCTGTGCTACTCACCGAAGCTCCCCTGACATTTTTGAGCCATGCTGGAGACTCCACGAGCCAAAGATGCTGGAGTGGGTACAATTCTGGAACTTGAGCCAGACATCTCCAGCGGAGGTGTTGGAGCTTCTGCAAGAAGCATAGAGCTTTAACCAAGGCTGAATATGCTCCAACAAACATTGTGGAGTCTCCAGGTGGCTCAAAATCTCAGTGGAGCTTCAGCGAGAAGCACAGAGCATCGACCAAGGCTGAATGTGCTCCGCGGAACATTGTGCAGTCTCCAGCTTGCATCAAACATCTTGGCGGAGCGTAGGCGAGTGGCACAAAGCTTTAACCAAGGCTCAATGTGCTCTGCCAAACATTGTGCAGTCTCCAGCTTGGGTCAAAAATATCAGCAGGGCTTCGGCAAGTGGCACAGGCCTTCGACCAAGGCTGAATGTGCCAAACACTGTGGAGTCTCCAGCTTGACTCAAAAATTGCAGCCGAAGATGCTGGAGTGGGTACAATTCTGGAACTTGACCTAGACATCTCGGGCAGAGGTGTTGGAGCTTTGGCGAGAAGCACAGTGCTTCGACCAAGGTTGAATGTGGCCTTGGTTAAAGCTTTGTGCCACTCACTGAAGCTCTACCGAGATTTTTGAGCCATGCTGGAGACTCCACAATGTTCGGTGGAGCACGTTCAGCCTTGGTCCAAGCTTTGTGTGGCTCACCGAAGCTTCACCGAGATTTTGAGCCCGCTGGAGACTCCATAATGTTCACGGCAGAGGGCATTCAGCCTTGGTCGAAGCTCTGTGCATCCTGCTGAAGCTCCACCGAGGTTTTTGAGCCACGCTGGAGACTCCACAATATTCAGCAGAGCACATTCAGCCTTGGTCAAAGCTCTGTGCCACTTGCTGAAGCTCCGCCGAGATTTTTGACCCAAGCTGGAGACTGCACAATGTTTGGCGGAGCACATTCAGCCTTGCTTGAAGCTCTGTCCATCTTGCCGAAGCTCCACCGCATTTTTGGGCCAAGCTGGAAACTCCACAATATTTGGCAGAGCATATTTTTGGGCCACGCTGGAGACTCCACAGTGTTCGGGGAGCACATTCAGGCTTGGTCAAGGCTCGGTGCCACTCGCCAAAGGTCCGCCGAGATTTTTGGGGCCACTGGAGACTCCACAATGTTCAGTGTAGCACATTCAGCCTTGATCGAAGCTCTGTGCCACTTGCCGAAGCTCCACCCAGATTTTTGAGCCAAGCTCGAGACTCCACAATGTTTGGCAGACCACATTCAGCTTTGGTCGAAGCTTTGTGCCACTCGCCGAAGCTCTGCCAAATTTTTGGGCCATGCTGGAGACTCCACAATGTTCAGTGGAGCACGTTCAGCCTTGGTTGGAGCTCTGTGCCACTCGCTGAAGCTTTGCTGAGACTTTGGGGCCACCGCTGGACACTCCACAATGTTTGGCAGGGCACATTCAGCCTCGGTCGAAGCTTTGTGCCACTCGAGAGGTTTGAGCCAAGCTGGAGACTCCATAATGTTCAGCAGAGCACATTCAGCCTTGGTCGAAGCTCTGTGCCGCTCGCCGAAGCTCCACCGAGATTTTTGAGCCAGGCTGGAGACTTCACAATGTTTGGCAGAGCACATTCAGCCTTGGTTAAGGCTTTGTGCCACTCGCCGAAGCTCCACCTGGATTTTTGAGCCAGGCTGGAGACTTGACAATGTTTGGCAGAGCACATTCAGCCTTGGTCGAAGCTTTGTGTGACTTGCCAAAGCTCCACCCAGATTTTTGAGCCTGCTGGAGACTCCACAATGCTTGGCAGCGGACATTTAGCCTTGGTCGAAGCTCTGCCTCTCGCCGAAGCTCCACCACCTCCGCTGAAGATGTCTGGCTCAAGTTCCAGAATTTTACCCACCCCAGCAATCTTCGGCTCAAATTTTTAAGTTAAACAGGAGACTCCACAATGTTCGGCGGAACACATTCAGCTTTGGTTGAAGCTCTGTGCTTCTCGCCGAAGCTCCACCACCTCTGCAGGAGATGTCTGGCTCAAGTTCCAGAAGTGTACCCACTCCAACATCTTTGGCTGCGATTTTTGAGTCAAGCTGGAGACTCCACAGTGTTTGGTGGAGAACATTCAGCCTTGGTGGAAGCTCTGTGTCACCTGCCGAAGCTCTGCTGAGAGTTTTGAGCCAGACTCCACTAATAGGAATAATACTCTGACGGGCACAATAAGGTGAACAACTGTATTGCAAACCTAATAGGAATAATACTACGACACCAGTAAGTAAGAGAATAAATAAATAGCAACGGACAAACCTCGAACGGGCACAATAAGGAGTCTCCAGCGTGGCTCAAAAATCTCGGCGGAGCTTTGGTGAGTGGCATAAAGCTTTAACCAAGGCTGAATGTGCTTGGCCGAACATTGTGGAGTCTCCAGTGTGAATCCTGGCGGAGCTCTAGCGAGTGGCACAGAGCTTCGAGCAAGACTGAATGTGCTCCCCCAAACATTGTGGAGTCTCTGGCCTGCGTCAAAAGTCTCAGCGAAGCTTCGGTGAGTGGCACAGAGCTCCAACCAAGGCTGAATGTGCTCCACCAAACATTGTGGAGTCTCCAGCATGGTTCAAAAATCTTGGTGGAGCTTTGGCGAGCAGCACAAAGCTTTAACCAAGGCTGAATGTGCTCTGCTGAACATTATGGAGTCTCCAGCTTGGCTCAAACCTCTCGAGTGGCACAAAGCTTCGACCGAGGCTGAATGTGCCCTGCCAAACATTGTGGAGTCTCCAGCGTGGGTCAAAAATCTCGGCAGAGCTTCGGCGAGTGGCACAAACCTTTAACCAAGGCTGAATGTGCTCCGCCAAACATTAGGCAGTCTCCCGCTTGGGTCAAAAGGCTTGGCAGAGCTTCAGCGAGTAGCACAAAGCTGGAGACTCCGCCAACCATTGTGCAGTCTCCAGCTTGGGTCAAAAATCTCGGTCGTGCTTTGGCAAGTGGCACAGGCCTTATTTAATTCTCATTGGTGCATGCACCTGATGTAACCTGCTCTCTACTCAGCCAGACAATCCCCTGTTGGTCTGAGAACAACTGAAAAGCTGCCCGGATGTAACTGAACTTGCGCACCTTGCCAGTCTTCTGCTTAGGTTCAGAATGAATTAAGCACCAAATGAATGTGATTTCTCTGACATAAAAGTCAAGAAAACCTGTCTTCATAATCGTCTCAAGACCGATACACTACACAAGATGTCAAAGGTATGTTTCATTGCACCATCTTTATACATCACCCACTCTCCTAATCAGCTCGGAGCGAACATTCATGCTGCTAACTGTGAAGCAGGGCTGGTGGATGAAAGAGCCGCTCGCAGTGTCCACACAGGGTTCCTGGCCGTTCCACGGGCACCACAGCCTCCCCAAGGCGGACATTCGCGCAGCTCTATCTTTCCGTGCTCACTGGCGACACTATTTGGTGGAATGGTGGCAAAGCCAGTTGGAAGACCACGTCCAACGCAGTTCACATGAGAAAGACTGCTCATGGAGCTCCTCGCCACAGAAGAAAGTGATGAAGAGCCCAACGACGGAGCTCTTTTGGTGTCTGGAGATGACCGTGATATGTGAAAGACAGTCCAATAAATATTTACTGAGTGTTCGCTGAATGCCTCAAAAATCACATGTTTTCCCTTAAGGCTTAATTAAACCTTGACCCTTACTAAGCCCTTAATATCATATTAAGGCTTTATATATAAGAAATGCCTTAATAAGCCCTTAACATGCAACACTGCTCCAGCCCAGCTTGACTCAAAAATTCCATCCAAAGAGGTGGTGGAGCTTCGGTAAGAGGCACAGAGCTTCGAGCAAAGCTGAATGTGCTCTGCCGAACATTGTGGAGTCTCCAGTTTGACTCAAAAATTCCAGCCGAAGATTGCTGGAGTGGGTACAATTCTGGAACTTGAGCCAGACATCTTCGGCGGAGGTGGTGGAGCTTTGGCGAGCCACACAAAGCTTCGACCAAGGCTGAATGTTCTCCGCCGAACATTGTGGAGGCTCCCGCCTGGCTCGAAAATCCGGGTGGAACTTCAGCAGGTAGCACCAGGCTTCGACCAAGGCTAAATGTGCTCTGCCAAACACCGTCAAGTCCCCAGCTTAGCTCAAAACTCTCGGTGGAGCTTCGGCGAGATGCACAGAGCTTGGACCAAGGCTGAATGTGCTCCGCCAAACATTGTGCAGTCTCCAGCTGGGGTCAAAAATCTCCGCGGAGCTTTGGCGAGTGGCACAAAGCTTTAACCAAGGCCACATTCAACCTTGGTCGAAGCACTGTGCTTTTTGCCGAAGCTCCAACACCTCCGCCCGAGATGTCTGGGTCAAGTTCCAGAATTGTACCCACCTCAGCATCTTCGGCTGCAATTTTTGAGTCAAGCTGGAGACTCCACAATGTTTGGCACATTCAGCCTTGGATGAAGGCCTGTGCCACTTGCCGAATCCCTGCAGATATTTTTGACCCAAGCTGGAGACTGCACAATGTTTGGCGGAGCACATTCAGCCTTGGTTAAAGCTTTGTGCCACTCGCCGACACTCCGCCAAGATGTTTGACGCAAGCTGGAGACTGCACAATGTTCCGCGGAGCACATTCAGCCTTGGTTGAAGCTCTGTGCTTCTCGTTGAAGCTCCACTGAGATTTTGAGCCCTGCTGGAGACTCCACAGTATTTGGCGGACCAGATGCCCGATGGTGCGCCCTTCATGGAAGCGGTGCTTTTCAATGGCATGTATGTCTTGGAGTTCGATGAGGTCCCAGAGATAGTAGCGTGGGTGGTAATGTTGAGAGATGTGCCTGTTACGAAAGGATTGTGGCACTGGCGTCTCGGTCATATTGGTGCCTCAGGCCTGGAGACTTGGAAGAGACGAGCTGGAGGCTGGGGATGAACCGCACGTTCACATTCCTTCTGCCAAGCAAGATCCTGATGAAGGTTCCCCCACTCCTGATGCAGATGCTGCTGCTGTCATCCCTCTCCTTTGTTGTCCCATGTGCGCTTACATTCCCTCGAAGGCCATACAAGACTCCATTGATGCACAGGCCATTGAATCCGTGGCAAAAGCTGCCGAATGTGCGCGCTAGGACCCAGGCAGTTGCTGCTCTCACTATTTTGACTCCAACAGTGCCCAAGAATTTTTGGGAGGCTATGGAGCTCCTGGAGGTTTGGATGGCACCAATGGAGGTCTCTCGTTGGCTGGGAGGTTTGGGTTCTCGTGGATCCGCCTCTTGGTGTGAATGTGTTAGACTCCGTTAGGCACTAGCCGTACCTACAACCAGCGCCCCACTCGCACTACCCGTATTAACTACACATCGGACTTATTATCACTTGCTTACTCTATTATCATGTAATTATGTCGTTGCCGGATGTGGCAGTGTTAGATAAACCTATCTTGATCCTAACGCTGTCGCATCCCTGTCTAGAATATAGATCTTGGGTCAGTTCAGCTGCAGGATTGAGTCTTTCAACACCTTACCGCTTAACAGAATGTCATTGACTGCAAGTGGGTGTATGCAGTCAAGTATGACATTGAGGGCCACATCATCAAGTGGAAGGTTTGTCTGGTTGCCAAGGGCTTCATGCAGCTCCCGGGTATCGACTTCTTTGAGATGTATGCCGGCATCATGCAGTACAAGTCCCTCCACATGATCTGGGCTATTTGTGTGAACGAGCCAGGCTGGGTGATGTGGGCGATGGACATCGTCAGCGCCTATCTCGACAGCAAGATGAAGGAGGTCGTCTACATGCACCAGCTGGAGGGCTTTGTTGTGCTGGGCCAAGAGGGAAAGGTTTGCTTGATGAAGCACTCCCTGTATGGCATGATTCAGGGCGCAACTGGGCTGAAAACCTCGAGTTGTCCCTCGCCGCGCTTGACTGGGTTCATTCGTGTGCTTG